>SJYV01000803.1:431820-502357 GCA_006410875.1 Neotragus pygmaeus
TTTTTTTTTTTTTTTAATTGGGGTATGTGCTTAGTTGCTCGGTCATGTCTGACTCTTTGAGATCCCACCGACTGCAGCCTCTCAGGCTCCTCTGTCCATAACGATTCTCCAGGCAAGAATACTGGAATGGGTTGCCATGCCCTCCTCCAGGGGATCTTCCCAACCCAGGGACTGAACCCAAGTCTCCCACATTGCAGGTGGATTCTTTACTATCTGAGCCACCAAGGAAGCCCTTACGGGGGTATACTTGCATTCTAAGATTGTGTTAGTTTCCACTGTACAATGAAGTGAATCGGCCATAGGTATACATATATTCCCTCCCTCTTGGGCTCACATCCCACCTCTCCAGTTCATCACAGAGCACCAAGCTGAACTCCTTGCAGTATATAGCAATTTCCCACTACCCATCTGTATTATACATAGTAGTGTATATCTGTCAATCTCATTCTCCCAATGCTTCCCATCTCCCCTTCCCCTCATGTTCACATGTCCATTCTGAACAAATTGCATCTCTATTCCTGTTCATCTGTATCATTTTTTCTATATTCTATATATATGGATTAAAAGATTTAAAATGTTTATATATATTATTCATATATATGCATATATATGTATAAAGTGGCTGCTCAGGTGGTACTAGTAAAGAAGTTGCTTGCCAATGCAAGATACATAATAATTCTGTTCAGTGCAGTCACTCAGTCGTGTTCAACTCTTTGCAACCCCATGAAACACAGCATGCCAGGCCTCCCTGTCCATCACCAACTCCCTGAGTCCACCCAAAACCATGTCCATCAATTCAGTGATGTCATCCAACCATCTCATCCTCTGTCATTCCCTTCTCCTCCTGCCTTCAATCTTTCCCAGCATAGGGTCTTTTCAAATGAGCCACTCTTTGCTTCAGTTGGCCAAAGTATTGGAGTTTCAGCTTCAACATCAGTCCTTCCAATGAACATTCAGGACTGATCTCCTTGAGGATGGACTGGTTGGATCTCCTTGCAGTCCAAGGGACTCTCAAGAGTCTTCTCCAACGCCACAGTTCAAAAGCATCAATTCTTCTGTGCTCAGCTTTCTTTATAGTCAAACTCTCACACCCATATATGACCACTGGAAAAACCATAGTTCACAGGTTCAATTATTGGGTTGGAAAGATCCCCTGGAGAAAGGCACAGCAACCCACTTCAGTATTCTTGCCTGGAGAATCCCATGGACAGAGGAGACTGGTGGACTACAATTCATAGGGTCACAAAGAGTTGGACACGACTGAAGCAACTTAGGGGAGAAGGAAATGACAACCCATTCCAGTATTCTCGCCTAAAGAATCCTGTGGACAGAAGAGCCTGGTGGGCTACTGTCCATAGGGTCGCACAGAGTCGAACACGACTGAAGTGACTTAGCAGCAGCAGCAGAAGCAACTTAGCACAGCACATATATATTAAAGAATCTGAGATGTAGTCTAACATGGAGTATACCCAGCACTAGGAAAAACACTCAGCAGGGAGAACAGTGAGGAGAGAGGACTGGAGAGGCATAACCTTAGCAATAATGATAAGACCACCTAAGTGCTCAAAAAAGACATGTATTTTGAATTGTTTGAGTGTTAGTCACTCAGTCATGTCAGACTGTTTGCCACCCCATGGACTGTAGCCCTCTAGGCTCCTCTATTCATGGAATTCTCCAAGCAAGAATACTTGAGTATGTAGCCATTTCCTTCTCCAGTGGATCTTCCTGACCCAGGGATTGAACCCAGGTGTCCCTCATTGCAGGGAGATCCTTTACCATCTGAGCAACCAATAAAGATATTTATCAGTCATCTTAGAAAAATCTCAAAAACAAATGAAAGTTAACTATTCTTTAGAGAGTTTCTAAAGTTTTTATTAGGGGTATAAAAATCATAAATCAAAAAAAAGATGGAGAGTTAAATTGTTAATTTCTGAATAGAAAATAAAATCCTAATTCTGTTCAGATTCAATATTCTGTCTCATGTAAAATTATCAAGGGTGCATGTCCTTGAAAACATGAGACTTTAATAAAGTCATGTTCTTTATATCAATCTAAATAGATTTCTTTCCTCATCTGACCCCCATGGAGATGTTTTTTCAGAGAAGAAATGCTTTTATTTCAGGGAATAAATATTTCCTGCAAATTTTGATGATCACTTTAACTGCACTCCAACACAAACAACATTTATTGCATGACTGATGTTTCACCTCCTTTCCTTGATTTAAATTTTGAGTTCATAATAGTTCCTAGAGCTCAAACTAAGATAAAGATAGCTGGTCTAATCCCATCATTTTTCAAATGAAGTCCAGGGAGGAAAATGGACTTGCCAAAGGTTGTATATGAAGAAAATGGCAACCCACTCCAGTGTTTTTGCCTGGAGAATCCAAGGGACGGTGGAGCCTGTTGGGCTGACATCTATGGGGTCGCACAGAGTCGGACATGACTGAAGCGACTTAGCAGCAGCCACAGCAATGATAAAAGATGAACCCAATTCTTTTTCTTAGTTCAAATCTCTTACCTATACATCAACTCAACTACTTTATTTACTAGGCAATATGGACATATTTTCTGAGCCTTGCTAGTTTTCCAAAGACATGTAAGAGTGTTTGAGACTGGAATGGGATATTGTTGACTTAAAAACATTTAAGAAAAGTGCAAGCCTGAAATGCATAAATATATTATTAAATGACTACTTGGCATTAATTTAGGTCAAATACTAGTTATCGCAAGAGTTACAATTTTATATAGTCATGTAAATTTTATTAAATGAATTACCTGTTTATTATTACATAGAATCGGGCCTACAATCCAATATAAAACAATCCTGATTCTGTTGTACAGGTTGATTAAAAAGAGTTTTTAAAATCAATACTATCAAAAATATTCATGTATACAAACACATAGACACACACACCACATATCATTTTCCAGGTTGTGTCTATAGTGGTCTAGTTAAAAAAACCTAATTCAAGTTTTAAATTCTATCTATATAAAAATTCCAGGTAACTAAAAGTCATCAAGTTTGGGGGGTTTTTGTCCTGGTTATTGGTCTGCCATTCTAGGGTATTGAGCACACATACTATTTGATCTCAAAAGTTCCTAAGGTTCTAAATTCTCATAATTCTGTTATGATCCTTCTCTTATGAAGGTCAATCTTCAAGAGAGAAAATCTTTCCTAAATCCCTGTAGGGGACACAGGGGTGGGTTGGCTATTGTTTTTAACGTCCTGAGTTCCTTCCTCTTCATTGCCTCATGCNTATTGAGCACACATACTATTTGATCTCAAAAGTTCCTAAGGTTCTAAATTCTCATAATTCTGTTATGATCCTTCTCTTATGAAGGTCAATCTTCAAGAGAGAAAATCTTTCCTAAATCCCTGTAGGGGACACAGGGGTGGGTTGGCTATTGTTTTTAACGTCCTGAGTTCCTTCCTCTTCATTGCCTCATGCATTTGCTGATGTCAGGCCTTTGACTGTGAACCATAAACTGCAACTGCCACAGATTTTCCAAATGTTAGCATGTTAGGCAAATACATCCTTTGTGGGAGCAGCAACTGCTGTGGGAAGGGAAATCTTGGAAGCACACTCCAGTTGCAGCCTGATTTAATTGAGGTAGTAAACATCATGGGAACGATGGTTGACATTGGCCAGGCTCCACCATAAGGCAGTGCACAGAGTTGCAGGAGCACCAGAGGGGAAGTGCAGGAAATAAGGCAAAACATGAAGCAGTGAGAGGAGGAGAAGGAGAGAGAACGCCAAGAAATCCAGACACATAAACAAATGGGTAATGCTTTACATTGGTTGTTCAAGTGTGTGTGTGTGTGTGTGTGTGTGTGTGTGTTAAAAGCTCGGAGAGCAATTTATGCAACAAAATATTCAACAAATTAGTCTCTTTGAGAGAAGAAACTTTCATACTATTTTAAGATGCTTGTTCGCAATACTCTTTTAAAAAGGATTAATTAACACAATTTACATTTACACAATTAAATCACAACATTTTAACCAAGCCAATCTCCTTGCCTTTTCTTAGTATATGTGAATCTGTGTACTCCATTCAAGAGTTTCCTTTGATCTGAAGGCTGCAATAAACTGATCAAGATGCTGTAAAGGGTATAGATTTTTTCACTCAAGCTTAAAGTTTGCTTTTTCCCTCCTCCAACAATAGTATCTTTGACACATTAATTTTTTTTAAGATTATGAGTAGTTTTTCCTCTCTACTTTAAAAAATACCAATATTTATTAACATTCTTTATACATTCTTATGATGAATGTCACCAAAACTCTATTTTTCCCTTTGCTTCAATATTTTAGTATCTAGCAGTTCAGTACTCTTGAAATCTCATATCTTATTCCAACTATACACATATTATGAATCAATAATGGTTCATACAAAGAGTTTGATAGTTACTCTGTGCTATCTATTCAAACTTCTTCAATTTCTCATGTTGCCTCTTTCCTGTGTTTCTAAATATATAAATGCTTCAGCTAACAGATGGCAAATGGAAGCACCAATGGGCACAGAAATCAATCCAAGGCTATTAAGCATGAAATGTCCCTGAGGCAAGCAGCACAAGGGAAAAAAGGGAAGCTTAGATATTTTCAAAGGGAAGAAAGAGCTGACTGTCCTTCTTTGTAGATTGGGGAGCCATGTAATAAACTGGCCAAATAAAATTGACCAACTGAGAATGAATTCATTTTATTGCCTGAATCATGTTAATAAATTACACTGAATGCGGTACTAGGCTTTTGGTTACCCAGTATGGTAAAAACTAAGTAATAGACTCTCATCTTGAATGCCGAGAAACAGTTTCATTGACATGAGGACCAATGTATGGCTCTACTTTTAAGGATTTCTATGAGTGGCTGTACGAAAGCCTTCCAGATTCTCAGTTTTTTAATGTTTTAAGGATGATATTTACTCAGTCTGTGGAGTCTTTGCAACTATTAAGGAAAAGGTAGTAAGATAATCCTGAAATATGACCACTGCTGATCTTTCTTTCCTCACTAGTCATTCATCCCAGATGACTCTTTTTTTAATATATGAATCTTTTTAATATATGTTTGAAATAAACAGTCCATGCCAAAATATTTGAAATAATTTCAAGTGTCCTTCAGGATGGACGTGATGGCTGGTGAAGGAGAAAATTATGCTGCGTTCTTTTATCAGCCAAGACTCCAACTCAATCTTTTGAAGCACATTTAAATTTTAACTGTGATGTACATTTCACATTACAAAAATTAATTCCTAAATTATGTCTTCACAATACAAAACTGAAGGAATAAAAATAAAACTATACTAAGAACAGCAGATAAGCAGAACTAAACTTCTATAGTGACATCAATTTTGACTTGCTCTTTGTTGTAATTCTTTTTTTCTTTCTTCTAAATACTACTTGAGCTTTGTAAAAATTTAGATTTCATCTTCTAGAACTACAAAGAGATTTTGATAACAAATGCATTAACTTATAGAATGTTACAAACAAGGATAGCTCACCATGGTTGGTTATGTGGTACAGCGGGAATCCCTGGGCTCCAGGTTGGAATCCTGGCATAACCAGGTCAATAAGAGAGGTAGATTTTTTTTTTTTAAGTAGCAGCCCAATAATTCAGATGGTATGTATTTGCAAAAGTGCTCTGAACATAACATAGGATTAAGGTATCTAGTTAGGAGTTAGGGAAGAACTTTATTATTAGATAGAGGTTCAAGAAAGTCAAAAGTATGACATGAGGCCAGCCATGAGAGGGGAGGGCATGAGAATGTGCCAGCAGAGATCAGCATGAACAAAACCTCAAGTCGACAAAAGCTTCACTTAGTTCAAAAGTTAGAGCTCTTTAAACAGCAGAAAAGCGCAAGGGCAGAATTAAGAAGTAAGCAGAGGGCTGTTGATTGTATTATTAGCCAGAGGAATTTTTGTATTGAGGAAGATTGAAGAGTTTTAACATAGGAATATGTGTTGGCTATTTCTATCTAACATGCACCCCCCATATTTAGAGGCTCAAACAATATGTATCACCCCCACAATTTCTATAGTTTTCAGACTCCAGGCAGAGTTTACCCAAGATCTTCAGTTCACAGTCGCTCATGAGGCTGTAATCAAAGTGTTGGCTGGGAATACAAACATTTTGAGGCTCAACCAGGGAAAGATCCATTTCCAAGCTCACTTATGTGATTGTTGGCAGAATTCAGTTTCAAGTAGACTGTTGAAGGCCTCAGTTCCTTACTGATAGTTGGCTGAAGGCCACTTGTTTCCTTTTCCCATGGGCCTCTCCATAAGGCAATTCGCAGCATGGCAGCTTGCTTCGTTAGATGGTGTAATTGAGAAGAGCTCGAGAGAGAGAAAAAAAGAGAGAAACCATAGCCCTCTGTAACCTAAGCTCAGAAGTGACATCCTATTACTCTTACTATAGTCTATTCATTAGATGCCAATATGTCTACCCAACTCTCAGGGGAAGGAATGGCACAATCGCATGGATATTAAGAGTTTTGAGGTCATCATATGTTATCTTACTTAGCAGGCTGCCTACTACAAAATATCATTGTATAATTTAGAGAGATTACTAGTTCTGTGTGAGGAATGAGCCATAGGCATCAAAAGTGGAGTCAGGCAGACTATTTAAGTATAAGCCTATAGTATTTGCAGATGTTTTAGATGTGCAGAGTTAGTGCAAGCGAGGATTCAAGAGCTTCTGGCTTTGGCAGATGACTTAATGATGATGTCATACTTTTGGATGGAGAAGACAAACTTAAAGTCTAGATAGAAATTAATTGGAAATTTATGAAAAGTCAAAATATATGTTTCAGAAATATTCACTGAACACAATATATTGCATAGTTTATCATGTACTCAATTGTTTTTCAATTTGAATTTATCTAGAAGACCAAAAATATTGCAAACAGATAAAATATATGTGGCTTTGTTTGAAATTAAACTTTTGTTCTATGTGGCACCCCAAGGGAGAATTAAAAACAATAAATATAACTTACAGCAAAACAGGTCTTAGATTAGCATAACAGTCTTCTAATAACTTAATAGAAGTCTATAAAAATTTACTAAAGTGCCCCATAAAATGATGAATTCCACATCTTTAGAGGTGTTAAAAGAGCATTTAGAAAACCGTTGACAATTCTATGTACAATTAAAGCTGAATTAACTTATTTTAAAAGATTCCCAAACCTTCTGTTCAATAATTCTATAATATATTGTGTGGAATTACATAAAATTATTAAATTATTGTATAAATAGAATATCTTTTATTTTGCTTAAGTAATATTACATGCATGAATTCTTTACATATGGACCTGTCGTAGGCTATGCTTAGCCACAGATTTTGATTGTAAATGCAGCAGTAAAATAACATAGCACTTTCAGTCTAACTTCCTTTATGCTTCATCTCATGTGCCAGTGAAGTGCATTATTATGAGTCGCACAGAATATGTACACATGCATCTCACAGAGCTCCATAGTCACTGAGAGGACTACTATCCAAAAGTTCTACTATTGAGCAAATACATTTCAGGCCAGTGATCCTTTACACATCAAGTTCACTTCTAAAATATTACTGAGGAATGGTAAGGCCATTTCCCATTATGTCACAGGTATAAAGGTCCAAAATGTCTGCACTTAGCAATTTGAGAAGGTGAGAAATTTGACACTAGGAATGCAATGTATTAGCACCATATCTAGATAGTCATACATCCTCATCTCCTAAGTGAAAAAAAAAAAAAGGAGTATGTGGCAGCTACAACATATTTCTTGTCCCTTTTTTTCTTCCTTTTAATTTTTTTCTTATTTGTTTTATTGTGCCTTTGGTTGAATCATATCATATGTACTTTGATATTGAGGTATAACAAAATAGCCTTGATTGTGATCACTTTGACTTTATTTTTTAAGGTATAGTGGACATGTTTATAATAATGTCTTCTAGCTCATGAAAATGTCTTCTCTATTTATATATNTTTTATTGTGCCTTTGGTTGAATCATATCATATGTACTTTGATATTGAGGTATAACAAAATAGCCTTGATTGTGATCACTTTGACTTTATTTTTTAAGGTATAGTGGACATGTTTATAATAATGTCTTCTAGCTCATGAAAATGTCTTCTCTATATATTATTTTCATTTCTCTCAATAATTTTTTATATTGTAAGTATCTGTAGAGGAGTTTTTTTCCTACATCTTTGATTTATTCATAGGTTTCTGGTTCCTTTTGATACTATTATAAATAGATAAATAGTATTATACACATAATCAACATTCCAAAAGACTCCTGGTACAAATTTGCAGGAATTAGACCATGAAGGTAACCACAATTGTGACTTCTAACATCACTGACTGGCTTTATTTTTATTTTTTGAAACTCTATATAAATGAAATCATAAAGTATGGTATACAAGCTTATATTTCACAGTCAAGTTTAGAAACCTACTCACCTTTATTGTAGCCATGAGAATAGTCTTCAATTTTGCGGAGAAGTTTTATTAATGTACTTTTCACATTTAGATCTTCAGTTAATCATGGGATCTTCATTCCATCTGGAATTAATTTTTATGTATGACATGCGATGTGAGAAAAAGTTTAATTCAGTTTTCTTTTATTTGGATTTTCAACTGACCTAGCATCATCTACTAAAAACGTGAAGTTTCACTTTTTTTCCATAGAAATATCCAATTTCCATAGAAATATCCAATTTATCCAACATCATATATTGAAAATATGAACTTTTCTTCATTACATTTCAGTGGCATTTCTTTTATAAATGGTGTGAATATTTATCATTCTACTTTCTTTCTGTGGTCCTTCTGGGCAATTTATTTGATTGTGTAGATGCCACATGGTCTTAGTATAGCTACAAAAGCAAGCATACAGTTTGCTAGTTTAGGATTGTCTTTGCTACTCTTTACTCTGAATTTTCACATTCATTTTTAATGCACACATACAAATGCAGGGATTTGGATTGGTATTAGGTTGTATGTACCGTTTGGGTAGAAAGTAGTAGATAGTCAATGTCCAACTTTTCCTCTCTTTTTCTTTCAACTATTCTGTGTCCTCATGTTAAAGATGTAACATATGTAAGCAATACTGTCGGAGGAGGTAAATGAGGGGTCATGACCTCTGGTTGATCTGCCAGCTGGACATGGGCAACCAGAGGCTTCTCCTCATCTTCCCTCCTTTGACTGTACATTCTGCCCCCACTTAGCACACTAGAAGTGTTCCAAGGATGCAGCCTTAAGAAAGCTAGGTGTTGAGATCATCTGGACTAGTACACCACTGACCCTCCTCATAGTCTCTATAATCTTTTAAGATTCTGGTAGGCTGGTGCAAGGATCTACTCATCCTGTGGCCACCAGGATGAGCCTCATATGTTGCTTTTCAGTTGCTCCGCCATGTCCCACTCTTTGCGACCCCATGAACTGCAGCACCAGCTTTCATGGTAGCTCAGCTGGTAAAGAATCTGCCTGCAATGCAGGAGACCCTAGTTCGATTCCTGAGTCAGGAAGATCTCCTGAAGAAGATATAGGCTACCCATTCCAGTATTCTTGGGCTTCCCTGGTGCTCAGTTGGTAAAGAGTCCACTTGCAAGGCTGGAGACCTGGGTTCAACCCATGGGTTGGGAAGATCCCTGGAGGAGAGCATGGAAACCCAGTTCAGTATTCTTGCCTGGAGAATCCCCGTGGACAGATGAGCCTGGCAGTCTAGAGTCCATGGGGTTGCAAAGAGTTGGACATGACTGAACAACTAAGGGCAGTACAGCACAGAAGAACTGCAATACTCCAGGCTTCCCTGTCCTTTACCATCTCCTGAAGTTTAATCAGATTCATGGCCACTGAGTCAATGATGTCAATCAACCATCTCACACTCTGGTGCCTCCTTCTCTTCTTGCATTCAGTCTTTCTTCGTGTATTTCGCTGGCTTATTAAAGCTGCCACCTACCAATCTGGAAAGGCCTCTTTCTTTGTTTTCTCTTTGCTTGCTGCATGAGAATCGGTTCAAATTACACCCAGGAACTCCTCAAGCTGCAAAACAACAAATGTATAATTTTTTCATTTCTTAATTCAATTTTCTGATTAATACTATTACCTTGCATATGCTCAGTCATGTCTGACTTTTTGACAGGACCCCATGGGTTGTAGCCCACAAGTCTGCTCTGTCCACGGGTTTCTCCAGGCAAGAATACAGGAGTGGGTTGCCGTTTCCTCCTCCAGGGCATCTTCCCGACCCAGGGGTCAAACCTACATCTCCTGCATTGGCAAGTGGATTCTTTACTACTGAGCCACCTGGGAAACCCATTTTTTATTGCATTTGCATATATCTCTATCAGCTTGCTATTAGTTTTCTAATTTGTCATATCAGTTCACTGTTTCTTCTCTTTTTTTATTTCTTGCCCCTTCTGGATAAACTATTTTTACTTTTTCACTCCTCATCCTCTATTACCTTGTTAGTAATACATTCTATTATTTTTTATTGTCATGATTCTTTTTTTTAATTGTGGTAAAACATACACAACACAAAATTTACCATTTTAAGTGTACATTTAAGTGTACATTTCATTGGCATTAATTACATTCACAGTGTTGTACAACCACCCACTGCCAGAACTTCTTTGATCTCATTCCATAGTCATTAAATAATAAATCCTCATTCCCTCCTTCACCCAGTTCCTGACAACTACCATTCAACATTTTGTCTCTATAAATTTCACTACCCTGGTTACCTCATATAAGTGACTAACTTATCTCAGTATAACGTCCTCAAGGTCCATCTATGCTGTACATGTGAAAATTCTTTTACTTTTTAAGGCTAAATGATATTTCATTGTATGTGTACATTACATTTTGTTTACCCATTCATCCTTCAGTGGGCATTTGAATTGCAACCACTTTTTGACCTTTGTGAATAATGCTATTACGGGCATGAGAGTACAGATACTTATGTCACTGCTTTCAGATCTTTTGGATACATACCCAGAAATGGAACTAATACGTTACAGATACAATTACCTTCAATTTTTTGAGGAAGCAGCATACCATTTTTACAGCATCTGCACCGTCTTACATTCGTACCAGCAATATACAGGATTCCAGTTTCTTCATATCCTCAACATTATTTCTGCTTTTTTGATAAATAGCCATTCTAATGGATGTGAAGTGGTATATAATTATGCTTTTGATTTACATTTCCACAATGATTAGTGGTGTTCAGCATTTTTTCATGTGCTCACTGATTATTTGTATGTCCTCTCTGAAGAAACATCTACTCAAGTACATTACCCATTTTCTAATTAGGCTCTTTTTTTTTTTTAACTGTTGAATTGTATCATTGTTCTTTTTATTGTTATGTTAGAAGCTATGATGTGTATCCATGACTTACTGGATTTCACATGAAATTCATACTTCACTTTCTAGTCAACGTAATGACCCGATGGCATTTACTCTCTTTAATTTTTATACTATTGTATTATGACTTTTAATTCTGCACTTGTATGATTTAAGAAAACATACAGATATTATTATTGATACTATTAATTATTATTACATTAAACAGTGAGTTTTAATTTAGAACTAACTACTTAGCTATGAATTCTCATGTTTTTCACTTATGGTTGATTTACTATGCTTCCATCTGGGATCATTTAATTCTGCCTAAAAATGTAGTATTTTAGTGTTTCCAATCCTTCCTAAAGGGCATCTTAATGTTTTCTCTTTCATTGTTTTTGTTGAAGAGCTAGATATCAATTTTATTTTTGTTCCTTTGAAAGTAATGTATTTTTTCCCTTTGGTTGCTTTTAAACTTTCTTTTTTTTAATGGCTTTCAATAATTTTGTTATCATGTGAAGAAATATGTCTGTGTTTTTAATTGGTTTGAGGTTCACAAAAGTTTCTAAACCCATGAGTCAAGGATTATAATCAGTGTTGGAAAATTCTATGCCATTATTTCTTAAAAAATTTTTTTTTCCTCTTCTGTAGGTGACTCCAATTGTATGTACATTAAAACTTTTCATTTTAACCCACATTTTTGTTTTATTATTTTCATAGCATTTATTTTGTTTGTTTTTAATTATAGAATTTCTGTTTGATACTTCTCAATCAATTCAATTCTCTGATGATATTCCCCATCTTTTACTCTATTTTTTAAATGTATTGGTAATGTATCTTTTTATTTCCAGGTATGATAATTCTATAGCCCTAGTTGTATGATCTGTGATTATTATCTGCTTTGATTCCCACATTTCTCTTATCTCCTCCCCTTCAAAATCAGCAATATATCTGGAAAAGAATGATATATATGTAGTTGAATAATTTTTGAAAGAAAGTATGGATTTCCAAAAGAATGGCTCACAACTAAAAAACAAACAGCCAAAATTCACAACAAGTATTCAAAAAAACTGAAGCTAAGGGAAACTATAAGATTAATAAAGTTACTAAACTTACAATTAATCTTATCTTGGTGAGAAATAAGTAACATTTTCAGAAGTCTGTCTACTTATCTATCTGTCTATCTAAAGGAATTTACTGAGCTTCCTAGGTGACACTAGGGGTAAAGAACCTGTCTGCCAATATGGAAGACCTAAGTAATGTGCATTAGATCCTGGGGTCAGGAAGATACATGGAGTACATAGCAACCCACTCCAGCATTCTTGCCAGGAGAATCCCATGGACAGAGGAGCCTGGCAGGCTACACATGGGGACACATGGGGTCACAGAGTCAGACACAACTGAGGTGATTTCTCATGCAAAGAAATTTACTATTAGCATTTGGCTTACATGATCATGGAGGCTGAGAAATTCAAGATCCTCAGTCACTAAGCTAGAAGTGCAAGAAAGTCAACAGTATAGTTCTAGTCCAAGTTAGAAGAACTGAGAAGCAGAAAAGTTAGTGTTTTAAGTTCTAGTCTGAGTTTATTCCACAGGCAGGAGAAGACCAATGTTTCAACTCAAAGACAATCCAGAAAAAAGAATGAACAATTTCTCACTATTTTCTTCTATTCAAGCCCTCAACAGATAAACGCTGTCATAGACTTACCCAAAAATAACATTTATCCAAATATCTGGGCTCCTGTGAGCTAATCAAGTTGATATATAAAATTAACCATTACACCAAAGGTTGCATTTTGGTTTTGAACTTTAAAAAAATTTTTTTTTTTAATTTGAAGTATCAGTTCAGTTCAGTTCAGTCTCTCAGTGGTGTCCAACTCTTTGTGACCCCATTGACTGCAGCATGCCAGTCCTCCCTGTCCATCACCAACTCCTGGAGTCCACCCAAACCCATGTCCATTGAGTTGGTGATGCCATCCAACCATCTTATCCTCTGTCGTCCCCTTCTCCTCCTGTTCTCAATCTTTCCCAGCATCAGGGTCTTTTCAAATGAGTCAGCTCTTTGCATCAGATGGCCAAAGCATTAGAGTTTCAACTTCAACATCAGTCCTTCCAATGAATACCCAGGACTGATCTCCTTGAGGATGGAGTCCAAGGGACTCTCAAGAGTCTTCTCCAACACATCAATTCAAAAGCATTAATTCTTTGGTGCTCAGTGTTTTTTATAGTCCAACTCTCACATCCATACGTGACTACTGGAAAATCCATAGCCTAGACTAGATGGACCTTTGCTGACAAAGTAATGTTTCTGCTTTTTAATGTACTGTCTAGGTTAATCATAACTTTCCTTCCAAGGAGTAAGCGTCTTTTAATTTCACAGCTGCAGTCACCATCTGCTGTGATTTTGGAGCCACCCAAAATAAAATCAGCCACTGTTTCCACTGTTTCCCCATCTATTTGCCATGACAGACTGGTTCCAAACAGGAAAAGGAGTATGTCAATACTGTATGTTGTCCCCCTGCTTATTTAACTTATATGCAGAGTACATCATGAGAAACACTGGGCTGGAAGAAGCACAAGCTGGAATCAAGATTGCTAGGAGAAATATCAATAACCTCAGATATGTAGATGACATTACCCTTATGGCAGAAAGTGAAGAAGAACTAAAGAGCCTCTTGATGAAAGTGAAAGAAGAGAGTGAAAAAATTGGCTTAAAGCTCAACATTCAGAAAACCAAGGTCATGGCATCCAGTCCCATCACTTCATGGAAAATTTGAAGTATAATTACCAAGTATTGTTTATTAGACAAGAATTAGATCTGAAAAGTATAACCCTGCATATAAAGTTATTTGTTTTTTTAGTTGTCTATCCATGGCACATTGTGGATGGAGAGCAAGATATCAGCTCTGATATCTACTATATATGTATTTATTTATTTATATAATTAATATATATAATGTTATATAAATTAATTATTTATATATAAATAGGTATATTGCATCATTCATAAGGTTGCATCTGGTCTTGGGGTAGGGTGTTTCTCTGGGCTGCTAACTGACCCATTTAGAGTAGAGAAGAATATTTGACTATGACATCATTAACACTCTAGTTTATTAGTTTAAGAGTCATGAGGTGTCCAGATTAAACAGATTATATTGATTGCTACTATTTCTGTTTGGACGCAAGACTTCATGTCACCTTAGGGAAGTATTTGGGTTTCTCTGCAAAACAAACTCTAAAAAACCTATTTTCAAAGATCTTATTAATAAAAAGATTTAGTCAAATATCCCAAAAACTAACAACAAATAAAGTAACAGTATAGTAATAGTGTATGACACTAAGATTATGTTGCCTTAGTGAAAGAGCCAAATAAAGTGATTTTAATTTAAATTAGGTGAAATAGTTTTTTTAAATTAGTTGTTTTTAAATTTTAAAGTATTATATATTTTAAATAAAATTTTTAATGAAATTTTATAAAATAATTTTATAATATATATTTTATAACAATAAAATTACAAATTTATCATAAAATTTTCCTATAATGTATGGCTTGTTAGTCCCTCAGTCATGTATGACTCTTTGTGACCCCATCGACTGTAGCCTGCCAGGCTCTTCTGTCCATGGAACTCTCCAGGCAAGAATACTGGAATGGGTTGCCATTCTCTTCTCCAGGATATCTTCCCAACCCAGCAATCGAACCCAGATCTGTTGCATTGCAGGCAGATTCTTTATTATCTGAGCCACTAGGGAATCAAGATAATATCATATAATCATATAATATATAGTTAACTTTAAAATATTATTTGTCTATTGAAATTAAGAAAATTTTATAATACAATTATAATAGCTATTATCTATAAATTTAAACATTAGGATATTATTCTTCAATTGAAATTAAGAAAATTTCTACACTTGATAATGAGGGTTCTTTACCTTCTGGAAAACTATATTTCTCAAGGTCACATTTTAAGAATATATTTGAAAGGATAAAATGTTCCATGATGAAATCACAACAAAATTTATGCATTAAAAATGACAGCTCCTAGGTGAAATATTTCATCAGGAATTTCAAATGCTCTACTAAAATGTCTGGCATTTCTGTAAAACCCTGGAAGGTATTTTTGATATAAACTAACATTGCCTCAAGGAATTCCCTAAGCTGTCCCTCTTCACATCTGTTAACAAAGTTTTTGTCAAACATGGTCATGAAATGTGGTCGAGCTCCAACTCTTCCAATCAAAACTAATGATGCAAAGTTGTCATACAGTATTACAATTGGGTCCCCACAGGGAACTGAAAGAGTATTATTTCAATCCTTTTAAAATTCCACATGAAGGAACAAATTTAGAGAAGTGAAGATACGTGTTAGGTTTAAACAAACAGTTTGTAGCAGAACTAGTCCAAAAAACAAAAATAAATGCTGCTCTTTAGTTTTCAAATCTTTCCCACAGACACACATTTAGAAAAGAAATGGGACTTTGGATCAAGATGATATAGTAGAGAAGGATGTGGAACTCACCCCTCTCCATAGATGCATCAAAAATACATCCGCCTATGGAACAATTCTCACTGAAAAGTAACTGGAAACTGGCAGAAAGGTTCCTGTACCACCAAGGCTGTAACAAAAATCCACAGAGCACTGGAAAGGAAGGGAACTGAAGCAATGAGGTGGAGACCTGTGCCCCTGGGCGGGAACTCAGAGGAAAAGGGAAAACACACCAGAGGAGATCTGCCCAGGAGAGTGAGTAGTTTGAGTCATATATTGGATGCCCCAGTCCTGGGGTCTAAAACAGGGAAGAAAAACCCCCTTGGCTGGCTGGAGAGCCACGAAAACTAGCAGGAGGGCTATGGGGAGATGGGACTCCACATGAGAGGAGAAGCATGAGAGGGCTGGCTTGCTCCCCAAGCAGAGCAGAGAAGCTAGACTGAGACCTTCTCTGGTGGCTGCCTGGTTTTCCATAGCTGTTTTAGAGCATGTCCCAGTCTGAACTGAGCAAATCCTTCATCCTACTCACTTCACCTCACAAAAGAGCAAGGGCTACCAGCACAGGGTGAGGACTTGGCCGTGGAACACAAATACAGCTTGGAACTGCAGTGGCATCTGATGCAATGGGGATGGCCACTGCTGGTGCTTACTCAGGCGGCCCAACAGAAGGAGTCCTGATCTCTGACGGCAGTCAGACCACCACAGTCCACTCCGTGATAAAAGCTGACAGGCCAAATGAGTCTCACCTGGCCCTGCAGAGTGGCTCCCAACAGAGCCGAAGCCAAGTAGACTGGGAGGAATCACTGGGTGCAGGGACAAAGGAAACTCAGAGGCAGTGGGCTTGCCATTGCTGGTGACTGCACAGAGAGTGGAGTGAACCCAGTTTGGAAAGCTGTCTGTGGTTGACCCACCACAGCCCATGCCTCCTCATCAGCTGAAAGCCCTCACGGGTCCCTCTTGCCTTGGCAGAGCTTCCCTCCAGAGCAAAGGTGCTGGTGCTAGGAGATGAGAGATCACACACTTAGTGAAAAGAGAGTCAGCTCAGACCTGACCCTCAGAACTTCTGCTCCTTCAACTTGGGATCTGACCCCACACCCAAGAGGGTGGTAACAGCCACTGAGCAGAGAGAAAGTCCTACCTCACGCTTGCTTCTGGCTCTAGCTCCTCTATCTCTAACCCCTATCTCCTACCATGATGACATCTGACTGTGTACCCCGAGGAAAGATGTCTTTTTTTCAGGTCAAATCCAGTTCTGCCATCAAATATTTTGGGCCTATGAAGACTGTGGACACTCCTACAAAATGATACCCTTTTAAGACTGCAGTAGGCAATGGTTTCATCTAAATATGTAGAGACTGAGAAAGTTAGACAAGGTAAAAAGACAGAAGAACTAGTCTCAAGTATAAGAGCAAGAGAAAACTCCTGAAAAAATAAATAGTGAAACAGAAATAAACAGCTTACCAGATAAAGAATTCAAAATATTTGTAATGAGAATGCTAAATGAATTAGGGGAAAGAATAGATAAACACAATAAGAATTTTAATAAGGAATCAGAAAGTATAAAAAGCAAAGATAACTGAAAATATAATAATTGGAATGAAAAACACCCTGGAAGCAATGAATAGCAGCCTATGTGATACAGAAGAATGTATAAATAATCTGGAAGATAGAATAATGAAAGCAATTCAATCAGAATAGCAACACTTAAATTTTCAGGGATAAAATTAAAAGTACACGCATTCAAATTATTTCGGATCCATTATTTATTTTTTCAAGAAGTGGTGCTGGGAAAACTGAATGGCTACATGTAAATGAGTGAGATTAGAACATTTCCTCACACCATATACAAAAACAAGGAAAAAATGAATTGAAGATCTAAATGTAAGACCTGAAACCATAAAACTCCTAGAAGAGAACATAGGCAGAACATTCTTTGACCTAAATTTTTACAATATTTTTTGGATCTTCTTCCTAAGGCAAAAAAAATTAATAAATAAAAATAAGAAAAAAATAAATAAATACAATCTATTTAAACTTAAAAACTTTTGCACAAAGTTGAAAACTATCAACAAAACAGAAACCTACAAAATGGGAGAAAATATTTACAAATGACAGATTGATAAGGGGTTATGGTTTCCTGGATGGCTCAACTGGTAAAGAATCTGCCTGCAACGAAGGAGACACAGGAGATGTGGGTTTGATCTTCATGTCAGCGAAGATCCCCTGGAGGAGGAAAACTGCAACTCACTCCAGTATTCTTCTCTGAAAATTCCCATGGACAGAGGAGCCTGGTGGTCTCCAGTCCACAGGGTCACAGTCAGACACGACTGAGCAACTAAGCACACACACACAGAGACATCCAAAATAAATTAACAGCCCTATAGCTCAGTTTTAAAAATTAAACCACCCAATTAAANCAGGGTGAAGGTGGCACACATGCCGGACCTCAGCACAGGGCAACAGCAGCACACAGGCCGGAACTCAGCGCAGTGCGACCGTGGCACACATGACGGACCTCACGGAAGGGCGACCGTGGCACACCGCCCGAAACTCAGTGAAGGGTGACCGTGGCACACAGCATGGAACTCGTCACTATCCAACCGTGGAACACAGCCCGGACTTCGATGCAGGGCGACTGCGGCACACATCCCAAACCTCAGAGAAGTGCAAACGCGGCACACATCACGGACTTTAAGGCAAGGCGCCCCTGGAACACAACACAGATGTCAGCAGATGTTCACTGCGGCACACATCCAGGATCTTGTCGCAGTGTGACCGCGGCACACAGTCCGGACCTCGGTGCCGGGCGACCATGGCACACGGCAAGAACCTCAGTGATGGGCGACTGTGGCACACAGCCCAGAAATCTGTGCAGAGCGACCGTGGCACAGTGCTTGGAACACATTGCTGGCCAACCCCGAACAGAGCCGGGACCGCGGCACAGGATGACAGCGGCACACAGGCCATACCATGATGCAGGGTGACTGCAACACACAACCCGGAACTCGGCACAGGGTGACGGCGGCACACAGCCGGAAATTCAGTGAAGGGCGACTGTGGCACACAGCTTGGAAATCATTGCCAGCCAATCACGGAACACAGTCCAGGCCTCGGCACTGGGCGACCATGTCACACAGCCCAGACCTCGGAACAGGGCAACTGCAGCACACAGCCCAGACCTCTGCAGAAGGCTACCTCAGCACACAGCTTGGGCCTCGGACAGGGCGACCGTCACACACAGCCCGGACTTCGGCACAGAGGGAACGAGGCACAGAGCCCGGAACTCGTCACAACCCGAGAGCGGAACACAGCCTTGACTCATCGCAGGGTAACTGCGGCACACAGCTCGAACCACAGTGAAGAGCGACTGAGGCACACAGCACAGACCGCAGCACAGGGTGACCCTGGCACACAGCAGGGACCTCGGAAGTTGGCAACCGTGGCACACAGACTGGACATTGGCACAGGGCAACTGCGGCACACAGCCTGGACCTCAGCGCAAGGCTACCATGGTACACAGCCGGGAACTCGGTTCAAGGCTACCGTGACACACAGACTAGACTTGGCACAGGGCGACAGCGGCACACAGCCCGAACCTCAGTGAAGGGAGACGGCGGCACACAGCAGAAAAATCTGTGCATGGCCACCGTGGCACAGAGCTTGGAACTTGTCGCTAACCAACCATGGAACACAGCCCGGACCTCCACACTGGGCGACTGTGGCACACCGGCCGGACCTCTGTGCAGGGCGAGCGCGGCACACAGCCCAGACCTCGGCGCAGGGTGACGGTGGCACACAGCCTGAACATCAGTGAAGGGTGACCACAGAACACATCCCGGAACTCATCGCCAGCCGACAGCAGAACACAGCCTGGACCTCGGTGCAGGGCGACTGCAGAACACAGCCCAGAAATCTGTACAGGGAGCCCGCAGCACAGAGCCTGTAACTCGTCACTAGCCGACCACAGAACACAGCCCTGACCTCGGTGCAGGGCGTCCACAGCAAACAGGCCGGACCTCCTCGCAGGGCGATCTCGGCACACAGCCCGGACGTTGGCAAAGGGCGACCGTGGCACACTGCCCGAAACACAGTGAAGGGCGACCGCGGCACACAGCATGGAACTCGTCACTAGCCAACCGCAGAACACAGCCCGGACCTTGGCGCAGGGCGAACATGGCAAACAGGACAGAACTCGTCTCCAGTCGATGGCGGAACACAGCCCGGACCTTGGCGCAAGACTACCGTGGCACAAAGCCCGGAACTTGGTTCAAGGCTACTGTGGCACATAGACCGGACCTCNTTGGCGCAGGGCGAACATGGCAAACAGGACAGAACTCGTCTCCAGTCGATGGCGGAACACAGCCCGGACCTTGGCGCAAGACTACCGTGGCACAAAGCCCGGAACTTGGTTCAAGGCTACTGTGGCACATAGACCGGACCTCGGCTTAGAGCGACAGTGGCACACAACCCGAACCTCAGTTAAGGGCGACCGCAGCACACAGCCTAAAAATCTGTGCAGGGCCACCATGGCACAGAGCTTGGAACTGGTCGCTAGCCAACCGTGGAACACAGCCCGGACCTCCGCTCTGGATGACTGTGGCACACAGGTCGGACAGTTTCACGGGGCAAGCGCGGCACACAGCTTGGAAATCTGTGCAGGGCGACTGAGGTACAGAGTTCGGAACTTGTCGCTAGCCGACCGCGGAACACAGCCCAGACCTCGGCACAGGGCGACCGCGGCACACAGGCCAGACCTCGGCACAGGGTAACCACAGTACAAAACATGGACATCAGCTCAGGACGACCGCGGCACACTGCCCGAAACTCAATGAAGGGTGACCGCCTCACACAGCACAGAAATCGTCACTAGCCGACCGCAGAACACAGTCTGGACCTCAGCACAGGGGGAGGGTGGCACACAGGCCAGACCTCAGCGCAGGGCGACAGTAGCACACAGGCCGGACCTCGGCGCAGTGCGACCATGGCACACATCCAGACCTCGGGGCAGGGCAACAGCAGAACACAGCCCGGATTCAGCTCAGGCTGACAGGAGCAAGAGCCCAGACCTCGGCTGAGGGTGACTGTGGCACACAGCCTGGAACATGGCACAGGGCCACCTTGGCACCCAGCCCGAACATCAGTGAAGGGCAACCGCAGCACACAGCATGGAACTCGTCACTAGCCGACTGCCGAAAACATTCCGGACTTGGCACAGGGCGAATGCGGCACACAACCCGGACCTCGGAACAGGGCGACCACGGCACACAGCCCGGACCTCTACAGAAGGCTACCTCGGCACTCATCCGGACCTCGGAACAGGGCGACCGTGGCACACAGCCCGGACCTCGGCACAGAGGGAACGAGGCACAGAGCTCAGAACTCGTCGCCAGCCGAGGGTGGAACACAGCCTGGACTCGTCACAGGGCAACCGCGGCACACAGTCCGAAATTCAGNCGGACCTCGGAACAGGGCGACCGTGGCACACAGCCCGGACCTCGGCACAGAGGGAACGAGGCACAGAGCTCAGAACTCGTCGCCAGCCGAGGGTGGAACACAGCCTGGACTCGTCACAGGGCAACCGCGGCACACAGTCCGAAATTCAGTGAAGTGCGACCACATCACACAGCCAGCAACTCGTCGCTAGTCGACAGTGGAACACATTCCGGACCTCGACATAGGGCGAACGCCGCACACAGCCCAGATCTGGAGAGATGGTGACCTCAGCAAACAGCCCGGACTTTGGAAGAGGGCGACCGTGGGACACAGCCAGGACCTCTGCAGAAGACTACCTCGGCACACAGTCCGGACCTCGGAACAAGGCGACCGTGGCACAGAGCGCGGACCTCAGCACTGAGGGAATGTGGCACAGAGCTTGGAACACGTCCCAAGCCGAGGACGGAACACAGCCTGGACTCGGCGCAGGGCAACCACGGCACACAGCCCGAACCGCAGTGAAGTGTGACCGAGGCACACAGAATGGACCTCGGCGCAGGGCGACCCTGGCCCACAGCACCGACCTCGCGATATGGCGACCATGGCAAACAGACCAGACATCGATGCAGGGCAACTGCGGGACACAGCCCAGACGTTAGCGCAAGGCTACCACGGCACACAGCCTGAACCTCAGTGAAGGGAGTTGGTGGCACACAGCCCGGAAATCTGTGCAGGGATACCAGGGTACAGAGCTCGGAACTTGCCGTGGTTCACCTTTGCCACAGCCCAGACCTCGGCGCAGGGCGACCATGGCAAACAGGATGGAACTCGTCTCCAGCCGATGGCGGAAAACAGGCCAGACCTCGGCACAGGGTGGCCGCGGTACACAAGCCGGACTTCAGCACAAGGTACAGCACAAAGCCCGAACCTCAGTTAAGGGCGACCATGACACACAGACCAAAAATCTGTGCAGGGCCACCGTGGAACAGAGCTTGGAACTCGTCGCTAGCCAACCGCAGAACACAGCCCGGATTTCGACACAGGGCGACCGCGGCACACAGGCTGGACCTCTGGGAGGGTGACCGTGGCACATAACCCAAACCTTGGCACAGGGCGACCGTGGCACACAGCCCGAACGTGAGTGAAGGGCGACTGTGGCACACAGCCCGAAACTGGTCGCCACCCGAACGCAGAACACAGCCCGGACCTTGGGGCAGGGCTACAGCGTCACACAGCCCGAACCGCAGGACACAGTCCAGAAATCTGTGCAGGGTGACAGCGGCACAAAGCCTCGAACTCGTCACTAGTCGACTGCAAAACACAGCAAGGACATCGGTACAGGGCGACCACGGAAAACAGGCCGGAATTTGTTGCAGGGCAACCACAGCACACAGCCCGGACCTCGGTGAAGGGCGACCAAGGCAAACAGCCCGAAACTCAGTGAAGGGCGACCGCATCACACAGCCCGGAACTCGTCTCTAGCCGACCGCGGAACACAGACCGGACCTCGGTGCAGGATGAAGGTAGGACACAGGCCGGACCTCAGCGCTGGGTGACAGCAGCACACAGGCCGGACACCAGCGCAGGGTGACCACAAAACACAGCCCAGACCTCAGCACAAGGCTACCGCGGTACACAGTCCCAAACTCAGTTCAAGGCTACCGGGACACACAACCTGGACCTCGACACAGGGAGAATGCGGCACACAGCCCGAACCTCAGAGAAGGGAGATGGCGGCAAACGGCCCGGAAATCTGTGCAGGGTGACCGGGGTATAGAGCTTGGAACTTGTCGCTAGCCGACCTCGGAATACAGCCCGTACCTCAGCACAGGGTGACCATGGCAAACAGGTCGGAACTCGTCTCCAGCCGATGGTGGAACACAGCCCAGACCTCGGCACAGGGCGACCGTGGCAAGCAGGCCAGACCTTGGCACAGGGTGACCGCGGCACACAGCACAGAACCTCGGGGCAGGTCGACTGCAGCACACAGCCCGATTGTGAGTGAAAGGTGACTGTGGCACACAGCCCAGAACTCGTCACCAGCCGACCGCAGAAAACAGCCCAGACCTTGGTGCAGGGCGACCGCGGCACACAGCTCGAACCCCAGTGAAGTGCGACCACAGCACACAGCAAAGAAATCTGTGCAGGGCGACAGCAGCACAGAGCCTGAAACTCGTTGCTAGTCGACTGTGAAACACAGCCAGGACGTGGGCGCAGCGCAACCACGTAAACAGGCCGGACCTCGTCGCAGAGCTACCATGGCACACAGGCCGGACCTCGGCGAAGGGCGACCGAGGCACACAGCCCGAAACTCAATGAAGCGTGACCGTATCACACAGCCCGGAACTCATCGCTAGCTGACCACAGAACACAGCCCAGACCTCGGCGTAGGGATAGATGGCACACATGCCGGACCTCAGCGCAGGGCAACCGCAGCACACAGGCCAGACCTCGATGCAGGTGACCGTGGCACACAGACCGGACATTGGGGCAGGGCGACCGTGGAACACAGGTCGGATTTCGGCTCAGGGTGACCAGGGCAAAAACCCCGGACCTCGGCTCAGGGCGACTGTGGCACACAGCCTGAACTTAAGTGAAGAGCGACCGAGGCACACAGGATGGTCCTCAGCACAGTGTGACCCTGGCACACATCACGGACCTCAGGAGTTGGCGACCGCAGCACACAATCCAGACACCAGCACAGGGACTGCGAAACACAGCCTGGACCTCAGCGCAGGGCAACTGCAGCACACAGCCCGAACCTCAGTGAAGGGCGACTGCAGCACACAGCCCAGAACTCGTCACCAGCCGACCGCGGAACACAGTCAAGACCTTGGCACAGGGCGACCGCACAACACAGCCCAGAAATCTGTACAGGGAGCCCACAGCACAGAGCCCATAACTCGTCACTAGCCAACCACGGAACACATCCCGGACCTTGGCACAGAGCGACCATGGCAAACAGGCAGGACCTCGTCACAGGGCAATCATGGCACACAGCTCGGAACTTGGTGAAGGGCGACCGTGGCACACTGCCCAAAACACAGTGAAGGGTGACCGTGGAACACAGACAGTAACTCGTTTCTAGCCGACTGTGGAACACATCCCGGATTTCGTCACAGGGCGACCGCGGAACACAGGATGGACCGAGACACAGGGCGACCGTGGCACACATCAAGAACATCGAACAGGACAACCGATGCACACAGGCTGAACCTCAGCTAAGGGTGACCGCGGCACACAGCAAGAACCTCAGTGAAGGGCGACCGCAGAACACATCCCTGACCTTGATGCAGGGCAACCCTGGCACACAGCACAGACCTCGAATGAAGGCGACCGCGGCACACAGCTGGACCTTGGTGCAAGGCGACCGGGGCACACAGCCCAAACCTCAGTGAAGGGCGACCGTGGCACACAGCCCAGAAATCTGTGCAGGGCGACCATGGCACAGTGCTCAGAACACATCGCTAGCCAACCGCGAACACAGCCCGGACCTCGGCACAGGGCGTCCGCGGCACACAGGCCATACCACGGCGCAGGGCGACCGCAGCACACAGCCCGGACCTCGTGTGAAGGGCGACAGTGGCACACATCCGGAATCTCAGTGAAGAGCGACCACGGCACACATCCCGGACCTCGACGAAAGGCGACCCTGTCACGCAGCACGGACTTTGGCAGATGGCGACTGTGGCAGACACCCCAGACCTTGTTGCAGTGGGCCCATGGCACAGAGCCCAGAACTCGTCACTAGCCAACCACGGAACACATCCCGGACCTCACTGAAGGGTGTCAGCGGCACACAGTCCGGACCTCGGTGAAGGGCGACCGTGTCACACAGCCCGAAATTCAGTGAAGGGAGACCGTGACACACAGCCCGGATATTGTCGCTAGCCAACCGCGGAACACAGCCCGTACCTCGGCGCAGGGTTACCGTGGCATACAGGGCAGACCTCAGTGCAGGGCGACAGCAGCACACAGGCCAGACCTTGGTGCATGGCGACCGTGGAACACAGCCCAAACTTCAGTCAAGGGCGACTGTGGCAGACAGCCCGGAACTCATCACCAGCTGACCGCAGAACACAGTCCAGACCTCGGGAGAAGGCGACTGTGGCACACAGCCCAGACTTTGGAACAGGGTGATCGCGGAACACAGCCCAGACTTTGGGATATGGGGACCACGGCACACAGCCCGGACTTTGGAACAGGGTGACCGCAGCACACAACTCGGACCTCTGCCAAAGGCTACCATGGGACACAGCCCCAACCTCGGAACAGGGTGACCGTGTCACACAGCACAGACCTTGTCCCAGAGGGACTGCGGCACAGAGCCCAGAACTCGTCACAAGCCGAGGGCAGAACACAGCCCGGACCTCAGGACAGGGCGACTGCAGCACACAGCCCAAACCTCAGAGAAGAGCAACTGAGGCACACAGCATGGATCTTGGCGCAGGGCGACACTGGCACACAGCACGGAACTCGCGAGATGGTGACCGTGTCACACAGCCTGGATATTGGCGCAGGGCGAATGCGGCACATAACCTGGACCTCATCGCAAGGCTACCGCGGCACACAGCCCAGACCTCGGCGCAGGGTGACCGCACAACACAGCCCGAACCTCAGTGAAGAGTGACCGTGGAACACAGCACAGAAATCTCTGCAGGGCGACCGTGGCACAGCGCTCGGAACTCGTCACTAGCCAACTGAGGTACACACCCCAGACCTCGGCACAGGGTGACCGCGGCACACAGGCTGGACTTCGGTGCAGGGCGACTGCTGCACACAGCCTGAACCTCAGTGAAGGGCGACTGCGGGACACAGCACGGACCTCTGCACAGGGAGACCGGGGCACACAGCACGGACCTCGGGAGATGGCAACAGCGGCACAGAGCCCGGATTTCAGGAGATGGCAACTGCGGCACACAGCCTGGACCTCGGCAGAGAGCGATTGCGGCACAGAGCCTGGAATTCTTTGCACGCTGACCGCAGAACACAACCCGGACCTCAGCGCAGGGTGACCGCATCACACAGTCCGGACCTAGGCGCAGGGCAACCGCGGCACACATCCCGGACCTCGGTGCAGGGCGACCACAGCACACAGCCCAGATCTTGGTGTAGGGCGAATGTGGCAAACAGGCCTGATCCTGGTGTAGGGCGAATGTGGCACACAGGCTGACCTCGGTGCAGGGTGACTACGACACACAGCCCGTATATTGGCGCAGGGCGACACTGACACACAGCACGGAACTCAGCGCAGGGCGACTGTGGCACACAGCCCAGACCTCAGAGTAGGGTGACTGTGGCACACAGCCCTGACATTGGTGCAGGATGACCACGGCAAACAGCTGGGACCTCAGCGCAGGGCAACCACGGCACACAACCCAGACATTGACGTAGGTCTACCCCGGCACACAGCCCAAACTGAGTGAAGGGCCACGCGGCACACAGCCCAGAAATCTGTGCAGGGCGACTATGGCACAGAGCCCGGAACTCATCGCTAGCCGATCGAGGAACAGCCCAGAGCTTGGCGCAGGGTGACATGGCAAACAGGCTTGTCCTCGTTGTAGGGTGAACACGGCACACAGCCCGGACCTTGGCGAAGGGCGATCTTGGCACACATCCCGAAACTCAGTGAAGGGCGACCATGGATCACAGCCCAGAACTTGTCGCTAGCCAACCGTGGAACACAGCCCGGACTTGGGGCATGGCGAATGTGGCACACAGGCCGGACCTCAGCGCACGGCGACAGCAGCACACAGGCCGGACCTCGGCGCAGGGTGACTGTGGCACACAGCTGTACCTCGGCACAAGGCGATCTCGGCACACAGCCCGGAATACGGCACATAGTGACACTGACACACAGCATGGACCTCGGCAAATGGCGAAAGTATCAAACCACCCGGACTTCGGCGCAGAGCACCCACGGCACAGAGCATGCAAATCATCGCTAGGCGACCGCGGTCACAGCCCGGACCTCTGCACATGGTGACCACAGCACACAGCCCCAACCTTAGTGAAGGGCGACTGTGGTACATAGCCCGGAAATCATCGCCAGGCGACCATGGAACCCAGCCCTGACCTTGGCACAGGGTGACTGCAGAACACAGCCCAGACATCAGCGCAGGGCTACTGCAGCACACAGCCCAGATCTCGGTGGACGGCGAGACCGGGCTGTGTGCTGCAGATCTCGTTATAGGGCGACCGCGGCACACAGGCCGACATCGCTGCAAAGTGACTGCGGCACACAGCCCATACCTCGGTGCAGGGCGACACTGGCACATGCACAGACTTCAGCACAGGGTTACTGCGGCACACAGCCAGGATCTCAGTGCAGGGCAATGGTGGCACACAGCATGGACCTCATCGCAGGGCGACACTGGCACACTGCACGGACCTCGTCAGATGGCGACCGCATCACACAGCCCGGACCTTGGTGCAGCGCGACTGCGGTACACAGCCCGGAACTTAATGCAACGCTACCGCGGCACACAGCCCGGTCCTCGGTGCATGGTGACAGCAGCACACAGCACGGACCTCGATACAGGGTGACACTGGCACACAGCAAGGACCTCAGCAGATGGTGACCGCATCACAAAGCTATGACATTGGCACAGCATGACCGCGGGACACAACCCGGACATTGGCACAGGTCTACCACGACAAACAGCCGAAACCTCAGTGAAGGGCCATGCAGCACACAGCCCAGAAATCTGTACAGGGTGACCGTGGCACAGAACACAGAACTCGTCGCTAGCCAACCGAGGAACAAAGCACGGACCTCGGCGCAGGGCAACCATGGCAGACAAGCCGGTCCTCATTGCAGGGTGAATACGGCAAACAGCCCGGATCTCGACAAAGGACGATCTTGGCACACAGCCCGAAACTCAGTGAAGGGCGACCAAAGAACACAGCCCAGAATTTGTCGATAGCCAACGACAGAACACAGCCTGGACCTTGGCACACAGCAAACGTGGCACACAGGCTGGACCTCAGCGCAGGGCGACCGTGGAAGACAGGCCGGACATCGGCTCAGGACGACCGCAGCTCACAGCCCAGATTTTGGCGTAGGGCAACCGCGACACACAGCACGGACCTCTGCAGAAGGCTACCGCGGCACACAGCCCAGACCTCGGAACAGTGTGTCCGTGTAACACAGCCCAGAACTCGGCACACAGTGACTGTGGCACAGAGCCCGGAACACATCGCAAGCCGAGTGCGGCACAAAGCCTGGATGTCGGCGCAGGGTGACCGTGGCACACAGCTCGGAATTCGGTGCAGGGCGACACTGGAACACAGCTCGTACCTCGGCACAGGGCGACCGTGGCACACAACACGGAATTCGGTGCAGGGCAACACTAGCACAGAGCACGGACCTCGGCAAATGGCGACCGTATCAAATAGCCCAGACTACGGCACAGAGCGCCCGCAGCACAGAGCATGTAACTTGTTGCTAGCCGATTGCGGATCACATCCCAGACCTCGGCGCATGGTGAACACAATACACAGCCCCAACCTTTATGAAGGGCGACTGTGGCACACAGCCCAGAACTTGTCGCCACCCGACCGCAGAACACAGACCTGCCCTGGCGCAGGGCGACCGCGGCACACAGCCCGGACATCAGCACAGGGTGACCGTGGCACACAGGCCGGACCTCGGCCCAGGGTGACAGTGGGAACAGCATGGACCTCGGCTCAGGGCGACTGTGGCACACAGTCCTAACCTCAGTGAAGGGCGACCGCGGCACACATACCAAAAATCTGTGCAGGACCATCGTATCACAGAGCTTGGAACTTGTTGCTAACCAACCATGAAACACAGCCCAGACCTCGGTGCAGGGTGACCACGGCACACAGCCCGAACATCAGTGAAGGGTGACCGCAGAACACATCCCAGAACCCGTCGCCAGCTGACCGCAGAACAGAGCACCAACCTCGGTGCAGGGTGACCGCAGAACACAGCCCAGAATTCTGTACAGGGAACCAGCAGCACAGAGCCCGTAACTCGTCACTAGCCAACCACGGAACACAGCCCTGACCTCGGTGCAGGGCGACCGTAGCACACNGAAAGTAGCAAGGAAACATAGACGCCATCATGTAAAATAGATAGCCAGTGGGAATTTGCTGTATAAGTCAGAAACTTAAACTGGGGTTCTGTGACAACCTAGAAGGATGGCAGGGAGGTTCAAGAGGGAAGTTCAAGAGAGAGGGGGCATATGTGTATCTATTGTTAATTCCTGTTGATGCATGGCAGAAACCAAGGCAACATTGTAAAGCAATTATCCATCAATTAAAAATTTTAAAAAAGGACTACTGTATGATCCAACAGTTTCATTCCCGGGTATACAACCAAAAAATTAAATACACTAACTAGAAAAGATATATGCATTCCAACGTTCACAATAGCATTTTTTTCGATAGCCAAGATATGGAAACAACCCAAGGGGCCGTCAACAGATGAATAAATAAGATGTGGATAAATTATACATAAAGATATATAATATTCCATTATATGTACAATGAAATATTAGCCATAGAAAAGAATGAAATTTCTGCCATTTGAAGCAGTGTAAATGGACCTAGGGAGTATAAGCTTTCAATGCTTATTGAAAAAGGCCAGACACAGAAAAACACTCTATGTTGTTGCTTACATATGGAGTCTGAAAAAAGAGCACCAATGTGAACATGGATGAATGCATGGATAGAATAGAATAGAAAAAGACTTAACGGATAACAGAACTAGTTGTTATCAGTGGGGACAGGGAAGGCGGAAGGGGCAAGATAGGGGTAGGGAGCTGAGTGATACAAACTACTATACGTAAAACAAATAAGCAATAAGGATACACTGCAGAGCACAGAAAAATACAGCTGTGATTTTGTAATAACTTTAAATGGAGTATAATCTGTAAAGAATGTTGAGTCACTTTAAGATCCCTCTGAAACTAATATAATAATTGAAAATCAACTGTTTCAATAAAAATTTAAAAAAACACACACACACACACACACACAGTCGAAACAGACACCCTGAAGGTCTAGACTTATAAATGGTAGTGATTCATTCATAAGAGGCAGAAAATTTCTTGGAGGTTTCTAGAGCTGCCAATGTGAAATATATCTTTTTTAATGCAAAAATGTTTTATATTACTTTACTGTGTTACCAGTAAAAATGAAAGAAAATCCAGGCAGAAAAGACAGTTAATACAATATTGTAGACACAGAGTTCAGATATTTTTATCCTTGGCAAACTAATATGCCTTCCAGAGCCTACATGCATCTGGGTTTTAGAAACAAAGAATGACAACCTATTTCCTATATCATTAGTTTGATCAAGTCAGAGTGTGTCTGTGGATTGGGGGTAACTTTAAGAAGTCTAGAAAACAGTATAAATGATACCAGATCTCAAAATAGACATTGGCAAGTCTAGACCAATCTAAAATGCCATAAGTTTTTATTAAATTCTACTATTCCATTAATAAACTGAGTTATTTGGCACATTTTTTCTCATAATATAAGCATCAAATACAAGGTATGGAAAAATGAAATTGTCCAACCCAGAGCAAAATCCTTAATGCCCATCCTTTCTGCTTTGCATTTCTGTACCCAACCTTTCAGGGTCTAAAACCTATCATTCTGCTTTTTCTTTTTAGATTTACAAGGCCCATAGACTGTGACGAGGCACCAAAGTTGTCCTTCTCCAAGTTTGCATGGTTAGAAACCATCTTTTCTTTCTTTTTCTTTCATTAAAACTTTCTGAAACTTCCCTGGCAGTCCAGTGATCAAGACTTCATGTTTCCAGTGTAGGGGGCACAAGTTCGATCATTGGTCAAGGAACTAAGATCCCACATCCTGCAAGAAATGACCAAAAAAAAAAAAAAAATCCTATCTAATTTCTGCACATTTCAAGCAGATATTAGGAGGAAAGCAATTTGATTAAGAAAATTCAAATATAGCATATATATATTCAGTGATACATATATACATATATAAATGCTATTAATAGCTTGGTAAACCCTTTCCAGAATTAGATGTAATTTGAAAGAATGGCTTATCCCTAGTTTGAATGAATTTGCAATGAGCAGAAAATCTGAAACTTTAATCACAGCAGTAGGTCAGGTGGGGGTGGGGGATAAGAGGATGCTGGCAAAATAGCAGGACTGCCTCAGTTTCAGAATTTTTTCTAAGATCTCTGTGTTTCCCTGTGTGATTTGCTCCTGCACATTTCAATGCTTGTGAAATCATGGTTGCCTGTTTCATTACCCTGCAGATATTTTTTTGTGAGATTATGTTTCCTAATCTCTTTCAAGTTGATGCTGCTCATGGACCTGAGGATGAAAAAGTCCTTGTCTTTTGGAGAAAAAGAGTCCTGAGCAGGCTGTCTTCAAGTAGTAGTTTGGCAAAGCCTTCAACTTCTCAGACAAACATTATCATGGTGTCACGCATGATTTCACTACTGTAGCATTTCAACTGGTTGCAAGGAATGAGAACAATTCATTCCGTTGGTAATATGGGGGCAGCCGGGAGGGTTCACTTGTTATGATAAAAGTTTTCTGTAAGGAGAGGTTATTAATGAAAACTGCTGATTTGAGTCCACATGTATTCCTTGAAGAGTTAACTCATTTCACCTGTTGACTAGCTAATACAGATATGGATAATTAAAAGCAAGCATTTCACAAAATATTAACAACCAGCAATTTGAAATCTATAAGAAGGGTGTTGACCTATCTTCCCAATGTTTCCACCCTTTGAATACTCTGGAGAAATTAAGAATTATTGGCTGATACTGATCCTTGCTGTAAAGACAACTTTTGTGGGTTATTCTGCCAAGAATCTGTTGTTCTAAGCAATTTGCAAGAAAGGCCGGATTGATACACATTCTCCCTACTTAAGTATTTCTGGTTCAAATTATTCCTTGCAACAATAAATTCTGGCAGAGTGGTGAATTTACAGTGTACTGGTATTTAGAAGGTAGGAGTGGGAAGCTGTTTCAAATTCCAAGCTATATTGAGGAGTAATTAGGTGCCGGAATAGATCTTTTCAAAGATAAGGTCGATGACTTCCTCTTTAGAATGCTTTTCATCAGCAAGAATGTTTTCTTTTGAAAGTAGTCCATCACCATTCTCTTTTGTGTGTGTGCTTTTTTTCCATTTCTCAAATCCTAACAAAGGATATCTTGAAGGTTACATTTATCACAGACATTTCTTCACATGTGTAAAAGTACATAGTTCTATCTGTTGTTTTACATACCAATGTACAAAAAGATTTTACCCTACAATTTGGGGGGAAATCTTAGTTTTGACTCTGTACTTATACAATGGAGGATATTTTAAACTTTTTATTACTCATGTTTCTCTGCCAGAGAACTTTAGTGATCGACAAACATTCTTGCACCATTATAGGAGTCTTATTTCCAAGAATTTCAGCTCTTACCCATTTTGCAATTACTAGAAATGAAACTATTAATTAGACTTTTTTAAGGCTTGATGTGGTGATAATGTCATTTTCTTAAATTAAACCACTTATCTAGAACAACCAAAAAGAATCAGGTTTTTACCATTCTTTTGGAATCTAGGTTTATAAAAACTCTACGATGGATTTAACTACTCTTTCTCTGTTGAAGTCACTTTCATCCTCACTTCCTCTTCAAGAAAATTCAGATAAAGTAAAATACCAGCAATATTGGTGCTCTAATCTGTTCATCTGAACTTCTTGTTGTTGCTGATTTATTTACACTTGAAATAAAATTATTTGAATTAGTTATACAAGGAACATATTTTTTTTTCTCCCAGTGTGTTCCTCAGACATCAAACCAATTGAAAATTTGCACTTATACATTGACTAAAATAAAAGTAAAATTTTAAATTTGCTAAACTTTTATCTTCTACCAATTTTAGATTTATCCATTATAATCATAATCCAATGATGCCACAGAAATGATGCGGGGGTATGATGAAGTTAGAAATATAGGGATAATATATTCCTCATCTTACCAATAGCTAAAATAATTTCAATAATAAAGATTAACTAATGAAAATACATTTATGATTAATCTAATTTCTACCAAGTTTATGAAAATATTATATATATATTTGTAATTAATCTGATACAGAAACTGAACATCAGAGAAGTTGCAAAATTTTTCTAAGGATTTTCAAAATGAGTAAGTAGGAAGGGACTTTTCTGGCCATATTCCTCACCTCATACTGTCAAATTTTGTGTTAATAAAAGTAATGTTCTTTAGTCCCTCCATTAACAAAATGTCATCAGTGAATTCCATAAACAAAGAATATAAGTACACATAAAATGTGTAACTATCAATCATCTAAGTAAGAGAAATAATTATGAAAGAGAAGAGAGAATAGATCCTAAGGGAAAAAAAACAAGGCAAGGAATTAGGAGAGGGCTTGGGATGGGGACTTCCCATTTTAAGAAAAGTGAACTAGAGCAGCCTCACAAGGAAGTTGTTCTTGTGAGTTAAGTCCTATGGCATTTGGGGAGAAGCAGAATAAACCTGAGGGGCAGGAACTTCCAATGCAAAATCCCTAAGTAAGAAATTAATGCAAATTAATAACGAGAAGTTTTCTGTTTGGGGCAGCATTGATATCTATTGAAATAATTCAGTAAATGTAATCCTACTGGGAAAACATCTCAATTAATATGTATTTGAATAATTATTAATTAACATATATCCCTGAATGATAAATAAAATTCCTTAATTAAAGAGCTCTGCCAGGACTTAATAGTTTGTTACTTATTTTAGCCTAAAGCTATTTAGACTAAAGCCCTAACTCAACAAGAACGCAAATATTTGGATGACTAATAACAGCAAAGGAAAACTTCAGTTTGGATACCTCTGTTTTTTTTTATTTATTTAGAAAACAGAATGACAAAAATAAATTTCAGTCTGTGTAAATGTATGGTTATCAACTCATTTATAGTTTCTCTTCAGAATAACTTTTTTTTTTTTTAATCTCTTGATAGGGAAAAAAAACAAAAACAAAAAAGAACTCCAAATGTGTCAATTAACAAAGGAAAATAAAGTTCCCACATTTTCATAAAAGGACAATAAATGAATCCGTACCTTTGGTTGGGCAGTCTCCTCTCTGGTCAGTGACTGAAACCATTCTGTGTTCCTGTGGTTTTTCCCTTTGACATTGTTTACTCTGGTTCTACATATATCATATTTTTCTTACCTTTACTTTTTTCACGGACGTTGCTAAAAATTTGAGAATCATTCAGCCAGCACATAGTTACAAAATTAGGGTTGGTAACGTCATAGCTGTTTCAACAAAAAATGAAGGTGAATATGGATTGGTCACAAATACACATGTCTTCCTGCTGTCTATTTATAAAGTACAAACTCCCTGCCCTAACTAGTGAAGTGGAGGGTTATTCCAAAGTATTCGTGAGTGAGGACTCTCCTTTTAAAATATGTGTTTTATTACACTTTGAAGAGTAGGAGGATCTTAGAGGCTGTCTTAGTATGACTGCCAACAGGAATTGCTTGTGGCTCAGGCATTCCTTCCCACACAAGCCCCCAAAAGCAGCTGTCTCCATAACAGGTTAACGCGTCCCTAAAAATGTTCCCTTGTCCTGAGTGACCAACATGAAAGTTAAAAAGAGTCAGAATAGGATGTGGGAAGGAAACAGTACCAAAAAAAAAAAAAAAAGTCATGTAAACAGCTTCCACTCTCAGTCTCATCTCAAATGCTGAGCTTTGATTCTCTGCTTCTTTTCTAATCTTCAATGAAGAGAATAAAAACTGACCATCAATGGAGTTCTTTCAATGAATTATAAAATAAAACTTCCCCCCCTCTACCACTTCAGATCTGACATGTACCACTTCAGATCTGACATGTATGCTATTGCTTTATGCATATTTTATAGAAATGGCAGAGAAAGAGATAGCAACCCACTCCAGTATTCTTGCCTGGAGAATCCCATGGACAGAGGAGCCTGGTGGGCTACAGTCCATGGGGTCGCAAAGACTCAGACACAACTGAGCATGCACACATAGAAATGGCATCAGAGACCTGTCTGTACCAGAGGAAGTAAATTTTGTTTTAGACATTCATTATGGAAGCCATATACAATTTATTAATAGTCCACCCTTTATCCTTCAGTTGTTGCATGGGCTGGTGATTCCGCTGGACTAAGTCTCCTGAGGGAATCTATCTTATGGATGGAGTAGTCCCATATCCTATCTTATGATTCCTTCCTTGTTGAAAAGCATGAAGGTAAGGGAATATGTTGGAGTAGGACTCGGCAACTCACTCCAATATTCTTGCCTGGAGAATTCGCATGGACAGAGGAGCCGGGTGGACTACAGTTCATGGGGTCACAGTCAGCCATGAGTGAGCACTCACCCTAACCCTAACCCTAACCCTAAGAGTCAGCCATGAGTGAGCCAAGAGAATATGCATTCCCAACAGTTAGCATAGATTTTGTCTTTTAGGTAAAATTAAGCAGCTAAATTCTTTCCCATTTTTTAGGTTTTTCAGACTCCTAGTCTTTCTCTAGGAGAAGGCAATGGCACCCCACTCCAGGACTCTTGCCTGGAAAATCCCATGGATGGACGAGCCTGGTAGGCTGAAGTCCATGGGGTCACTAAGAGTCAGACATGACTGAGCAACTTCACTTTCACTTTTCACTTTCATGCATTGGAGAAGGAAATGGCAACCCACTCCAGTGTTCTTGCCTGGAGAATCCCAGGGACGGGGGAGCCTGGTGGGCTGCCATCTATGGGGTCACGCAGAGTTGGACACAGAAGTGACTTAGCGTCAGCAGTCTTTCATTAGATATGAATGTCCCTGGGTCGCCATTGAATTTAAAGTGTTAATGAGCACTTGAGTTGCTTCTATATCTTGGCTGTTATAAAGTATTGCTGAGAACATTGGAGTGCACGTATTTTTTCAAATTAGAGTTTTTGTTTTTTCTGGGTATATACTCAGGAGTGGAGTTGCTGAATCATATGGTAATTCTATTTTTAGTTTTTTAAGGAACTTCCATACTCTTTTCCAAGTAGCTGTATCAATTTGCTTTTCCACCAAAAGTGTACAAGTTTCCCTTATCTCCACATCCTCTCCAAAATTATTAAGTATATACTTATTGCCATTTTATTTCTTGTTTTCCAGTTGTTTTTGTAGTTCTTTNCCTGGCACACATCACCGACCTCGGGAGATGGCGACAGCGGCACACTGACCGGACTTCGGTGCAGGGCGACTGTGGCACACAGCCTGGACCTCGGCGCAAGGCTAACATGGGCCACAGCATGAACCTTAGCGCAGTTCGACATCAGCACACAGCCTAAACATCAGTGAAGGGAAAAGGCGCCACACAGCCCGGACCTCAGCACAAGGCTACCATGGCACACAGCCTGGAACTCAGTTCATGGCTACCGTGGCACACAGACTGGACCTCGGCACATGATGACCATGGCACACACACCGAACCTTAGTGAAGGGAGACCGCAGCACACAGCCCGGAAATATGTGCAGGGCGACCAGGGTATAGAGCTTGGAACTCGTCGCTAGGCGACCATGTAACACAGCACAGACCTCGGCACAAGGTGACCACGGCAAACAGGATGGAACTCGTCTCCTGCCGACCGCGGAACACAGCCCCGACCTCGGCACAGGGAGACCGCAGCACACAGGCCAAACCTCAGTGAAGGGCGACCATGGCACACAGCCCAGAAATCTGTTTAGGGCGACAGTGGCATAGAGCTCGGAACTCATCGCTAACCAACCGCAAACACAGCCCGGACCTCGGCACAGGGCGTCCGCGGAACACAGGCCATACCACGGCGCAGGGCGACCCCAGCACACANTAGGAAAAAAGGTAATGTACAGTCATTTTGTCAAAGAAGGAATGCAAATGATCAAGAAGTATATGTTTAAAATGATCAATCTTAATAAAGACTGAAAAGATGCAATTCAAGGCTAAATTTTAAAAATAATATTCAATGCTGGTAAAGGTTCAGCAACATAAGATCTTTCATTACATGGTTGTACCAGTTTATACAATATTTCTAAAAAAGAACTAAGGTTTTTCAAAAGCCTAAAAACATGTTTGTATTCTTTGACTCTATTATCTTATTTCCTAGAACATATCCTGAGGAAATAGAAATACACTTAATAAATTATAAGAATATTTATTAGAAGTTGCTTATAATAGCAAAATATTGGGAAATACTTAAGTTTTTCCCAATAAAAGAAAATTTAAATAAAGCATGGTATACACTTGGGATGAAAGATTATATAGCCATTAAAACTCATGCTACCAAAACATACTTGGAAAAATGTCCACTTCATATGTTAAATGAAAAAATGAAACATATAACAGCCATTCACATATTCAACAGCTATTCACTGAGTGTTTACTATATGCCAGGCATTGTTCTATATACTGGGAACATTCTCTGCCCTCATGGAGCCTATCTATCATGATTCAAACTTTTTTATATATACTAATCTTTACATAGTCACTTCAGTCGTGTCTATTTGTGACCCTATGGACTGATCCTGCCAAACTCTTCTGTCCATGGGATTCTCCTGGCAAGAATACTGGAACAGTTTGCCATTTACCCCTCCAGGGGATCATCCTGACTCAGGGATCAAAACTGCGGTTCCTGCAGCTCCTGCATTTCAGGCGGATTCTTTACCACTGAGCCACCAGGGAAGCCCCTCCTATTCTGCCGGAGACTAAACAATGGTCTTCCTGCTGGAATGATATCTTCCAATTCATAATAATAATTCAAATTTGAGTACCTGCTCCTGTCTTTTACTTAAAATTGCCACTCATTCCAGCACTGTTTAACATATGGTAACTTTAGAAATTCTTGTTAACCTCATGTGGTTTATTTGCCCAAGGTTAAAGAAATACATTCTGACATTTATTTATCTCAGGGTATCAAAGACAGTATGAATTATATAGTAGACTTGAATGGTTGGCTGGCTGAATGAGTAAATGTCAAGAAAAGACCCTGGGCAGGAGGCAGGGGCTTGCTTCGTAGGAGGCTTGAAAGCTTCCCAGGCAAACGAGGAAAAAGTTCCATTCAGTCTGGTCCCTCCATCCCTGCTGCCACTTCTACTCCTGCTATCCACGGAGAAGTCAGGGGCATTTTAGAAATAAGAGAAGACAGTCCTACTCACTCAGGATCAGACTGTGAGGGAAAGAGTGACCATTCTTTCCTCCTCTGTGCTCCTTTTCTAGGGAAGGGTGGAGTGTTGAGAAGGCTGAGCTGAGAGAGAAGAGAGGAGGAATGAAAGACTGGCATGACTTGAAATTCCCAAACTCACTACAATCCCCATGCACTAAGACTTGAGTGTGACCCCCCAAACTCCCAGAAAGATGTCAGAAAGAGCCCAAGAACATTTCTGTGCCCTTTCAAAGACCAGAAAGACCTATATGAATTTCCACTCAGGACTTCATTTCTGAACATCTAGAAAAGTACAGTTCTAGCCTGGGCATGAAAACATAGAATTTGATCTCAAAGTTTAGTCGCTCCAGGAAACAGATGCTTTCCATGTAATTTAACCTCTCTGAGCATCAAAATTTGCCTAGTTTATTATTAACAAGAAAAATAAAAACATTTGGAATAACAGCACACTTAAGCTTCTTTCTAAAAGTATTTTTAAAATTTTGTCCAGTCAGTTAAGTAGAAAGGTTAATTCCATCACCCTTTCCCGCCCCACTTCTTACAACATAAATACTGGATTTACTATTAGATCAGAGTATAGAGTCTCAGCAGAAGATCTCAGATCTAGGGCTTCCACGACGTTATCATAATCCCACCAACCACTTGTAGAACTCTAAAAAAAGACCAAACTTCTAGACCTCCTAGGACCTTACTTTCCTCACCTGTAAAATGGGGGCATTAGTCTTTGCCACTCTGGTCCTCCCTTGCTGATCACAGGTCCCTGGAGAAAATGATAAACAGTTAAAAGCCCTCTTTCTCTAGATAGAAAACTGATTCATGGTGTTCCAGGAGCAGGACAGGTTTGTACTCCCTCTTACGCCCCAAGGGTCGCCAGAGTTTGTACATCTGAAGCTCCGGGTTCAGACGTACAAACTGTTCTCGAGCAGGATCCACAGGGCCTCCGCTCCTGCCGCGGAGACACAGGCAGCCTCTGCTCCGCATCCAGACCTCCGTCTCAGCACCTCCCAGCCCCGAGCACCCCGGCCCGAGGATCCAAGTTGTCTCTGCCTCCTCTCTCCTTCCCCTTCAGTTTTAACGTGGGGAGGGCGGTTGTGAAGGACTCACCTACACGGGAGTCGGAGATTTCTAAGCCTGAGCGACTCCTCGACACCCGGCCCTCTCTCTTCTGCCACAGCTCTTCTCGTCCTTGTCTGCTTCTGGTTATGTGCTCCTGAGAGTCCGCGTCACCTACGGAGCCTCTGGAGAGGAACAGGGACCAACTCAAATACTCCGTCCAAACAATGTCTGCCACCTTGCTTGACCAAAACCAAAGCCTAAGGCCTTGGACTGGACACTCTGACTGTTCCCATGGAGACGGGAGGGGGCGGAGCAGGAAAGGAGCGCGCCGGAGGACGTAACTCCTGATTGGCCAGAAAGATCGGGGCGGTGGCTTGGTCTTAAACCACCAGTGTTCTAGGGCGGGAGGACCTTGCACTACTGAATGCACTCTAAACCGAGGATGGGCTTGAGACATCCAAGATATTATTAACTTTAATGGACAATTCTAGGGTTTTTTTTTTAGGACCCCTGGGAAGGGGGCAGGGCTGGGGATTCTGGGAAATAGTTACCCTGCTGGGCAAGGGGTGGTAGCGCCTGCTGTCCGCGCATTCAGCGAAATGGGCACCCCATTAGCTCTGGTTGTAGCATCCTCCGCAAATTCGAGTTGCAGAGCCGCGAAGACGGCTTTTTAATTTTCGGTTTATGGTTGCCGGGACCCGCTTCTCTCCTGATAACTCGTTGCTCGGGTTGGGCTTTTCTCCCTCTTCTCTTCCTGCTAAGTCTTATGCTTCTCTGGTATCATCGTGTTCTCTCACCTGAATTCAGTCAATTTAGTCCCTCAGTCGTGTCCGATTCTTTGCGACCTCATGGACTGCAGCACGCCAGGCTTCCCTGTCCATCACCAACCCCTGGAACCTGCTTAAACTCATGTCCATCAAGTCTGTGATGCCATCCCTCCAACCATCTCATCCCCTGTTCTCCTTTTCCCCTCCTTCCTTCAGTCTTTCTCAGCATCAGTGTCTTTTCTAGTAAGTCAGTTTTTTGCATCGGGTGGCCAAAGTATTGGAATTTCAGCTTCAGCATCAGTCCTTCCAATGAATATTCAGGACTGATTTCCTTTAGGATTGACTGGTTTGATCTCCTTGCATCCAAGGGACTCTCAAGAGTCTTCTCCATCAGTGTGGAGATTCCTTAAAAAACTGGAAATAGAACTGCCATATGACCCAGCAATCCCACTGCTGGGCATACACACCGAGGAAATCAGAATTGAAAGAGACTCGTGTACCCCAAAGTTCATCGCAGCACTGCTTACAATAGCTAGGACATGGAAGCAACCTAGATGTCCATCGGCAGACAAATGGATAAGAAAGCTGTGGTACATATACATAATGGACTATTACTCAGCTATTAAAAAGATTGCATTTGAATCAGTTCTAATGAGGTGGATGAAACTGGAGCCTATTATACAAAGTGAAGTAAGTCAGAAAGCAAAACACCAGTACAGTATATTAACACATATATGTGGAATTTAGAAAGATGGTAATGATGATCCTNGGGTGATCCAAGTTTTGGGAGTCCATAGCTTACTTATGAGGTTCTTCTTTCAAAAAAATAAAGACTACACATTTTTAAAACAAAATTTAAAAGGGGAATTTCAAAGATGTTAGAATCCGCCTGTCTAACGCAGGAGACACAGGTTTGATACATCAAAGAAGCCACAGAGATGTTCAGTTCAAAAGTATAAATTCTTCAGCACTCAGCCTTCTTTATGGTCCAATTCTCACATCCATACATGACTACTGGAAAAACCATTGTTTAATCTTACTATGGTCAAGAACTTATCCATGGCACAAACACTTTCTACTTCATAAACTGCTATCTTAAATTGCTATCTTAAATAGCTATCATAAACTGATACTTCTCCCACAGAGAAGGAAATGGCAACCCACTCCAGTATTCTTGCCTTGGAAATCCCATAGAAAGAGAAGACTGGCAGGCTACAGTTCATGGGGTCACAGAACAGTCAGGCACGACTTGGCAAGTAAAAACAGCAATGTAAGAGAAGCTCGGAAAGTCAAGCTTCATTAGCTTCACAATAAATGTTTCCACTAATAAATAAGAACAGAGTACACAGTCCCTCACACAGACACATTCATATATACATACAGTCAAGTGTAGGACTCTCTCATCTATAAATAAATTATGAAAATCCTATGAAAATATTAGCAGATTTAATCCATCTGTAGAGTACAAATATATTATGAGAAACCACTAAATAATCTTCCAAGTTGGCTGTACCGTTTTATATTCCCAGCCACAATGAATGAGATCTCCTATAGTTCCACAGTCTTACCAACATTTGATGTTTTCGGTATTCTGGATCTTAGCCATTCTAATTATTGTTTTAATTTGCATGTACATGACTATATATGATGTAGATCATCTCTTTGTGTGCATATTTGCCTTTTGGTAAAATGTTCACTAAGATATTTGGTACATTTTTTTTTCTTTTAATTTCATTGTTTTGTTATTGAAATTTAACAGTTCTTTGTATATTTTGGACATGGTTCTTTACCAACTATGTCTTTGGGACATAGTTTTCTATGTCCGGTTTTCCCCCAGTCTGTGGCTTGTGTTTTCATTCTCTTGACAGTGTCTTTCACAGAGCAGAAACTTTAAAAAGGTCAGCTTATTAAACCTTTATTTCATGTATCATGCCTTTGGTGTTGTATCTAAAACGTCATCATCAACCTAAAAGACATTTATATATATTTTCTTATAACATAGTCTTACCTGGGATCCAGCATCATATTCTTTGGTATTTACCCAAAAGAGCTGAGAAATTCATGTTCACACCAAAACCTGAACATAGATGCTTATAGCAAGTTTATTCATAATTGCAAAAACTTGAAAGCAAGCAAGAGCTCTTTCAGGAAGTGAAAGGATAAACAAACTCTGATACATGGAAACAGTGGAATGTTATGCAGCACTTAAAAGGAATGAACTATCAAGTCTTTGAAAGATATGGAGGGACTCTAAATGTATATTGCTAAGTGAAAATATCCTATCTGAAAAGGTTACATACGGAATGATTCCATTTATATGATATTCTGGAAAAGGCAAAACTGTGGAGACTGCAGTGGTTGCCCGTGGTAGAGGAGAGTAAAGGATGAATATGTGGAACACAATGGGTTTATAGAGCAATGAAAATACTTTGTGTGGAAATAAAACATATATGTATGTTCAGACCCATAGAAGGCACAACGCCAAGAGTGAACCCTAGTGTAAACTATGGACTTTGGGTGATAATGATGTGTCAAAGTACGTTCGTCATTTGTAACAAAGGTATCACTCTGTGGGGGATATGGATAATGCAGAAACTTATACCTTGTGTTCCACATTGTTGTGGATCTAAAATATGTCTATTTACAGTATACATTATAGCTATGTAAAATTTATTCCAAGAATAAAAAATTTTAAGAATTATTTTATTTTTAAAAGTATACAAATTTAAGTTACAATATTAAAACACTGAGGAAAATGATATATTATCAATTCAATAGGTGACAGAAATCATTTACTAATTTAAATATCCATTCTTGATGATCAAAAAATAAAATAGTGTTCTTAGCAATCTAGACTTATCTGATATACATCTACTAGAAGCCCATGTTATGATTAAGGTTAATATATTAGGCTATAGTTGAATGTAGACAAAATGCATTTGTGGGTGTGGATATCTAGGTAAAAGATACAAAGTAAATCTGGGGAAATTATTGACAATGGTTGTCTCAAGACTGACAAGAGGGTNATCTACTAGAAGCCCATGTTATGATTAAGGTTAATATATTAGGCTATAGTTGAATGTAGACAAAATGCATTTGTGGGTGTGGATATCTAGGTAAAAGATACAAAGTAAATCTGGGGAAATTATTGACAATGGTTGTCTCAAGACTGACAAGAGGGTTTGAAGGTTTGGGGAAGTAGAGATTTAAGTGGTCCCCATGATTCTCATTTCTTCTTGTTCATAGCCTCACTCCTAATATGAGCTGGAACTTTGACGTGTTTTTAGTGAATAAAATAAAGCCAAGGTGATGGAATGTTCCTACTGTGATTATTTTACACTGCATACCACTCTTTGCTAGCTGACTCAGTCCAGAGACTCTCTCCCTTTCCGTCTCTCTGCTTCTTCTTCCCCCATTCTTTTTCCCCCTCCTCCTTCAAGCTGGCTTTGAAGAATCTGGCTACCGTTAATTCTACAACTACAAAGAAATAAATTCTGCCAGAAAACTGAGGAAGCTGAGATGCACATTCTTTCCCAGCAGTCCAGCCTCTGATGAGACCACAACCCGAGCCAACACCTGGACTGCAGCCTGGTTAGTCTGAATCAGAGAGCCCAGCAAGACAGTGTGGGACTCCAGACCCACAGAAACTGTGAGAAATAAACATGAGTTGCTTTAAGAATGTCATAATTTGTTATACACTATAGGAAACTAATGCACTTTTTTACTTTAAATGTGTGTGATTTGTGTTTTTACATGGAAAATGAAGATAAATGTAGCAATGGAACTAACAATAAAACCCACGGTGTCCTTATGGAATTTTTCTTATCCCCATTCTCTGAGAAGTCTTTTCATTCCCAAACCTCTTAAAGAGCAACAGCAGATACATCAGAGCCTCAGAGAACTCTACTACAACTAAGAACAGGTTCCTATCTTCATAATAGCAAACTACCACATAGTTTTAGGGAAAAAAAACTACCTTCTTCAACTCGGAAAATTTAGAATGGCAAGAAAGAGAACACTTTTTCTCAGTAGAGTAACAGCTAATAAATTTAGAAAGAATGTTGTGATTTGAAAGTTACTCCTGCATTCCAGGCGGATGCTTTAACCTCTGAGCCACCAGGGAAACCCTAAACATGCCCTTATTTCTACATTAATTCCTTCCTTTTGTTTTTCTTTGCTGTTTTATTACCTGNAAATTTAGAAAGAATGTTGTGATTTGAAAGTTACTATCTGGCAACCATAAGAATAACAAATAATTAGGGCTTTACTGATAGCTTAGATAGTAAAGAATCTGCCTGCAATGCAGGAGACCTGGGTTCAATTCCTAGATCACTAAGATCCCCTGGAGAAGGAAATAACTACCCACTCCAGTATTCTTGTCTGTAGAATTCCATGCACAGAGGAGCCTGGAGGGCTACAGTACATGAGGTTGCTAAAAACTGGACAAGACTGAGCTAATTATATTTTCACTTCACCTTCTGATAAGGTAATACAAGAATAGATTAACACTTTCTGTGAAATTCTTCCCCAAAATGGAAAATCTGAGTCTAATAATGAAAAAAATGAGAAAAAAACAAATTGGGGTATAGGAGCAAAACAAAAAATATAATCTGCAATTTTTAAATGTGCCAAGGCCTGGAAGTCAAGAAAAGATTAAACTACTCGTCCAAACTGAAGGAAATTAAAAAGACATGATCAGTAAAGGTAATGCATGATCCTTGAATGGTTCCTTCTGCTTTGAGGGATATTATTGAGCAACTGCGGAGAAGGCAATGGCATCCCACTCCAGTACTCTTGCCTGGAAACTCCCATGGACAGAGGAGCCTGGCAGGCTGCAGTCCATAGGATTGCTGAGTCAGACACGACTGAGCGACTTCACTTTCACTTTTCACTTTCACACATTGGAGAAGGAAATGGCAACTCACTCCAGTGTTCTTGCCTGGAGAATCCCAGGAACGGCGGAACCCAATGGGTTGCCGTCTGTGGGGTCGCACAGAGTCGGACACGACTGAAGTGACTTAGCAGCAGCAGCATTGAGCAACTGAAGAAACCTGAAGACATCTGAGAATTTGACAGTAATTACGGCACCCCACTCCAGTACTTTTGCCTGGAAAATCCCATTGACGGAGGAGCCTGGTAGGCTGCAGTCCATGGGGTTGCGAAGAGTCAGACACGACTGAGCAATTTCTCTTTCACTTTTCACTTTCATGCATTGGAGAAGGAAATGGCAACGCACTCCAGTGTTGTTACCTGGAGAATCCCAGGAACGGGGGAGCCTGGTGGGTTGCCATCTATGGGGTCGCACAGAGTCGGACACGACTGAAGCGACTTGGCAGCAGCAGCAGAAGCAGCATACATCATGATTTCCCGGAGAAATATCAATAACCTCAGATATGCAGATGACACCACCCTTATGGCAGAAAATGAAGAAGAACTAAAGAGTCTCTTAATGAAGGTGAAAGAGGACAGTGAAAAAGTTGACTTAAAGCTTAGCATTCAGAAAACTAAGATCATGGCATCTGGTCCCATCGGAAACAGTGACAGGCTTTTTATTTGGGGGGTCTCAAAATCACTGTAGATGGTAACTGCAGCCATGAAATTAAAAGATACTTGCTCCTTGGGAGAAAAGTTATGACCAACCTAGACAACATATTAAAAAGCAGAAATGTTACTTTGTGAACAAAGGTCCCTCTAGCCAAAGCTATTGTTTTTCCAGTAGTCATGTATGCATGTGAGAGTTGGACTATAAAGAAAGCTGAGTGCTGAAGGATTGAGACTTTTGAACTGTGCTGTTGGATAAGACTCTTGAGTGTCCCTTGGACTGCAAGGAGATCCAACCAGTTCATCCTAAAGGAAATCAGTCCTGAATATTCATTGGAAAGACTGATATTGAAGCTGAAACTCCAGTACTCTGGCCACCTGATGCAGAGAACTGACTCATTTGAAAAGACCTTGATGCTGGGAAAGATTGAGGGTGGGAGGAGAATGGGACGACAGAGGATGAGATGGTTAGATGGCATCACCAACTCAATGGACATAGTTGGTGATGGACAGGGAGGCCTGGTATGCTGCAGTCCATGGAATCACAAAGAGCTGGACACGACTGAGTGACTGAATTGAACTGATGCATCAGTATTAATTCCCTGACTTCGATGACTACATTGTGGTTATGTAGGACAGCTTCTTTGCTGAAATTATACACTAAAATATTCACAATTGATGGCATATCAAACAGCAATTTATTGGGGAAAAGTTAAGGGTTAAAAAAATTCTGTTTTATTCTTGCAACACTGATGAAAGTATGGGGCTGGTGCCCTGGGATGACCCAGAGGGATGGTACAGGGAGGGAGGAGAGAGGGGGGTTCAAGATGGGGAACACGTGTATACCTGTGGCAGATTCATGCTGATGTATGACAAAACCAATACAATATTGTAAAGTTATTAACCTCTGATTAAAATAAATAAATTTATATTAAAAAATAAAAAAGGAAAAATTAATAGTTTTTCAAAATAAAAATGATTTTTAAGAATTTTAACCAAATCACGTTTTCAAAACAGCCATATCTGTGAATATTTCTGTCCTTGCTGTTCAGTTGCTAAGTTGTGTCCTACTCTTTGTGACCCCCTGGACTGCAACATGCCAGTTCCTTTCCCTGTTCTTCACTATCTCTGACAGTTTGCACTGATTCACATCCATTGGGTCAGTGATGATACCTAACCATCTCATCTTCTGCCGCTCCCTTCTTTTGCCTTCAATCTTTCCCGGGATCAGAGTCTTTTCCAATGAGCTGGGTCATTGATGCTTATCAACTGGGAATTCTTTCAACCCCAAACCAAGACATTATTATTAAGGAAGTTTAATTTTAAAGTCTAATTCTCTTTCAAAAAGTTTAGATATGAGTAAAAGTTTCCATCACCATCCACCATCCCATTCATCATTATGGAGCTAATAATTCACTTGAAAAGCAATTAATTGAATCCAGGTATTGTGAAGGTCTACATAGGAAAGAATCTGGGGATTAGGCAACAGCCTCTTTACTTTGAAATAAGTGTATGTTAGAAGTAAAATTACTTAGAATCATCATAATCGTTTCCACTTCCCTTCTATTTGATCACTGTATCCAGCAAATCTGTAAATAAAACCACTTCTTTCAGATTTCAAATACGCACTGACATACACACACAATACACACATTTATATATATCCATTACGCCTGCGATTATAATAGGACTATGCCTTTCAAAATGATAGCAGTCTTTACTGTAGCCCACGAGATGACTAATATGCTTGTGCTTGAGTTAGGGATGAGCAGATTCCCAGATCCCTGTGGTTTTACAAGATAGTGCCATCTGTTTACCATTGAACATTTCCTAAGGCTGACTTCTCACCACTGTTAAGACACTCCATCAAAGGGAATATCCAACTGTCCTTCTAAACTGTAAATATTACAAATCATTCTACTTTAGCAAGGCATTTTATTCTTCAGATTTCATGTATTAAAAGCTGGATAGCAAGGCCAGAAACAACAACCAAAAAAATGTAATTGCTAAGTAGCAAAAGAAACAGGTTTTTATTATTGCTCTAGTTTATCCATTTAGCATATTTTTTCTCTTATTTCACAATAGCTCCGACTAGCCCGTCATTCATAATTGTTAGGATGTTAGCTGAAAAGTTTATTTCACACTTAAGGACAGTTGGATTTTAGCATGAGCTTCTAAATAAATTAAAACCCTTGAGACTTGGACAGTAAATATACTTTGGAGAAATGTCAAGCACCCTAATTATTTGGTGAAAGAATATCTGGAGCAGGAACCTTCCCAGAAATCACACTGAGAATATCCCCTGCTTGACTCCAGTCACTAATCTAGGGGTAGTATGGCTGTGGAGAAAGAGCCTTGTTTTAGCATCAGAAGGAATTAGGGTATTGACTACAAATATGACTAAGGACAAATGATGAAACCATTCTGATCATTAGTTTAGTTCAAAGCATAATGAGGATAAGAGGCTACCAAGGATAAGAGGATATGGTTACGAAGTATAAAGGTGCNGACTAATATGCTTGTGCTTGAGTTAGGGATGAGCAGATTCCCAGATCCCTGTGGTTTTACAAGATAGTGCCATCTGTTTACCATTGAACATTTCCTAAGGCTGACTTCTCACCACTGTTAAGACACTCCATCAAAGGGAATATCCAACTGTCCTTCTAAACTGTAAATATTACAAATCATTCTACTTTAGCAAGGCATTTTATTCTTCAGATTTCATGTATTAAAAGCTGGATAGCAAGGCCAGAAACAACAACCAAAAAAATGTAATTGCTAAGTAGCAAAAGAAACAGGTTTTTATTATTGCTCTAGTTTATCCATTTAGCATATTTTTTCTCTTATTTCACAATAGCTCCGACTAGCCCGTCATTCATAATTGTTAGGATGTTAGCTGAAAAGTTTATTTCACACTTAAGGACAGTTGGATTTTAGCATGAGCTTCTAAATAAATTAAAACCCTTGAGACTTGGATAGTAAATATACTTTGGAGAAATGTCAAGCACCCTAATTATTTGGTGAAAGAATATCTGGAGCAGGAACCTTCCCAGAAATCACACTGAGAATATCCCCTGCTTGACTCCAGTCACTAATCTAGGGGTAGTATGGCTGTGGAGAAAGAGCCTTGTTTTAGCATCAGAAGGAATTAGGGTATTGACTACAAATATGACTAAGGACAAATGATGAAACCATTCTGATCATTAGTTTAGTTCAAAGCATAATGAGGATAAGAGGCTACCAAGGATAAGAGGATATGGTTACGAAGTATAAAGGTGGGGGGGGGATAAACTGGGAGATTAGGATTGACAAACACACATTACTGTATATAAAATAGATATCTAATAAGGACCTACTATATAACACAGGGAACTGTACTCACTACTCTGTTATAGATTATACAGGAAAAGAACTGAAAAAGAGTAGGGATATGTAGATGTACAGTNGGGGGGATAAACTGGGAGATTAGGATTGACAAACACACATTACTGTATATAAAATAGATATCTAATAAGGACCTACTATATAACACAGGGAACTGTACTCACTACTCTGTTATAGATTATACAGGAAAAGAACTGAAAAAGAGTAGGGATATGTAGATGTACAGTTGTAAACCTTAAAACTAGCAAAACAATAAAAATCAACTATGCTCCAATAAAAACTTTTAAAACTTAATAAGGTACGGGGAAGGAGGTGGGAGGGGGGTTCAGGATTGGGGATACGTGTACACCTGTGGCAGATTCATGTTGCTATATGGCAAAACCAATACAAAATTTAATAATAATTAAAAAATAAACAATTAAAAAAACAATAAAATTTTCAGTTTTAGAAAAGAGGATATTTTTATAATTAATCATTGTTAAACATAGTGTTCCCATTTGACGTTTTGTATTAAAGAGTAAAAATGTGATCTGAATTGTCATAATTTGGATTCTCTCAACAACTTTATAACTATGTTACCTAATCCAAGTTCTTATTGTTTACCACAACACAGGCCAATAAACCAATAGAGGAGATGCTGGGGCATGGAATAGCAACTTTCTTCACAAATCAGTGAACGAGTGCCCCAGCGAACCATTTTACCAGAGCTAGAATTCAGGTTTCTGCTGCACTAAAAGGGGAGGGTTTGTTGCAAACTACTTGGTGCTGGCCAGATCCTAGAGGGGATGTGATAATTCTTTGTTCTTGCAGCTATCCACGTAGGTCTGCTCATGATGTCCCTCAGTTCATTTCAGCTCAGTTGCTCAGTCGTGTCCAGCTCTCTTGCAACCCCATGGACTGCAGTACAGCAGGCCTCTCTGTCCATCACCAACTCCCAGAGCTTGCTCAAACTCATGTCCATTGAGTTGGTGATGCCATCCAACCATCTCAACTTCTGTCGTGTCCTTCTCCTTCTGCCTTCAGTCTTTCCCAGGATGATGATCTTTTCCGATTAGTCAGTTCTTCACATCAGGTAGGCAAAATATTGGAGCTTCAGCTTCAGCATCAGTCCTTCCAATAGATATTCAAGACTGATTTCCTTTACAATTGACAGCTTTGATCTTCTTACTGTTCAAGAGAATCTCAAGAGTCTTCTCCAGCACCACAGTTCAAAAGCATCAATTCTTCAGCACTCAGCTTTCTTTATGGTCCAACTCTCACATCAATACATAACTACTGAAAAATCATAGCTTTGATTTTATAGACCTTTGCTGATAAAGTAATGTCTCTGTTTGCTAATATATTGTCTATGCTGGTCATAGTTTTTCTTCCAAGGGGCAAGAGTCTTTTAATTTCATGGCTGTAGTCACCATTTGAAGTGATTTTGAAGCCCAAGAAAATATCTGTCATTGTTTCCATTGCTTCCCCCACCTGTTTGCCATCAAGTGATGGGACAGAATGCCATGATCTTAGTTTTTTTAATGTTTTGTTTTAAGACAGCTTTTTTCACTCTCCTCTTTCACTTTCATCCAAGAGGCTCTTCAGTTTCTCTTCACTTTCTGCCATAAGGGTGGTGTCATCTGCATATCTGAGGTTATTGATACTTCTCCCGGCAATCTTGATTCCAGCTTGTGCTTCACCCAGTCTGGCATTTTTGCATGATGTACACTGCATAGAAGTTAAATAAGCAGGGTAACAGTATACAGCCTTGAAGTACTCCTTTCCCAATTTGGAACCAGTCCAATGTTCCATGTCTGATTCTAACAGTTGCTTCTTGACCCACGTACAGATTTCTCAGGAGGCAGGTAAGGTGGTCTGGAATACCCACCTCTTCAAGAATTTTCCAATTTGTTGTGATCCACACAGTCAAAGCCTTTGGCATAGTCAATAAAGCACAAGTAGATGTTTTCCTGGAATTCTCTTGCTTTTTCTACGATCCAGCAGACGTTGGCAATTTGATCTCTGGTTCCTCTGCTTTTTCTAAATCCAGCTTGAACATCTGGAAGTTCACAGCTCATGTATTATAGAAGCCTGGCTTGGAGAATTTTGAGCATTAATTTGCTAGCATGATCGATGAGTGCAATTGTTCAGTAGTTTAAACATTCTTTGGCATAGCCTTTCTTTGAGATTGAAATGAAAACTGAATTTTTCCAGTTCTGTGGCCACTGCTGAGTTTTCCAAATCTGCTGGCATATTGAGTGCAGCACTTTCACAGCACCATCTTTTAGGATTTGAAATTGTTCAGCTGGAATTCCATCACCTGCACTTGATTTATTCATAGTGATGCTTCCTAAGGCCCACTTGACTTCACACTCCAAGATGTCTGGCTCTAGGTGAGTGGTCACACCACTGTGGTTACCTAGGTCATTAAGATCTTTTTTGTATAGTTCTTCTGTGCATTCTTGCCACCTCTTCCTAATATCTTCTGCTTCTGTTAGGTCCATACCATTTCTGTCCTTTATTGTGACCATCTTTGTATGAATTATTCCCTTGGTATCTCTAATTTTCTTGGAGATGAGAGGGTAACAGGTAGGAAGGCCAGGGGTCACCAAAGGAGGAAATAGACTGCAAGAGTCAGACATCTTTTTTCTCTCCCTTAAGTGGCAGGAAGAATCAAACTCTCTATAGAAATGTTTTTTTTTTTTTCCCTTAAGTTATGCTAATGAGACTATATATTTGCTTTGGAATTTGCCTTTCTTCAAAATGGTTCCACCTAAGACTAACTTTTCTTTTTTCAAACCTTGGGCTGATAATTAGCTTAACAAACCAGTAGTCATATCAATTGTTTTATGGCTGGGGGTATGACACATCTCGTGCCATCCTATCTCAAAAATGCATATTGTGGGAGAGGGGCCTTGAGGTGTCTCTCTTATCTGATTAATAACTTTCTAACAGACATAAAACAGCTTGCTAAAACTAGCAAATGGGGGCACTCTTCATCACCCTTCTGATGCCTATGTCAGAAGCTTTCTTTGTCCCTTTTTATACTTTAATAAAACTCTGCTATACAAAAGCTCTCGGGGGATCAAGCCTGGTCTCTGATCCTAAAGTTTAATCTTCTTCTTTGGAGATCACAAATCCAACACTTTTCACCGTAAGCTATCAAAGAGATCTCTAGTCTTTCCCATTCTGTTTTTCTCTATTTTTTTGCACTGATCACTGAGGAAGGCTTTCTAATCTCTTCTTGCTATTCTTTGGAACTCTGCATTCAGATGGATATATCTTTCCTTTTCTCCTTTGCCTTTCACTTCTCTTCCTTTCTCAGCTGTTTGTAAGCCCTCCTCAGACAACCAGTTTGCCTTTTTGCTTTTTATTTTCTTAGAGATGGTTTTTATCACCACCTCCTGAACAATGTTACAAACCTCCGTCCATAGTTCTTCTGGCATTCTATTAGATCTAATCCTTTGAATCTATTTGTCACTTTCACTAATCCCTTGAATCTGTTTGTCACTTTCACTGTATAATTGTAAGGAATTTGATTTAAGTCATACCTGAATGGTCTAGTAGCTTTCCTACAAGACAAATATTATTCTATGTTCTGCAACTTTTTATCTCTATATGTACAATAAGTCTTATATCTTTAAAGGTCAAGTATGGGAGACAGAACCTTGAGAAGGGGCTGTCTTGTGTATTTCAGGCTATCAGCTACATCCTTTTATAAAGGTTCAGAGCCAGCATGCTTAAGCATAAGCAACAGAGTACAAAGGTTAGAGCTAAAGGATAGATCTAATATGGAGTCGAATTTGTTCTTGTCAGTTACAGGACAGCATAATATTCTACTCTTTAGAAAATGAGGTATTCATAAATTTGAAGTGAACTTAACTGGAAACTTGTTGTTGCTTTGTTAATTGGAAATTTTTCTCTGTAGTAAAAACATGTCAATTGCTAAGTGCTTTCCATTTCTTACTCAGAGGTGGCATTTGTATTTTAGTATAGATGATATGGACTTGCTCAGTGGTTAAAGAATCCACTTGCAATGCAAGAGACACAGGAGATATGGGTTTGATCCCTGAATTGGAGAGATCCCCTGGAGAAGGAAACAGCAACCCATCCAGTATTCTTGCCTGGAGAATTCCATGGACAGAGGAGCCTGGCGGACTACAGTGCATAGGGTCACAAAAAGTCAAACATGACTTAGCAACTGAGCACACATACATACACACACAAACACACACACATATAGGTGATATGAGAATTCTGCTGCTGCTGCTGCTGCTAAGTCGCTTCAGTCGTGTCCATGGACTGCAGCCTACCAGGCTCCTCCATCCATGGGATTTCCCAGGCAAGAGTACTGGAGTGGGGTGCCATCACCTTCTCCAATGAGAATTCTACATGGTTCCAAATTTCAATTTTTTTATGTCTAATCTGAGAAGAAAATGAAAGAGGGAATGACTATAGACAAGATTTTATGTTGTCAATAAGTTCAACGTCATTAAATTTTGCCTCTATTCCATAAACCATATCTAGTTTCTTAACAACACTTTATTTGTATAACTAGAAAGCCAAAAACAGGGAGAGGATAGAAAGGAAATATAGTTTTGTTTTGGCTTTAAAGTTCCATTGAAAGTACCATTGTCACGCACACCTTAACCCTAACCCTATTTTGTGAGAGGATAAGATCACAGAAATTTTCTATAAGCCATTTATCCATAAACTATGGCTATCTCACTATATCAGAATATGAGCCAAGTTTCCCAGAGAATTCCATGGACAGAGGAGCCTGGCAGGATACAGCCCATGGGGTCACAGAAAGTTGGACACAACTGAATGACTAACACTAGATAGTTCTTAAGTTAGGCTTCCAAACTATGAAGAAACTATTATTTATTGATATCAAAACTTTGCTTTCCTAAGTAAGTCCTGCTTTCCAGGTGGCACAAAGGATAACAAATCTGCCTGCCAATGCAAGAGATGAAGGTTCAATCCCAGGGTCAGGAAGATCCCCTGGAGGAAGAAATGGCAACCTACTCCAGTATTCTTGGCTGAAGAATTCCATGGTCAGAGGGGTCTGGCAGGCTACAGTGCATGAGGTCACAAAGAGTCAGACATCACTTAGCACGCACACGTGCGCACTCACACACACACGTAAGTCCTAATTTGAAGATTCTGAAGTCAGCTTGGTATAATTTCTGTGAGCTGATTTTTTGTGAGTATTCAGCAAGAAAAAATACAGTTACCATTTCAAGCGTTTTTCTGTGCCAGATAATGTTCTCAGCACCTCATTTAATCCTTAGAACAACCTGTATGATAAGTATTACTACCTTCACTTTTTAAAAGGAGAAAATTGATAGTTTTTAGAGATGAAAAAGCTTCATTATTCCAACATCACAAGGGTCGTGCCAGGACCCAATTAATCTGATTCCAAAGCTTCCATTCTCAGTGTCTCTGACAGTCGTGCCTTGTGTGCCCCGTAGATTCCATTCATTTTCAGATATGCTTTTAGCCGTGCTCTCACTTCTCTGCAAGCTAGTGGTACAGTCACCAGCCTCAGTTATGGCAGAAGTGCCAAAAATTATTTGAACTTTACATAACTCTCAGAAAAGCCTGCCATGGTTTCACATGGGAAAACTTCCAGAAAGTTAGAAAACAAGGTAAAGGCATTATCCAAATGAAAAAATAAAGCCACCTTCTAAATATTTCTGGTGCACATTCCTTAATCAGATTAACTAGTTGGCATCATGAGGAAGGATTCTGTTGTTAGCAAAATATTTCCAGCCAGGAAAAGGTAGCACTAATAAGGCTTTCAACCTGCCCCAAAGGAGCAAACCTAAGAAAGGAGAGTAGAGGGTTGGGCGCTATGGCAATAGAAACAAAAGATAATACAAGCAAAGGTCAACCCCTTCATGTTTTCATTAGGATCATCTCTACTCAACTAAAACCCTGGTGAGAGTATAGTTTATGTGAACTATTATGTACACTTAGATTTTTTTTTAATTGAAGGATAATTGCTTTACAGAATTTTGCTGTTTTCTGTCAAACCTCAACATGAATCAGCCATAGGTATACATATATCCCCTCTCTTTTGAACCTCCCTCCCATCTCCCCCCGCATCCCACCCCTCTAGNGTAGACTCCAGCAGTTGGTGATGGACAGGGAAGCCTGGCATGCTACGGTTCATTGGGTCACAAAGAGTTGGACACAACTGAGCAACTGAGCTAAACTGAACTGAAACATACACAAATAAGCAGTTGTAAAGACAACACATTTTAGAGCCTCATCTTGAAATCTCATGACACTAAACCAATTTAAATTCTTGAAAAAAGTCATACTGAGAAATTTATGTTTAAGAGCTGAAGCACTTAAAGTCTGTCATGCTTTAACTGTAATAAAATCTTCTAACTGCTATAAAATTGTCACAAGGAAACTTTGTGGGATTACTTGTTATTTCACGACAAGTGAAATTAAACTATGATATATTCATCTACTTTGTAAATGCCTTTGATCTTTCCTTTGACCACAAGTGTTGGAGTATTTTTTCTAATATTATTTTACTTTAGTAGATATACTTAGGCTGATTTATTAAAAATTAGTGCAAAACTAAGGCTTCTTAATAATATATTGATTTGACATTTAAATATGTATAAATATATTACAAAAAAAAGCTTCTTCTAAGATTGACCCTCCCTTACCCACTCCTGAAAAAAAGATACAATGCAATTTTCAAGATAGCTTTAGTGAATTCAAAGCAATATTGGTAGATACCAGAGTCTGAGCATCTTTGAAGCATTTAAAATATGTAAATGAAAGTTAAATCAAACATTGACAGACAATCAGGAGCAGCTTTATTGAAATCTCGAGTTTTACAGAAGTTTGAAAATCATGTAGAAGAAAGAGTAATCTGACTTTTAAGTCTTCTGTCCAATGCTCTTTGCCTTCCTTATTTCTTCGACAGTGTCTTGTTTTAACAAAAATGCACAAAGGTCAGTGAGGGCATGTCATATTTAGAGACAAAGCAGCAGTGTAAGAGGCAGGGAACAGTGTGTATTATGTAGCTCTTGAAGATGTCAGTTTAAACATACAGAACTCTCTTTTTCAGCCACTCCCATCACACTTCAAAATCACCTATAGAACTTTATAAAAAGACATATTACCAGGAAACATCCCATAGCAAAGGGCTTTCCCAGTGACTCAGCAGTAAAGAATCTGCCTGCCAATGCAGGAGACGTGGGAGACACGAGTTCAATCCCTGGATTGGGAAGATCCCCTGAAGGAGGAGATGGTGACCCACTCCAATAATCTTGCCTGCAAAATCCCATGGACAGTGGAGTCTGGCCAGCTATGGCCCACGGGGTCCATAGGGTCACAAAGAGTTGGATGCAACTCAGCACAACACAGTCCATATCAAACAAGTTGAAATTTCAATGGCTGGAACCCAGATTTCTAACTTGTTTTTAAATATTCATGGAATGGAAACAAGAATACACAATGGGGAAAAGATAGTCTCTCGATAAGTGGTTTGGAAAACTGATCTGTGCTGTGCTGTGCTTAGTCGCTCAGTCATATCTGACTCTTTGCAACTCCAAGGAGGGTAGCCCATCATGCTCTTCTGTCTATGGGGATTCTCCAGGCAAGAATACTGGAGAGGGTTGCCATGAACTCCTCCAGGGGATCTTCCCAAGCCAGGGATCAAACCTAGATCTCCCACATTGCAGGCAGATTCTTTACTGTCTGAAATGCCACTATGTGCAAAAGAATGATATTAGGACAGTTTCTCTCACCATATTAAAAAAAGAAAGAAACTCAAAATGGATTAAAGATCTAATAAGACCAGACATCATAAAATTCTTCGAAGACAACATAGGCAGAACACTGACAGAGGCCTTAGCAATGTGTTTTGGCTCTGTCTTCTCAGGCAAGGAAACCGTCAAGAAAATGAAAGGCAATCTACTGAGTAGGAGAAGATATTTTCAAATGATGTGTCTGATAAGGGGTTAATAATCAAAAATATATAAAGAACTCATACAACTCAGCATCAAAAATTTTTTTTAAATTAAAAATGGGTAAAAGACTTGAATGAGCATTGTTACAAAGACATATAAAAGGCCAGCAGGTGCATGAAAGGATGCTCAGTATCACTAATCAACAGGAAAAATGTAAATCTAAACACAATGAGATACCACCTCACATCTTCAGGAAGAAGTAGTGTCAGTAAGACTACACATAGCTTGTATTGATGAGAATGTAGAGAAAAGAGACTCTTGGTACACTCTTGGTGGGAATGTAAATTGGTACAGTCACTATGGAAAACATATGAAGCTTCCTCAAAAAGTTAAAAATAGAGCTACTATAAGATCCAGTCATTCCACTCCTGAGAGTGTATTTGAAGCAAATGAAAACCCTAATCCAAAGATACATGCACCCCAATGTTCATAGCAGCTTTTTTCCAGTAGACAAGATATGGAAGCATCCTACGTGTTCATCAGCAGATGAATGGATAAAGAGGATGTGGTATATCTACTGGAAGGTTAGCAATAAAGCAGAATAATTTTGCCGTTTGCAACAACATGGATGAACCTGAAAGGTATTATGTTTGGTGAAATGAGTCAAAGATAAGCCCTGTAGGTTTTTGCTTATATGTAGAATCTAAAAAATAAAGCACATGAATGAATATAACAAAACAGAAACAGACTGATAGACACAGAGAACAAATAAATGGTTACTGAAGGGGAGAGGTGTCAGGGGAGGGACAAGATAGGTGAAGGGGATTAAGAGGTGATAACTACGAGGCATAAAATGAATAAATTATAAGGATGCAATTTACAACACAGGGAATATAATCAGTATTTTTAATAACTTTATGTGGAGTATAATCTATAAAAATATCAAATCACTATGTTATATACTAGAAACTGATATAATATTTTAAGTCAACTATGTGTGTGCTAAGTCACTTCAGTTGTGTCCGAATCTTTGCAACCCCACGGACTGTAGCCTTCCAGGCTCCTCTGTCCATGGGATTTTCCAGGCAAGAATACTCGAGTGGGTTGCCATTCCCTTCTCCAAGGGATCTTCCCACCCCAGGGATCCAACCTGCATCTCTTATGTTTCCTGCATTGGCAGGCAGGTTCTTTACAACTATTGTCACCTGGGAAGTCAACTATACTTTAATAAAAATAAATGAGTCCCTAAATAAACTGCATGAATGATTATGATAGGCCAGGACTGAGAAGTATTGGCAAACAGCTTTGTAATTGTCAAGGTGTTTTTACCTGTGTCATACTTTAAATTCAATAATTAAAAATGAAAATGTATAGACTTTCAGTATAAAGATATATAAATGAAAATAAAGGGGTGAATGACAAAATAACCCTTACAGCATTAACATATCCTAAGATGAATGGTTTTTCTGGGAACCAAACCCAAATTTGCACTTGAGTGCTATAACTTTTCATCTCATGCTGTTCCTATCAGAAGACGTTCTCTTAAGTATCAGGCAAGATCAGCGGGTGAGTGATGCCTGCAATTATCGGACCTGGCAATTGTGGTCCAGAGAAATTCGATACAACATAGTAGGAAACGGAATGTATTTGGGGAAGGCTGTGTCCTCAATCAGGACCGTCCTTCTCAGACTTCTTTTCACACAAAGTATTCCATTCTCTTTTTTAAATTACAAACCTGAGATTATCTTGATATTACACATGTTCATTGTCCATAGCAATTCGTTGCACATGTTCATTGCCCTTGGATACAACTGAGTGAGTGAAAAATGAACAAATAGATGTCAACCAGCAAGTCCTAAGAGAGATATCCAAAGTAAATGAGTTGCATAGATGCGGAAGTTACCTAGAACCATCCAGCCCAGTAAGTTTGGTCAATGCTGTGCCTCCTTTGTATCTTTGCTAAGCAGGGGCTTTTGACATCCCCTTACATTTGTTTCAGTTAATTTTCTGACTGTCCTTCCAAATCTATTTCTTATCCTTTTGACTCTGCTTTCTCTTTGGGGAGGGTTATCTCTATGGACTATATCAACAGGCACCATTGCTTACTGGCTTCTGCTGAATTTGGTCAAAAAAAGGGAGGAAAGTAAATTTTAGATGTGTATGTGTGTGCTTAGTCTGGACTTTTCCAGACAATAATACTGGAGTGGGTTGCCACTTTCTTCTTCAGAGGATCTTCCCAACCCAGGGATCGAACCTCTGTCTCTTGCATCTCCTGTATTGGCAGGTGGATTCTTTACCACTTCATCACCTGAGAAGCCCTCTCTGATCTCCCCTCTTACGGGGTTGCCTCAGTCCAGTTGCATTCTTAACCAAATGCTCCTCTCCTCCAGGTGGCCCTGTCCTCAGACTCTTTCTTTCCCAGGTCACGGAAATGGATCCCACCTTTTCTTCTGTCACGGAAGTCCAAGGTGCAACTGTTTACTACTGTTATTATCCCAAGTTACTATGAACTCTCCCTTGATTGCCCACACCTTGTCCACTTATTTGCAAACAATCCTTTTAGTAAAGCTTCCTGGAATGATCATCATCAAAATGTGTTATTGGTTCCTGGCTGGATGACAAATAAACAGTACCATGCTCACTTTCAATGGCATTTTGAAAAGTAGCTGAAGCTTATCCCTGAGCTTAGCTTCTAGGGTTATATTTGTATCTCATCACAGTTAAGTGGATTTGATTTCTTTTTATTGAAGTATAGTTGATGGTTGATTTATAATGTTGTGTTGATTACTGCTGAACAGTCAAAGGATTCAGGTATACACATATAGATAGATAGATAGATAGATTCTTCTTCAAATATTCTTTTCCATTATGGCTTATCATAGGGTATTGAATATAGTTTTCTGTGCTATTCAGCAGGACCTTGTTATTCACCCACAGAAGCTTACATTTGAGAACCCAACTCCCATTCCACCCCTCCCCAACGCCCTCTCCACTGCAGCCACCAGTCTGTTCTGTCTTCTCCATGATTCTGTTTCTGTTTCATAGGTAGGTCCATTTGTATCATATTTTAGATTCTACACATAGGTGATATGGTGTGGTATTTGTCTTTCCTTTTCTGACTTACTTCACTTAGTATGATAATCTCCAGATGTATCCATATTACTGCACGTGGCATTATTTCTTTAATTTCTATGCATGAATAGTATTTTTGGTCATTAGAAACTTGAGCATATAGACAAGCCAACACTGAGGAGTGATCACTGGATGCCAATTAGCTTGCTAACCTTGTAGGATTTAAACCTAAATTTCTGTCTTTAGGATTAAGACTAATTAATTGAGGCTCATACAAAGCACTCAACACAATCCTGCAATCATTCGGGTAGCAGTGTGGAGACTGGATATGGGACAGAGAAATGGACATAAAGAGTCATGTACAAATAGACCTGATGGTGAAAAACAGCAGCAGTATGGTGACAGCGTAGAGGTAAACTCAGAGGAAACACACTCTGCACAGACATGAAGTTGAATGGTGATCGAATAAAATAAAACAAGAGAGAGAAAAAAAAGTCAAAATTCAATACAAATGACTTTAAAAGTAAGATTTAAGTTCAAGTGAAAACTTCTAATTTAGGTGAAAAAAATGAAAGGGATCCCAGTGAATTCTACTTAAGGACTAGCATTGTGTTTGTTTCTGGAAAAAGTCTCTCTTCAGGGAGTGGAAAAGAAGAATTCCAAAATAAATGGGGCTAGCAATTAAGGACACAATATAAAGAATTTGTTCCNTAATTTAGGTGAAAAAAATGAAAGGGATCCCAGTGAATTCTACTTAAGGACTAGCATTGTGTTTGTTTCTGGAAAAAGTCTCTCTTCAGAGAGTGGAAAAGAAGAATTCCAAAATAAATGGGGCTAGCAATTAAGGACACAATATAAAGAATTTGTTCCCCATTGATTACTCACATGCTGTTTGCATGTGCTATTTGTTAGTTATTTGGATAGACCTAACTTTTCGTTGAATTAGGAAAAAGGAGCAATGTTCATTTCTATTAAAAGTAATAAGAGAAATGAAAAATACATTCGCCAAACTTTCAATTTTCTGACCCATCTGAGTTTCAAATAGGGTTCAAATTTTTTCATTTAAATTAAAATACAAAAGGGGAAACATTTCTGGATTGACCAAGGCACAAGCATGGACTAGCATATAGATACTGTGAGTATAAGATAATTATTAGAAACTATTTTATGAGTTATGTATAAATAAATAAGAAACATATGGACTGCATTTCCCTGGAAATACACTTGGGTTTGAAAATTAAAAAGAAAAAATAACTGCCTTGGCAAAAACCTGACAAGATTTTGCCAAAACCCAACAGTTGGAAAAATAGCTTGAAACATTTGAGGAACCCAAACATGGTTGGGTTTGCCCTAGTTAGAAGGCCTTTTACGGTCAGATAAACGTGGGTAACAGTGGAGGAGGCAGGGTGGAAAAACAAATTATGAGCAACACATGGTTTGGCATCTTTCCAGTCAATTTAACAGAAACTCAGATTAAAATACTCCCCATAATGTACCTGACTCAAATGTTCACACCAAACAAGATCAAGAATTCCCTGGGTAAATGACCCAATTTAAAAATTAGAAGTCTTCACAACTTAGTATATCCATATTGCTAGATATTCTACCCATAAATTATAGATTTAGTGACAGGAATTTTAAAAGTTCAGGGAAAAAAGTGTAAAAATGACCACGTGAAACTATTAAGAGAACAGGTAATAGACAAAAGTTAAATTCTAAGTAAGTAATTAAAAATTATGCCCATGGAGATGAAAATGTTGATTAACTCTTGGGAAGTTGAATATTTGCCAAGTAAAAACATACAAGAGAGAAGTGCTAGTTACTAGGGACAAATTACAGTTGATAAAAGGACTGGAAAAAGATTTTAAGAAATGCTAAGACAATAGAAGCATTTCATTCATCCAACAATTGTTTATACTCTAAGAATCACACAGATGAGCTACGTAATCAACAAGTATACATTTAAGAGCTGGGATTCAAAAAGTAGAATGAACTACTCATTTTATACATTATTTTCTTTGTCAAAGTTGAAAATTTTCAAATTCAATAGAACTCTTTTAGTTAAAACTGATGCCTCAAATTAGTGGGGAGAAAAGCAAAGGACATTCGTTTTTCAATGTGTTACCATGTCTAGGCCTGATGAATTGGTTTGCAGGGACTTGAGCAAAACTGCAAAGGACAAACCAAATCTCCATTGGTAATCTTTGGTAATTTACAAGAAATAAGAGAACTAAAAGAGAATAACATATTATTTTCACTTTTGAAGTGATTTCAAAGACTGGAGAGTGAGGATTTTAACTTTGAGGGTGTGGTAAATTTACATGGAATATTTGCAATATTTTAGAATATTATCTTAAGAATGGTTCATAGCTTAAGGAATTAAAGTATTTAACTTGTTTGATTTATTGGATATTTTCTAGGAGAACCCAGAAAATTGTGTGAAGGAAGTGCCAATCACTAGATAGCTACTCAGATTCATGATATTGGGAGGAAGTTAAAATGTAGAAGAGATGTGAAATAGTAGTTAACAGGAGGAATAGACTAAATTCAAATAAAATGAAATGTAATCATTCAAATAACCACATTTTTAATGAGCAAAAATAAAATGAATCTGTTTGAAATTTTCATGACTTTATACCTATTAATTAATACTTGGGACTCACTAATGTCACTTCTTAGCCAGATTTTCTATATCAGTGCTCAAGTAAACATGATGGTAAATTAAGATGGGGAACAATAACAACAACAAAAATTGTGCAGTGGGGCTGATCTAAGATTGGGAAATGGCACGGTCGTAAGAACTATGTTAGTAATTATTTAAGAAACCAACCATAGAATCCAAGCAGCTCAATAGAAAGTCACATAGAGCAGAAGTATAGCTCAGAGTGAAGTATCATCCATTTATTTACTTAGCATAGGTAAAATGAGAGCCCACTGCATGTTGGAAGCTGTCCTAACTCTATAGAGTACAGTGATAGTTAGCTTTATGCATTAACCTGACTAGGCTATAGTCCCAGTTCTTCAACCAAACAGGTATCTAGATATTACTATGTAGGTCTTTGTGTTACCTTCTTTAATAACTGATTATTAAAGTTTATATTTAGCTAACTCTAAGCAAAAGAGCTTACTCTTGAAAAACTGGGTGGACCTGATTCAACAGATTAGTTTTCCGCTCATTTAATCAGTTTACTCTTAGAATAAACAGAGGAATTCCTATAGAAGAGTAAATTCTGCCTGGGATCTGCAGCTGCAGCCTATGCTTGAGAGTTTTACCCTGCCCTTCCTGAAAGCCTGCTTTATGGATTTCCGATTGCCATAGCCAGCTCCCACAGTTGCATCAGATAGTTCCCTACAATAAATATATTACTGTGCATATAGCCTGCTATTCTGTTTCTCTGGTGAAAGCTTACCTGATACAGATTTTAGCACCAGGACGTTCAACAAAGTAAATATGTTGAAGTGGCTTTGGAGTTGGGTAGTGGATGGTGGAGATATTTTGAGACACATGATAGAAAAAAAGCTAGATTGACTTAAACAAACAAAAGAAGAAAGACTGGTTTCTTCTTGAGTCAAAGTGCATATCACAAAATTTGTCAGCTCTAATGGCAGTTTAAATGGATGGGAGAAATATGGATGTTAAAAGACACTTCTGGTAAACACATAAAATTTTAATAGGAGGCTAATTACTTTACAATATTGTGGTGACTTTTGCTATATATTCACATGAATCAGCTATATAATGATAGTAAATGTAGCTGAATTGTGTCCTACAGTTGTATGGAAAGCAGAACTTATAAATGATCAACTCGGATATTTAGCTCATGAGATTTCAAGCAAAATGTTGAAGATGCAATTTGTTTTCTCTTTCTGCTTACAGTAAAACACGAGTGGAAAAAGGTAAATTGAGAAAGGAACTCTAAAACAAAAACGAACCAGTACTTGATAACTGGGAACATTCTCAGCTCATTCAGATTGTAAAAAGATGCTAAAATTAGGAGATTCACTGTTAGGAAGTGTATTCTGGAGAGAAGGTCAAAAGTGTGGCTTGACAACTTTTTGCTGGTGCCGAACAGATTAGACTCATGGATCTCCTTGGCCATCTCAGCAGAAAGTGAACTAGCAATGGTATTACACAGGAAAGATATCTGGAGAACACTTTGGTCTAATGGAGTGAATCTTCATGACATACACTGGAGAATCACAGCATTTTTTAAGAAAGTTATATTAGTAAAAAGCTATCAACTTGCATTGACAGAGAAAGAGGAAGAACAAAAGGAGTGTTGTCAGACTCCCTAGAAGCAGGCAACAGACTGATAACATTACTCAGAAGCACACCTGTGCTACCATTCAGGAAAAAGGAAATGTAACTCCTTTTGCTACTCCAGTTTTGCTTCTCCAAAGCTGTAGCCTTGATCCCAGAGGCCAGAGCCATGTGTGAAGATGTTATAGCAGTGGACACAGAGACTAGAACTATAAGCATAGAGGGTGGAGCCTCTAATCTTCTCAAAGAAATATTTCCAGGCCTTCAAATCTACTTGCATTTGCTAGATTTGAAACATATATGTTACCATATGTAAAACAGATAGCTAGTGGGAATTTGCTATACGACAGAAACCCATTGCTTTGTGACAACTTACAGGGATGGGATAGGGTCAGAGGTGGGAGGGAGGTTCAAGACAGAGGAATATAGGTATACCTANTTTGCTAGATTTGAAACATATATGTTACCATATGTAAAACAGATAGCTAGTGGGAATTTGCTATACGACAGAAACCCATTGCTTTGTGACAACTTACAGGGATGGGATAGGGTCAGAGGTGGGAGGGAGGTTCAAGACAGAGGAATATAGGTATACCTATGGCTGGTTCATATTGACGTCATATCGTAAAGCGATTATCCTCCAATTAATATTAAATAAAAAGAAACTGCTTGAGACCAAAGACCCTTTTTTTCTTCCGTTTTCTCCCTTTGAGGATGGAAATTTTTATAACTGTTATATTATGTCTACCCTATCCTTACATTTTGGGAATAGATAATTTGTTTCCTAGTTTCAGAGTGCAGAGATGGAGAAAGGTTTTGCCTCACAATAGATCCTACCTAGCGTCTTATGTATGCCTGATTTACATGATGTAGGGGATGAGATTTGAACTGATGCTATATGGGTTGAGAAGATATTTGGAAATGCTGGGATGGTGGGAGTACCTTTTGTCTATGGGACAGACATGAAATTTTGGAGATCAGAGTAGATAATGACTGAATGATTTCCAACAATATCAGGTCTTAGTTCTTAGAATCCATAAATGCTATTTTATTTTTTAAGTCATTAGCAGGTGTGATTAAGTTAAGAATTTTGAGAAGATTATTCTGGATTATCTGAGTGGGCCCTGAAGTCCATCAGTTTATCCTGATATGAGGAAGACATAGAGAGATTTGACACAAAGTAGGAGAAGACAATGTGACCAAGATATTGGGGTGACATGGCTACAAGGCAAAACACTGACAGTCATCAGAAGTGGCTTCCCTCTGATGGGGCTTCCCTCGTAGCTCAGTTGATAAACAATCTGCCTGTGACGCAAGAGACCTGGGTTTGNGAGAAGACAATGTGACCAAGATATTGGGGTGACATGGCTACAAGGCAAAACACTGACAGTCATCAGAAGTGGCTTCCCTCTGATGGGGCTTCCCTCGTAGCTCAGTTGATAAACAATCTGCCTGTGACGCAAAAGACCTGGGTTTGATCCCTGGGTTGGGAAGATCCCTTGGAGAAGGAAATGGCAGCCCACTCCAGTATTCTTGCCTGGAGAATCCCATGGACAGAAGAGCCTGGAGGGCTACAGTCCATGGAGTCATGAGAGTCGGACACGGCTTAGTGAGTAAACCACCACATCAGAGGCAGAGAAACAGATATTCTCCTCTAAAGCCTCCAGAGGAAGCACAGCCCTACGAACACTGTTTCTGGCCTAGTGATACTAATTTTGGACTTCTGACCTTTTGAACTGTGAGAAAATAATGTTCCATTGCTTTAAGCCACCAAGTCCGTGATCATTTGTTAAAGAAACCACAGGAAGCTAATACAGGTACAAAGAAGAGGAGGATGTGGATTCTCCCACAGAGGTTAGCAGTCTCATGGGGGTCAGAGGCAGGTCAAGAGTAACTACAATCTGTAAAATAACCATTAGCGTACAAAAGAGGAAGGACTCATTTCTTCTTGAGTAAAGTGCATATCACAAAATTTGTCAGCTCTAATGGCAATTTAAACACATCTTATCCAGATAAATAAGAGAAAGAAAGTTATTAAAGTGGTAGGAACAGGAAGTAAAAAAAAAAAAAACTACAGGGGCAATGAAAGCATAAAGGGTGTTTAAAAAAGAAAGGAATCCTGTCTGACTACAATACGGTATGAATGAAAGACTAGCATTGAAGTATAAGAGGTAATCTGAGGCCTTGTTGATGGATTCTTATATGATACAAAAGATTTTGGACTCCTTCATATAAGAAATGGGGAAACTTTCAAGATGTTTAATGCAACTAGTCAATTTGTTGTTGTCCAGTTGCTAAATTGTGTCTGACTCTTTGCGACCCATGGAAGTACACCAGGATTCTCTGTTCTCCTCTATCTCCCAGACTTTGCTCAGATTCATGATTGAGTCTGTAATGCTATCTAACCATCTTATCCTCTGCTGCACTTTTCTCCTTTTGCCTTCATCTTTCCCATCATTCAGTTCAGTTCAGTTCAGTTGCTCAGTCATATCCTACTCTACTGTTGAGTCAATGATGCCATCCAACCATCTCATCCTCTGCCATCCCCTTCTCCTCCTACCTCCAATCTTGCCCAGCATCAAGGTCTTTTCTATGAGTCAATTTCTTCACATTAGGTGGCCAAAGTATTGGAGTTTCAGCTTCAACATCAGTCCTTCCAATGAATAATCAGCACTGATTTCCTTTAAGATTGATGGTTGGATCTCCTTGCAGTCCAAGGGACTATCAAGAATATTCTTCAACACTGCAGCTCAAAAGCATCAGTTCTTCAGTGCTCAGCTTTCTTTATAGTCCAACTCTCACATCCATACATGACTACTGAAAAAACCATAGATTTGACTAGACGGACCTTTGTTGGCAAAGTAATGCCACCAGACCTTCAGGTATGACCTAAATCAAATCCCTTANAGTTGGTGACGAACAGGGAGGCCTGGCGTGCTGCAATTCATGGAATCGTAAAGAGTAGGACACGACTGAATGACTGAACTGAACTGAACTGATTGTGAGTTTCCATGTTACTCTCTCCATACATCTCACCCTCTCCTCTGTTTCTCCATTGCTGCCTTGAAAATAAACGCATTTGTACCACATTCTAGATTCCATATATACGTGTTAGTATATGATATTCATCTTTCTCTTTCTGACTTACTTCACTCTGTATTATTTATAGATTCTAGGTTCATCCACCTCATTAGAACTGACTCAAACACATTCTTTTTTATGGCTGAGTCATAGTTCCTTGTGTATGTGTACCACTGTTTCTTAACCCATTTATCTGTCCATGGTCATCTAGGTTGCTCCCATGTCCCAGCTATTGTAAACAGTGCTGCAATGAACACTGGGGTTCATACATCTTTTTCAATTTTGGTTCCACAAAGTATATGCCTAAGACTAGGATTGCTGGGTCATGTGGTGGTTTTATTCCTAGTTTTTTAAGGAATCTCCACACCATCTTCCATAGTGGCTGTGCCAATTTATATTCCCACCAACAGTGCAGGAGCATTTCCTTTTCTCCACACCCTCTTCACATTCATTTTATGTAGACTTTTTGATAATGTCCAGTCTGACCCATGTGAGAAGCTTTCTTTATGTCATACTTTACAGTTTCTTGCTATGAAGGCCTCTACCCTTATTTACGTTCTCTCTGCCTCTTTTTTCTCAACCCACTTTTCTAAAAGATATATCAAGCAAAGAGTGAGTGGAGTGTTAGTGGCTCAGTCATGTCTGACTCTTTGAAACCCCATGGACTGTACCCACCAGGCTCTGTGTCCATGGCAAATAGATGGATAAAATAATGACCTGTATGTACTGCCTTGGCAGAAATAAATGAGGATCTGAGATGCAGAAATATAGATTAGGGAGAGTATATATAGCTCATTGTAAATATGTGTTTAGTAATTCACAACCAACTACTGGCAATTAGTTCTAAAGTCATGAGTCAAAAGAACTCTTTCAGGTATAACTCAAGTCACATAAAACACTTGGGCCCAAACTGGAATGGACCATCAAGACTCTGATAGTGTTTGTTTGGGAACAAATACGGTGAGACCTCGATTTAGAGGATGATTTGAACATAAGTTTGAGTTTCACAAAGGACAGCATCACTGCCTCAGTCTTTCTCATCTAGTTCTGTTTTCAAGAAAACGTGATCACCCACATGCCTGAAAGACAAGGGGAATCTTACTTCATCACTAACCTAAACTGGAAAGAGTGTAAATGGATTGGAAGAGGATCCCAAAAGGAAAAAAAAAAAAAAATAGAGGAGCAAAGGTAAGACTCTGACTTTGGGGACAAATACAGGAAAATGTGGGTAAACAGTGGGTCCCTCAACTGAAACTCAATCAAATTTTATTTCCTCTTCTCTTCCTGCTGTCTCATCAAGCGCATCTGCTCTTATTTTCAAAGATAAGCAATTGAACCTTATTGGGACCCTGGGGCATGTCAGTAATGGTAAATGGGGGATTTCCAACATGTTCAGGATGGGCCAACTAGAAGGAAAAAAGAGGGAGAGTTGATGCTGATTGTCATGTAAAGGGTTCCTTCCTGGAACTTATTGATAGAGTAAAATCTTTATTCAATCAGGCAGGCAGTGAATAATGGTGACATTGTTACTTCCTGTTAACTCCATGATTAAGGGCTTGGGTAGAGGAATGTAGCAAGAGTGACATGTGCAAAATTAAAGAAAATAAGTAAACACTGCAAGCTTTTTACTTGAACTCCCTTCTCATGTAGGGTCATATCCAGGATAACTGCTCCATCCATCTGCTAGTATCTGCCTAGGAAAGGTATGTGTTGGACAGGTTTGTGTTAGTCCACGGACAGTCATTAAAAAAACGATACCATGTGTCTCTTCTCAAACAATCTAAGCAGCTTTCAGTGATCCCAATAGCATGGGTGTAACTGTGAAGAAGGCTGAGCACTGAAGAATTGATGCTTTTGAAATGTGATGTTGGAGAAGACTCTTGAGAGTCCCTTGGACTGCAAGGAGATCCAACCAGTCCATTCTGAAGGAGATCAACCCTGGAATTTCTTTGGAAGGAATGATGTTAAAGCTGAAACTCCAGTATTTTGGCCACTTGATTCGAAGAATTGACTCACTGGAAAAGACTCTGATGCTGGGAGGGATTGGGGGCAGGAGGAGAAGGGGATGATAGAGGATGAGATGGCTGGATGGCATCACTGACTTGATGGATGTGAGTCTGAGTGAACTCCAGGAGTTGATAATGGACAGGGAGGCCTGGTGTGCTGCAATTCATGGGGTCGCAAAGAGTCGGACACAGTGACTAAGCAACTGAACTGAACTGAACTGAAGGTATGCTTACTGATTAGATAGCTACTGTGTTTATTTCCTTACTAGCCAGGGGTGAATGAGGCAGGAAAAAATAACTTTGTTTGGACTAACTTCTGATTCTTACCTGACTGACCAGAATAAGGCAAATGAGCTTAATAAGGATTGACTTGTTTCTAGGGAAATCAAGAAACCAGAGAGCTTGAACAAGGTGTTGTTACCATGTAAGCTTAAAAAAAATAAAAACTAATTGTAGGCTTATGGAAAACAATTCCTAGCTACTACAATCACAATGGCAACTACTATTCATTAAGTAATTTGAAATTTCTGCTTATATTTGTCATCATGAAAGAAAAAATTAAAACCTCAAATGTTTCAAATTACTCTAGGCTGGAAATTCCTGATTTTCCATGTGTTTCCAGTAATGTTTGACTTTGAGATGATTTCCGGAAAATAAAGGAAAAAAAAAAAAAAAAGAACTGGAGTAACTCATAAAAGCAAGTAATATGCACATAATTGTGTGAGAAAAGCTAAAACAACATTTCACAGCTGGTCAGCATAAAACTGACTTGTCGGTTTTACTTTACAGATAGCACCTGTATGTCTTAAATAATACACATGTACATTATTCACGTGAAGACTTTCATACTGTATAAAATTTCTGTGTGTGAGAAAGATGAAAATCTAGCTTTCCCCAACATTTTTTTTTTTAAATCAAATTAAGTAACACTGATTCTGAAGCATATGCTATCCATCACAGTAGATAGACTGTTCTGTAATCTGTCCTAGGCAGAGAAAAAGAAACTGATTTTGAGTTTTATCAGGAATGTGGCATATTCCCTAAAAAAAAAAAAAAAAAA
>SJYV01000803.1:502485-570647 GCA_006410875.1 Neotragus pygmaeus
CTAAAAAAAAAAAAAAAAAAAAAAAAAAATCTGCAATGCAGGTCTCAAAGTTTGTTTTCTCTGCAAGGGGAAAGGAGGAGTTGACATAATACCTCCTCCCATTTTCTCACGACTTGCTATGCTCTCATCACGGCAGTACAGCCCACATGGAAAACTGAGTTACGGCAGAGGGTGTGTGCACATGCCTGCACAAGCTATGTGTGTTGCGTGTCTCATATGCGCAGGATCGTGCATGTGCACTGGCAGGTCATTGGGGATTGTGGGAGGAAAATGGACAGGGAGGTAAAGGCCTAGGAAAAAAGAGAAGATAGTTTAAGTAATAGTTTCCCCTTAAAAAAAAATTGGGGTTAATATCAAAATTAGCGTAGTATATACACTGCCTTCTCTATTTCTAAATAAGCTTTCACCTTGTTTCATGTTAAGAATATTTAATGAAATCTACCATCAATAAACTTTGAGAGTACAAAGTAGTATTGTTAACTATGTGCTCAGTTGCATCTGACTCTTTGCAACCACATGGACTATAGTCAACCAATCTCTTCTGTCCATGGGATTTCCCAGGCGAGAATACTGGAGTGAGTTGCCATTTCCTAATCCAGGGGATCTTCCCAACCCAGGGATGGAACCCTAGTTTCCTGCATCTTCCGTTTTGGCAGGCAGATTCTTTACCATTGAGTCACCTGGGAAGCCCCTATTGTAAACTATAGGCACAACGTTTTACAGCAGATCTCCAGATTTTAGTATTCTCTGAAACTTTATACTCTTAAAGAGGAACTCTCCCTTTCCCCCTCCTGCCAGATCCTAGCATCATCATTCTTCTCTCCAATTTGAGAAATTTGACTCTTTTGTGTGCACGACACCGGTGAACCTGAAGGACACTGTGTGTGTGTGTTAGTCACTCAGTCATATCCAAATCTTTGTAAGCACATGGACTGTAGCCCAGCAAGTTCCTCTGTCCATGGAATTTCCCAGGCAAGAATACTGGAGTGGGTTATCATTCCCTTCTCCAGGGGATCTTCACAACCCAGGGATTGAACCCGGGTCTCCCACATTTGCAGGCAGATTCTTTCCCATCTGAGCCACTAAGGAAGCTCTAAAGGACATGAGGTAAAATGAAATCACCCAGTCATAGAACAGACACTGCATGATAACAGCTATATGAGACATCTAAAATCATCTTTGCTTTTGAAGCAGATCTTCTGAGAATTGGCAAAGGTGCGGGGCACTTGCAGGGAAGGGTGACCTAGAATCTTTAAAATGTGCATACAGGGCCTCAAGCAGCAGTGGAGCTGGTCTGCTTGCTGCTTCTAGCATCCAGCCACTAGAGAACATGACATTTGGGGGCCTCGAAATACAGCAAGACGTATAGGGTAGGGACCACAATAGGGGAAAAACTATTACAGAGTTGGGAGACTGAGATTCTCCAACTTGGGAGGTAAGGAGCAGGTGTTTGGCTGGAGGGGAATATTTTATTGTCCGTTATTTCCTCACTCTTAGCATTAAAATCATAGATGGGGGAAGGGGAGGAAATAACACTTTAGCAAATGGAAATCTGAGAAAAGATTACAAGAACATACAAATCCTTTGCAGGGAAGCGGGGCTGGAAATACACAGCTGAGAGCACCTGCAGAAGTTGTTCTCTTGCTTTTTTTACCCCTCTCTGGTTGCATTTTACAGTTTGCACTCCAAGTATTCCTCGGTACAGTTGGCTCTTTCTCTGAATGGTTAGTATCTCTGAATATTAATCACGGCTTATTCATCTTTATATGTCTCCGGAGAACCTCCAGTGGGTGCTTGGCAGGTATTTGTTACACTGGGTGGATTTTAAGAGACGTGGATTGAGCATCAAATTATGAGGGAAGGGATTTTATCTTCGTGAGAGCTGGCCACTAGTGGACTTTTGGCGTACCAGCAGCTCATTTTGGTCTTGACTTTTATAAAATCTCTAGTTTCCAACTGATAACATTCTGGAGTCGAACATTTGTTTTCATTTGGGGAAATGTGAAATTATACATCAGGGGTGTTCATGTACTCTAGAAATGCAGTAGACACTTCTCATTAACTATGCACAAATAAAACTGTTACTTAGAATAGTGAAAGAATAAAGTAACAATTAGTCCCCCTAAACGTGATGCCTCATATATTTTCTCTTTCTACTTTAAAAAATGAAAATAAAAACCCAGACAACATCCATCCAGTGCAAATTATTTCCTTGAAGGGACAGACATTAATTTTTCTGGAACATTTCTGGAATTTTCATCCTAATCCACAAGAGTAACATTTTAAAAGTATTATGAGAGGAACTTCCTAAAGTGCCCAAGTTACTTTTACAGGAAAAAAAAAAGTATATCTAAGTAGAAGTTTTCTGAATGTGTAAGAATTTACTCATTGTATTTATATGCTGTATTAGTTTCTGCCCTTGTAAATATGTGGTTATATTTATATTTATTACTTGATATTTGTTTGGAGCTTTATCTGTTTCTATTCTGTTATTCAACATATCTCTAAACATTTAAATCATCTATCAAACCAGTCAATCTTAAAGGAAATCAACCCTGAATATTCACTGGAAGGACTGTTGCTGAAGATGAAGCTCCAATAATTTAACCACCTGATACGAAGAGTCGACGGACTGGAAAAGACACTGATGCTAAGAAGGACTGAAAGCAAAAACAGAAAGGGTTGACAGATGACGAGATGGTGGGATTGCATCACTGACTCAACGGACATGAGTTTGAGCAAATGCTGAGCGATCGTGAAGGACAGGAAAGCCTGGCCTGCTACAACCAGGGGGTTGCAAAGAATCAGACATGACTTAGCAGCTGAACAACAACGTGAGTACAAATATCATTATGCAATTAAAACTGAAGGCCTAAAATTCAGAGACATGATTCACAGGAGAAATGCAGTGTTTTGGAAAGAGGAGAAAAATATTCACTAAGAAGAAAATTCATTTGGAATTTCCTTAAATGATAAGAAATCTGTGAATGCAAATGATTATAGTCAATTAAAGTACACCACTGTCATCTAAAATGCCTATCAAAATGACCCTTTGAGATTAACCATGATGAAAAGGTTAAAATTATTGAATCCAAGTTGTTTTAGAGATGGTATTTAGTGAGATATATTGAACTGTTTTTACTGAAACTGGTAATAGCAAATGTTATCTAAAGGCACAAGACGATGATCATTGAAGAGAGAATGGCCAGCACAGACTTGAAGACTATTGGAGGAAGAGGAAAACTGCAAGAAAACTAGGCTGTCCCCTTTATTTCCTGATCTTGAAAGTCTGCAGTTCCTCAAAATACTCAACTGGTAGTATTATTGGTCTTAGACTGAGAGCCTGAGGGATTGTGGAATTAAAAGCAATGGCCCGATATAAATTTCCACTAACAGTATAGGAGGGTTCCCCTTTCTCCACACCCTCTCCAGCATTTAGTGGCTGTACACTTTTGATGATGGCCATTCTGAGTGGAGTGGCAGGGGGTGGGGGAGTGGCGAGGGGGCTTCTCTTTTGGCTCAGATGGTAAAGAATCTGCTTGCAACGCAGAAGACCACAGTTCAGTCCCTAGGTTGGGAAGATCTTCTGGAGAAGGAAATGGCAAGCCAGTCCAGTATTCTTGCCTGGAGAATTCCATGGACAGAGGAGCCTGGTGAGCTACAGTGTATGGGATGGCAAAGAGTTGGACATTACTGAGTGACTAAGGTTTATTCACTTATTCTGACTGGTGTGAGGTGATATCTCATTGTAGTTTTTATTTGAATTTCACAGCTATTGTGCAGAACAGTATGGAGAGCCCCTAAGAATCTAAAAATAGAGCTACCATATGATCAAGTAATTCCATTCCTGGGCATATATCCAGAGAAAAGCAAGGTTCTAAAGGACATATGCACCCCAGTGTTCCTCACAGCACTATTTAAAACACTGAAGACATGGAAGAAACCAAATGGTCCATCAACAGATGAATGGATAAAAAGAATGAAATAATGCCATTTGAGGCCACATGGATGAACATGGAGGTTATCATACTGAACGAAGTAAGTCAGAGAGATAAAGACAAATATCATATGATAACACTTTTATGAAGAACCTTTAAAAAAAAAAAGTCACAAGAACTTATTTACCAGACTCAGAGAATGAACTTATGTTTAGTAGGGGATAACAGCTGGAGGAGGTTTAGCCTCGGAGACTGACATGTATACATTGCTACATTTAAAATAGATAACCAACAAAGATCTACTCTGTAGGATCTCTGCTTGATACTCTGTAATAACCTAAATGGGAAAATAATTTGAACAAAAATAAATACATGTGTAAGTATAGCTGAATCATTTTGCTGTACACCTGAAACTAACACATTTTTAATCAACTATGTATGTGTCTACATGTGCATCTGTGTGCTCAGTCACGTCCTACTCTTTTTGACCCATGGACTGTAGCCTGCCAGGCTTCTCTCTCCATGGAATTTTCCAGGCAAGAATACTGAGGTGGGTTGTCTTTTCCTTCTCCAAGGGATCTTCCCAACCTACATCTCTTTCATCTCCTGTATTAACAAGCAGATCCTTTAGTGCTGCGCCAACTGGGATTCAACTATACTCCAATATAAAATTTTAAAAATGAAATTTTAAAGGCAACGACCTTTAGCAACAGTAACTTCTTCCCAGATGTTGTGGCATTTCAGAATCCACTAGGGGTTATTGAGTGGTCCAGAAATCCCAAGGATCATTATAATCATTACAATTAAAAGTGAGAGCTAACTCTCAGAACGTGTTTCACCCCTCCTCTCCCATGACTCCAGAGGGTGCTCCAGGCACAGGGCAGTGGGCACCACTGCTGGTCAGTTCTGGCATTCTCAGGTTCATTGCTCCTTCGAGGACCTGAATCCAATTCAGAACCCTCCTGATTCCCTGAAAAAGTGATTAAATCTCTTGGCAAGGACCCAAGAAACCATCAGCAGCTTGGCCTACACAGAGGTGGCTCTGCTATCCTTGGCATGCATCCTCTGTGAATTTAAGGTAGAAAGTAGATTCATTTTTCACTGATGTATTCATTAATTCGCCTAGGAATAATGGGGAAGGAAGATGCTCTTGTCCCTCAGTAGACCTTTTAATCATTATCAGCAGTGGTTAGAGTATTTTTCCAGTAGTCATGTATGGATGTGATAGTTGGACTATAAAGCTGAATGCCGAAGAACAGATGCTTTTGAACTGTGGTATTGGAGAAGACTCTTGAGAGTCCCTTGGACTGCAAAGAGACCCAACCAGTCCAACCTAAAGATCAGTCCTGGGTGTTCATTGGAAGGACTGATGCTGATGCTGAAACTCCAATATTTTGGCCACCTGATGTGAAGAACTGACTCATTTGGAAAGACTCTGATGCTGGGAAAGATGGAAGGCAGGAGGAGAAGGGGATGACAGAGGATGAGATGGTTGGATGGCATCACCGACTCAATGGGCATGAGTTTGAGTAAACTCGGGGAGCTGGTGATGGCCAGGAAGGCCTGGCATGCTGCAGTCCATGGGGTCGCAAAGATTCAGACGTGACTGAGCGGCTGAACTGAACTGAACTGAGTGGTTAGAAAGTCATTGGATTTTCCTTTTTTTTCCTTTTTCTTTTTTTCTGCTAGAGTTGATCATTTGAGGAAAGAAAGAGGAGGGACAAATAAAGTTGCAGTCACAATGTTGCTCACATACTAACACCAATTGGCACCCTTCCTCCCAAAAAACAGTCTTCTTTTTCTCCTACAAGGAATTTCTGAGAATGATCGTATGTTAGGACCAAGGGTGGTGAGTGGTTGTTTTAAGAGAAATAAATATAAATACGGGTATTTATGGGCTTCCCTGGTGGTTCAGCCGGTAAAGAATCCACCTGCAAGGTGGGAGACCTGGGTTCGATCCCTGGGCTGGGAAGGTCCCCTGGAGAAACGGAAGACGACCCATTCCAGTATTCTGACCTGGAGAACTCCATGGAAGAAGTCCATGGGGTCGCAAAGAGTCGGACACAACTGAGCAACTTTCACTTCACTTCACTCATGGGTATTTATCATGTAAGTATCATTTTAGCTGTAGGAAGAAGTGAAGTGTGGGTACATTATTTTTTTAATCTTATGGGGGAGGAAATGAGTTAACGCTTTCAACCTGGCCGTCAGAAAGCAAAGCAAAGGAAGTTCCAGTCATCTGGGATTGAGTGACAGATTGCGGGCGCGGATGAAACGCGCTCTGGAGAAAGTGGGGAGCGCGCGGCTCGCACACAAAGGCGAGGAGTTCCCAGGCCTCCCGCGGCCCTGCCCGGCGACACCGCAGCGGCGCGCCAGCTGCCCGGCCCCTCTGCTGGAGGCTGGGAGAAGTTAGTCACCCGAAACCCTAGCCTAGCGGGAATCCGAAAGCGACAGCGAAGAGTCTGGGGAATGTGGAGGGAGGAGATTGGTACCGGGAGCGCAGGGCGAGAGGGTGCACGGGGAGCCGAAAAGCCCTTGGCTGGTGGATGCTGCTGCAAGGTCTGCGAGGCCGGCGCGCACCGGCCTGCAAAGAGAAGGGGGAAGAAAACTTGCGGCAGGAACTTCCTACCGAGGGAAAGAAAAGCAGGAGAGCAGGAGGCAGGGAGAGATTTGAAACGTCTAAGTAACTTGAAAAGCACACCAAAAACACCCTTTCTGGAGATGAGGTAAGCCGAGGTTAGCCAACCCCATTGGTTGTGAAATATCAGACAAACCCCGAGCCGCTGTGGCTTTAAATGAAGCCAAAGAAATCTTCTGTTTTGCTTCCTCAAATACTTTTTTCTCCCCCTTCGCCCTTGCTCTCTCCCTCCTCCCTCCTTCCACCTCGCCGGGTCCCTTCCTCCTCCGCGGTCGCCCTTTCCTCGATCAACTCCCCCACCCCACCCCAGGCCCGCCCTCCCCCATCTGATTAGGCGCGGACCAGGAAGGGTGGGAGTGGAGGGGGAAGCTCTCCCTTTAAGAGGCAGCTTGCAGTGACGAATTGTTGAAATTGCCATTGCAGGATGGCATGCCGCTATAAATTCATTGTTCCACCTCCTCGCATCTTCACAGCGCTCGCGCTGCTCTCGGCGCTCGCAGCGGCAGACTGGGGATGACGGCGGGCAGGAGGACACCGCATCCGAAGGGACCCAGACGCGCCGCTTCGCTGGCTTGCCTCAGGCCGCCCCTGGCATTTTTGTTTTAATTTTTCTGCCTTTTTTTTTCCTCTTCTTCTTCCCTTCCGGCCGGTTCCAGTAGAGTCAAGGAGACCCCCCCCCCCCAAATAAGAAAGGAAGCCGGCTCCGGAGCTGGGAACCCCGCGGCCGGCGGGTCGGGAGCAGCAAGGACCTGGAGGAAAGCATGCACCGGTCGCCTGCCTGGTGCGCGGCACCTTCCTGACTTTTCTTGGTGCCCCGATCCTGGCCGCGTTTGGGTTTCCCCCCCTTTTCTAGTACTTGCTGAATATCCGCAACCTGGCCTTCCCCCCCCCTCCTTTTCTTTCTTTCTTTCCTCTTCTTCCCGGAGCCCGAATCCAAACATTTTCCAAAGCAACAAAGAAAAGTTCGCACGCTGGCATCGCGGCCGGGACCGGCTGGCGCTGCTACCGGGTACCCCCTCCCTCCGACACTAGACTCAACCTTGCAAGCAAGTGTATGTGTATCCCCACCTCCCGCCCCGGTAACTTCCTGAGCTATTAACAAATAACCCACCAAGTGTCCCCCGGCGCGCAGCCCCTCCCCGCGGGCAGCGCACTATGCTGCTCGGGTGGGCGTCCCTGATGCTGTGCGCGCTCCGCCTGCCCCCGGTGGCCGCCGGCCCCGCCGCGGCACCTGCCCAGGATAAAGCTGGGCAGCCTCGGGCTGCTGCTGTGGCTGCGGTCGCCCAGCCCCGCGGGCGGCGGGGGGAGGAGGCGAAGAAGCCGGCCGAGGCTCCGGGCCACCCGCACCCCCTGGCGCCACAGCGCGGGAGCCGCGGGCTCGTGCAGAACGTCGACCAGCTCTACTCCGGCGGCGGCAAGGTGGGCTACCTCGTCTACGCGGGAGGTCGGCGGTTCCTCTTGGACCTGGAGAGGGACGATTCGGTGGGCGCCGCTGGCTTGGTGCCCGCAGGAGGCGGGCCGAACGCGACCCGGCGCCACCGGGGCCACTGCTTCTATCGGGGCACGGTGGACGGCAGCCCGCGCTCGCTGGCCGTCTTTGACCTCTGCGGCGGCCTCGACGGCTTCTTCGCGGTCAAGCGCGCGCGCTACACCCTGCAGCCGCTGCTGCGCGGTCCCTGGGCAGAGGCGGAGGACGAGGCGCGCGTCTACGGGGACGGGTCGGCGCGGATCCTGCACGTCTATACCCGCGAGGGTTTCAGCTTTGAGGCTCTGCCTCCTCGCCCCAGCTGCGAGACCCACGCGTCCCCGCCAGGCGCCCGCGAGCGCCCCCCGGCGCCCCGCCGCCAGGACGGACGCTGGGCTCTGGCCCCGCAGCCGCTCCCGGGCCAGTCGGCTCCCTCGTCCGACGGGAGTCAGGCACCACGGACGTGGTGGCGGCGGCGGCGGCGCTCCATCTCCCGGGCCCGCCAGGTGGAGTTGCTCCTGGTGGCCGACGCATCCATGGCGCGGATGTACGGCCGGGGCCTCCAGCATTACCTACTGACCCTGGCCTCCATCGCCAACAAGCTGTACAGCCACGCCAGCATCGAGAACCACATCCGCCTGGTCGTGGTGAAGGTGGTGGTGCTGGGCGACAAGGACAAGAGCCTGGAGGTGAGCAAGAACGCGGCCACCACGCTCAAGAACTTCTGCAAGTGGCAGCACCAGCACAACCAGCTAGGGGACGACCACGAGGAGCACTATGACGCGGCCATCCTGTTTACTCGGGAGGTAGGTCCCGCCTGGGTGAGTGGTTCAAGCCCTGCAATGAGGAGGCAGGTCAAAGGGACGGCCTTGTTGACAGCCTTCTTTCTCCCACGAACCGCCTGGCCCCGTGGGTTTGTGATCTGCTCCTTGCAGGAAACCCATGACAGCCTCCCACTGTGCTCGCGTTTTCAGAATATAGAGTCAGCAGCAAATCGAACCTTAAATGACTAAGTCAGGCTTAGACATCAATCCATCAGGTTGGATGTCTCCAATCTGAGATCTGGTACCAGAGAGGTGCAAATAGGATTGAATGGGCTGGGCTAGCATACTTGAGGAAATGTGCACGGTTCCGTGGGAAGAAGGGGAAAGCTGAGTCTGTCTTTGGAATCCGGGGTCATCTATTTTCCAGTGAACCCAAAGGTAGAACTTTGGCTAACCTGAGGGAAAGGGCTGTGATGGGTGATTCACTGTAGTCACTCTTATCCACCATCTTCCTCTGTAAATGCCCAACCTTCTTTCTTGAACCTCTTTTGGGACATAAGTCAAAGAAAGACTTTGTAAAGGAAGGATTCGTTTTCTCATCTGGCTTTCTAATGGAGTTCTTACATATCCACCTTGGTGGAAACTTGGTTCCTTGGATGGAAGAGACCCAGGAGGGCCAGCAGGATATAGAAACCAGTCTTGTGAGGTTCCTTAGCAACGCCTCTGCCTGGTTCTTCATGCACAGCAAGTACTGCTAGGTTGTCCACAGCTGCCCGTCAAGGGTCACATCCAACTCGCATGTTTGGGTTTTGGATGAATGTTTCTGAAGTCCCAGAGCGGAAAGATCTGGGCAGAGAGTCAAGACATGAAGGAATGTTTTTCCAGGATTTCCCTCTTTTAAGGACAGAGGTAATGGGAAGGGGAAAAAAAATGATCTTTATAAACTCAAAGGTTCTGGGAGTAACCCAGTACCTATGTAGACCACCACAAAAGTGTGACATTCGGATACAGAGTCTGAGCTGGTTTTCTGCTGGTTTTGCTGGGAGCTCTGAGCCTCCGTTTTCACAGCTGTCCTCTGATTGGCAGTTTTGAGTCACGCTCTCAGATGTCTGGTAAGAATGGACCTTGATAGCACATTCTTTAAGTGCTTGAGATCCATCCAGGATAGAGGAAGGATTAGAAACTTTGGAATATTATGCAAAATCATGGTACAAAGGGGAACGAACAGAAATAGGACAGGAAATTCAATGACGGCTTGCAGGATGTTTCAGAATCACACAGCTCCACCACCTTATTCTCCTATTTTTACTAAGGCACTCCTGGTATGAAGGAAAAGTGTCGATAAATTTGGAGTGAAGAAACACTTGTGGTTCATGGGGTGGACATAAATGTAAACCACATGTAAATAAAGACGCTGGAGGGCAGCAGTTAGGGAGATGCTGCCAGTACAGGGTGCTTTGCAGGATGGAAAATCTTTCTCTTCATTAAGTGATCTCCTGGACACCATCCTTTAATTTTTCTGCACAACATTAATCTTTAAAACGGAAGAACATTCACTTTTGTAGCCTTCCATATGAAGTGAAGTTCTCCTGTAAAAACTATCCCTTTCTTATTTGGTTTCCAGGTCTTTTTTTTTTTTGGTAAGCAACTTTCCGTGTCTGGATTTCTTGCTTTGCTACATCACTTGAGGCTGCCAAGAAGGAGGCTTCAGAGTGTTTATGGAAGGAAGTTCTCCAAAGACAGAAGAAAAAATACTTTTGTAGGCATAATACTCCAAAGTGTTTCCATTGAATATTGTCATAGTACACTTTCATTTTTAATACAAATGCAGATTCCATAATTTTTTTAAATAAACATAAATAGAAGACCCCATGACTCCCTAGTTCCTGCCCTATAATTTTCCTAATTGCGTCTTAGAATAAAAAGAAAAAAAGTAAAACTAGTCAGTGATTTTAAATGATTTGTCTGTTGCCTTTTCTGGATTTGATTTGAGTAGCTAACAATTCCTATTTTCCAAGCTTTGGAATATATCAGTACCTTTTAATAGATAAGGAAGGTATAAATTAACATCCATCTTCATTTTAATAAGTGGTATAAGGACATTGATTTTTCAAGCTAGTCTACACATGGAAAATGTTTTACATGGGCCCTCCCTGGCCTCCTTGCCAAGCAGAAGCAGTAAAGTAAATCTCATTTAGCTGGTGGCTGGCTCTCTGGTATATACATCTAAGTTGATGAGAACCAAATATTTGAAAAGTATATTATCATGATTATATGCATCTAATTTTAAAAAGCACAATTAATTAAGGGGCTGAGAAGAATACTGCAAGATTCTCACACAGCATTCAGTGGGGAGTACTTTAAAATACAATGTCAGTCTCTGGCTAATACTTCAGAGTATGGAAACCAAGGAGAACTAAAGGAGAAATGATCTGAGATCTTCAGTTTCATGGAAATCAGACATCTGGGGTCTAAAGAAAAACTTTCATGGCTGTTTTTTTTCAATGAGAAATACCCAGAGTTGGCACCAGGATCCCACTTTTACCACTCTGTTTTGAATGTAAGAAGTACGTTGCTTAGCAGCCAGACGCCAAGCCATGAAATCCATGTTTTGATGGGCTCTGAGCACTGTTCAAATTCTGTGTCCAGATGTCTTCTCCTAAATTGCTTGTTTTTCAGGCATGAAGCAAATGTGTGAGGATATGTTTTCCACCCCTGTTGACTCGCCGAGGCCACCTTAAATTCTGTGTCTAGGAGTCAGCAGAATACTGCTGGTAATTCATTTATCAAACTAACAGACTTCACTGTTAGGACTGTACCCCAGTACTTGGTGCTGTCCTAATTAGAGAAACTTAGCACCAGTCACTTTTTTTTTGCAAGAGGAGCAATTTTCATCTCGGAGTGGCACTTACACTGGAATTCACACCACTTCTTCCATCAAACAGTAGAAATCCGATCACCCTAGGATTTATTTTTGCCTTCCAGAATCCTTTTCTGGTTCTTGGCTTCCTCTTTTTTTTTTTTAAGATAGTTTGTTTAAAAACAAACTCCTAAACCCACTTTGGGGGCCATGCAAATTTTTTCTTTTTTTTTTTAGAGAGATTAAACACCTGCCTGCTTGAGAACAAAGTGAGAAATTGTTTGTTTAATATTTTCTGCCCTCTGCACCACATCAGTGAAAGCTTGACTTTTTCACGGATTGGAAGAGTTGGATTGAAACTGAACCAACTATCAGACTATACAATAGAAACAGTTTATTCATTTTCATGAATCATCAGTGTGCCAGCTACCAGGTAATTGTCTGTCAGTTAACACCTTGCTCCTATAATTGGTCTCATTTTTTAAGTATTTTTTATCTTGGTGTTAGTTTCAGGTATGCAGCAAAGTGATTGAATTATGCAAATACATCTATCTATTCTTTTTCAAATTCTTTTCCCATTCAGTCTATTACATAGTGTTGAACAGAGTTCCCTGTGCTACACAGTGGGTCCTTGTTGGTTATCTGTTCCAAACATAGCAGTATGTACATGTCAATCCCAAATTGCCAATCTACATCCTGCCTTATAATGCTGTGGAGGCATTATAAGGGGGACTCTTACATTGTAACGGGGACTCCACTCAGAATTACTAGCTAGCTTCTTGCAAGGTTATCATAATAGGGGGCCCTAAAAGAAGATTGGAAGCTTGGAAGGAGAAGGATGAGCTTTTTCTTATTTGCCTGTAGGCTAGATTAACTGATTCTATCACACATTTGAGTTCAAATCCCATTTAAACTGACAAGGGAAGCCTTCTCAAAGAATTATAGCCAATAGGTCAATTCTAACTGATAAAAAGCTAAATAACTCAAAAATGGAAAGAAAGGGAGCAGCTTCAGCCACTCAAGCTGATATTTAAATAATAAATTATGAATTGAAAATTGCTGAGAGTAGGTCTTAAAAGTTCTACATCACAAGGGAAAAACTTTGTGATGGATGTTAAGTAGACTTACTATGGTGATCAGTTTGCAATATATGTGTCTATTGAATCATTAGTTTGCACACCTGAAACTAACATAATGTTGTAAATAAATTATGTCCAAATTAAGTAGTTGTGAAGAATATTCCACAAAATCAAAAGCCATTAGATCAGAGACAATAAACCATGACACAGAGGATATATTTCACTGTCATCTCTCTTATATTCAGCTCATGCATCTGAGCACCTCCTATTTGTGAGACACTTATTTAGGGAGTTGAAAGGAGTAAGAAAATATCTCATCCCTGCCCACTCTGGCTTGTCACCAAGGGAGAGGAAGCAGATATATGCATGTTGTTGTCATTTAGTCACTAAGTCATGTCCAACTCTTTGTGACCCCATGGACTGCAGCGTGCCAGACTCCCCTGTCCTCCACCATCTCCCATCATCCACCATTTGAGTTTGCTCATATTCATATCCGTTGAATCAGTGATGCTGTCTAACCATCTCATCCTCTGCTGCCCTCTTTTCCTCCTGCCTTCAATCTTTCCCAACATCAGGGTCTTCTCCAATGAGTCAGCTCTTCGCATTAGGTGGGCGAAGTATTGGAGCTTCAGCTTCAGAATCAGTCCTTCCAATGAATATTCAGGACTGATTTCCTTTAGGATGAACTTGTTGGATCTCCTTGCAGTCCAAGGGATTCTCAAGAGTCTTCTCCAGCACCATAATTCGAAAGCATCAATTCTTCCAGCGCTCAGCCTTCTTCATGGTCCAAATCCCACATCTGTACATGAGTACTGGAAAAAACATTGCTATGACTATACGGACCTTTGTGGCTTACATATATATATATGTGCTGTGCCTGCAAGCTGTTTCAGTTGATGCAGTGGATTATAGCCTGTCCATGAGATTCTCCAAGCAAAAATGCTGGAGTGAGTTGCCTCACCCTCCACCAGGGCATCTTTTCAATCCAGGGATCAAATGCACCTCTCCTACATTGGCAAGCTTGTTCTTTACCACTAGTGCTTCCTGGGAAGCTCACATATATGCATATATCACTCTAATATTCGGAAAGCTCTAATAGTTGCTGGAACTGAGCTATAAACAAAAGCTGAGAAAGGAAAGAGAAGGGAACAATCAATTCTGCCTCTAGATCTTTATACAGGCTTTATTGTAAATGAAGAATTGAATTGGTCCTCAAAGGATGGATAGATTTTATTTGGATTCAACCAGCTTTTGTTGAGCATTTCATAAGATGTTATTCATAGTCATAAATCATTTAAAAGTTAATTCTTTCCACAATCTGCATGCATCTGATCCTATTATCATTTGACAGATAAGGACATGCATACAAAGAGAAACAGAGATAAACTTCTCCCAGTAACAGCTGACAAATGGCTGAGAGGGAGGTTGTCCTATTAAGTGGTCTCTAACATAAAAATATTACAATGAATTTATGCAAACACTCAATATATTTCCAATAGGCTAAGAGGGATTCAAAGGTTTGAAAAAAGTGGCCCTTTTTCTAAGAATCCTAATGTAGAAAGCAGAAAAGAAAGTAGATGATTGTTATACAGTGTGATGATGTTTTAATAAATGTGGTCATTAAATGTCATGTGAGTACATGAGAAGGTAGCCTAACCCATCTGAGTTCAGTTTGTCAGAAAGAGGAGAATTAACCAGATCCATAAGGAGGATATAGGCATTGTAGAAACACCAAATTAATTCTTGGAGTTGCCCAGAGGCAGCATGGCAATCCTGGGAAATATAATAAGGTTTAGGTATGAAAGAAAGGACAGGGGCTTCACGGGTGGTGCTCATGGTGAAGAACCCGCCTGCCAATTCAAGAGTCACAGGAGACACAAGAGACTCAGGTTTGATCCCTGAGTCAGGAAGATGCCTTAGAGGAGGGAGTAGCAACCCACTCCACTATTCTTGCCTGAAAAATCCTGTGGACAGAGGAGCTTGGCTGGCTACAGTCCATAGGATCACAGAGAGTTGGGCAGGCCTGAAGCTGCTTAGCACCCAGCACAACATCAGGATGCTAAAAGGTAACTTACTGTAGCATATAGGTAGGGATCTCACAGGAGACGAAGGACCCTTTAAAAGCCTTAAGTGATAGGAAGGAACAATGAAATGAGCAAGAAAGAGAGGACAGCTACCTGAGACATTTGTGACTCACTGTGACCAATCTGATGTGGCAGTGAGAGACAGGCAAGTTAATGAGGTCACCAGGTGTCTTATCCATCACTTTCACCTTTTCTGGAATATCTTTCTCAGTGCGTTTCGTATGTATTGTACTGCACCTGTAGATTATTGAATCTCACCAGACATACCAGGTGGCTCAGTGGTAAAGGATCCACCTGCCAATACAGGGACTGCAGGAGACATGAGTTGATCCCTTGGTTGGAAAGATCCCCTGGAGGAGGAAATAGTAACCCACTCCAGTATTCTTGCCAGGAAAATTCCAGAACGGAGTAGCTTGGTGGGCTATAGTCCATGGGGTCACAAAGAGTCAGACATGACCAAGAGACTAACACTTTCACATTTTTTTTTTTTTAAACATTGTCAGACATCTTTTCATCCCTCAAGATCCAGTGACCTCCTTTGAGACACCTTTATTGATTTCCCCCAGGAGACTGTGTCATTCCTCTTCTGAAATCCCTCAATAGTCTGTTCAGTCTACCTCCCTCTTGACATGTCTAAATCATGTCACGTTTCTTAACCGTTGAGATCAGATCTCGTTTTATTTATTCACTATATTGTCAGCACTTAGTACAGTGTCTGGCAGGTTGTGACCACACAGTAATTGTTTTAGGAAAGTGTACCCAGGTCCCTTGGTCCCTAATCCAGCAGGGCTCTCTGTGTTTTGTGTCACCTGGCTATGTCCAGAAGCACAGATGGAGATAGTCTTGTTCGGCTTAACAGACCCAAATAGTGTAGTCTCTGCTGAGGTCTACATAAGACACTCTGTCATTGGGGGATGCCATTTAGATAGCCAGAGAGGGAAATGACACCTCAAGAATCAGATCCAGGGGAACTTCCCCGACAGTCTAGTGGCTAAGACCTCACCTTCCAAGGCAGGGGGTGTCGGTTCAATCCCTGGCCAGGGAACTAAGATCCCACATTCGTAGAGGCCAAACTACCAAAACATAAAACAGAAGCAGTATTATAACAAATTCAATAAAGATGTTAAAAATGCTCCACATCAAAAAAATCTTAAAAGAATAAGATCCCACAGGAAAAATATGAGTTATGATGAATAAGCATATATCTGAGTTATACTGATAGCCATAATATGTACCACACCCCTTTCTCCTATCAATAATTCTTCTTCATTAAGAACCGGGCAGGCAGATAGGCAGACATGCAAGGCTACGTAAACCCTCTTCTCTGCCCTTCCCTTGNGAATAAGCATATATCTGAGTTATACTGATAGCCATAATATGTACCACACCCCTTTCTCCTATCAATAATTCTTCTTCATTAAGAACCGGGCAGGCAGATAGGCAGACATGCAAGGCTACGTAAACCCTCTTCTCTGCCCTTCCCTTGAGCTCCAGGCTTGTCCTCATGTGTGTGCTCAGTGGCTCAGTTGTGTCCAACTCTTTGCAGCCCCATGGACTGTAGCCGGTCAGGCTCCTCTGTCTATGGGATTCTCCAAGCAAGAATCCTGGGGTGGGTTGCCATTCCCTCCTCCAGAGGATCTTCCTGACCCAGGGATCAAATCTTCATCTGCTGCATTGGCAGGCAGATTCTTTACCAGTGAGCCCCCAGGGAAGCCCAAGCTTTTCCTTATCGGTGGTAATGTCTGTATAAATATTTAATAGAAAATGCTTTTACAAACACTGGGAGAACCAAAGCTGAGCATCACTTCACCAAAACTGTCGAGCACTTCAACAACAACGACCAGCCGATCAACAACAGGTAGGGGTCTAGCTGAAAAGCCTTAAGAAACCCAGAGAACGCATTACAAAGCAGAGACATTACTCTGCCGGTCTTCCCAGTAGTCATGTATGGATGTGAGAGCTGGACTATAAAGAAAGCTGAGTGCTGAAGAATTGATGCTTTTGAACTGTGGTGTTGGAGAAGACTCTTGAGAGTCCCTTGGACTGCAAGGAGATCCACCAGTCCATCCTAAAGGAGATCAGTCCTGAATATTCATNTATAATTAAGAATCAGTTCAGTTCAGTCGCTCAGTCGTGTCCAATTCTTTGCGACCCCATAGACTGCAGCACGCCAGGCCTCCCTCCATCACCAACTCCCAGAGCTTGCTCAAATTGATGTTCATCAAGTCGGTGATGCCATACAACCATCTCATCTTCTGTCATCCCCTTCTCCTCCTGCCTTCAATCTTGCCCAGCATCAGGGTCTTTTCCAATGAATCAGTTAGTTCTTCATATCAGGTGGCCAAAGTATTGGAGCTTTAGCTTCAGCATCAGTCCTTCCAGTGAATAATCAGGACCGATTTCCTTTAGAATTCACTGGCTTGATCTCCTTGCAGGCCAAGGGACTCGCAAGAGTCTTCTCCAGCACCACAGTTCAAAGCATCAGTTCGTCAGCACTCAGCTTTCTTTATGGTCCAACTCTCACATCCACACATGACTACTGGAAAAACCATAGCTTTGACTAGATGGACCTTTGTTGGCAAAGTAATGCTTCTGGTTTTTAATATGCTCTCTAGGTTGGTCATAGTTTTTGTTCCAAGGAGCAAGTGTCATTTAATTTCATGACTTCAGTCACCATCTGCAGTGGTTTTGGAGCCCAAGAAAATAAAGTCTGTCACAGTTTCCACTGTTTCCCCATCTATTTGCTATGAAGTGATGGGACTGGATGCCACTATCTTAGTTTTTTGAATGTTGAGTTTTAAGCCAGCTTTTTCACTCTCCTCTTTTACTTTCATCAAGAGGTTTTTTAGTTCCTCTTTACTTTCTGCCATAATGGTGGTATCATCTGCATATCTGAGGTTATCGATGTTTATCCCAGCAATCTTGATTCCAGCTTGTGCTTCATCCAGCCTGGCATTTCGCATGATGTACTCTGCATGTAAGTTCACTTTTATTAACTGGTTTACCTTCTCATGCAATTCTCTAGTCATTACTTCCTCTTTCTATATAATAAGGGTTTAAAACACAGTCTTGAGAGTTGAATATAAAATTTTTTGTTCTTTTCTAATAATTTATTTACTTGGGTCTTAGTTTCTTTGTGCAGGATCTTTCATCAGTGTCCACAGGCTGTGAAGTGTGCAGGCTCAGTAGCTCTGCAGACATGTGGGATCACAGTTTCCCAGACCAGGGATCCAACCCACATCCCTTGCATTGTAAGGTGGATTCTTTAACCACTGGCTAATCAGCAAAGTCCCCCAAAGTTTTTTCTTGTTCTTTTACTCACTTTTACTTGCTCTTTCACTCAGTCCATTGAAACATGTCCCTACATTGAGAATTATCATGTAAGACAGAGGCAAGCTTTAAGTCTTTATCTTGTACTTTTTCTGTCCATGATGTTAAAGTCATAATGAAGTGACTTAAATGAACAGTTCTGAGAAGTGAGGCTTCTTGTGCCACGTGTGAATGGGAATACTTCTCTTTTCCTGCTTTCCTGTTCCTTCCTAACAAAAAGCTACATTTTGGAGACACAGTCCACTGGTGTCAATACAGCTTCATGGAAAATAGATTTTGATGCATCTAGACACTGCCTAGGCAGTAAAGAATTGCCTTGCTGCCTGCCTTCTTGCTATCTTATAGCAAGGTCAACATCGAGTAAAGTGTTAGGATCTTTGAGAAAGTTTTTTAAACTATCAAGAGCATGGTTCCCATCCCTGGACCATGGGTGGAGGTAAGAACGTGACTATAGCTGTTTTACAATCCAAATGTGAGCTGTAGCAAGTTTCAAGTGAATGAAAGTTTACATTTAGAGTTTATGTTTTTAACTTGTCAAACTTTTATTATGGGCTTGTAATAATGATTTCACCTGCTGCACACATGGTTCTCCAACATAATCATTTTATTGATGTCGGGCCAGCCTCTAATGTGCTAGGGGAGCCATCTGATTTTATTTAGACTCATGAAATCCGTAGTTTGCAAACAGGCTGAAGCTCTGCCTTAGAGTGGTTAGTTATAAAATGTGCTAAGTGAATCTCTCCATCATGAAAGACTCCAAAAATGCTTCCTAAGCTAAAATCAGGCCGCTCAAAGAGGCAGGGCCAGATAGTCAGCTGGAAACTTGGGAAACGGTGGAAACAAAACAGCATGGCTGCCTGTGTTCTGCTGCGGTCTGAGCGAGTGCTCTGGTTCTGCTGATCTGCGTGTGACTCTGCCCCCGCCATCGATTAGATTAAACGAGGCCATGTTTTGAAAGGCTGCGGAGGCCCTGGAAACACCATAGACCAAAGCCAAGTACACAGAATCAGATGTCAGGACCGGCTGTGAGATGTGAGGTGAAAGGAAGCCAGGATTAAACTTGGTATTTACCCTCAAAACCCATAGCTTTAATCAACATGAACTGAGCTTTTTTTTTTTTTTTTCCTGTCCGGTTTGGAGCAGTGCCATACTGTGTCTTTCTTGGCCCCTAGATGAAAGGTGGGAGTAGGTCTTTGCTCCGTGTCCAGAGGCAGCATTGAAAGATGTAGTTTTAGTATCAGTTGGTTTGTTTTGAAATCAAATCCCAATTCGTATTTCTCTAGGGAAAGCCTATGGCTTGTCTGCCGTGGGTATGAAAAGCCAACAAGTTGAAGGTGATATAAAATAAATATATCACACACAACGTGTAATTGTTTTTTCCTTCTTAGGATTAGAAATTTTCCCCTTGTCTCCCAAATTGAGTGTCTGATTATCAGACACCAGTAATCTAGTGTCTACTAATCAGACACTAGTAATCTAGCATCTGCTAATCAGAATTTATCAAAAACTACGTAAGATTAAACTACTCGTAAGTTAAAATTATAACAAACCCAAGATATCAGTGAGAACAATAAAATTCAGTAACAATCACTGGGCCTTTATATTTCTCAGGCACATTTTCTAAGCACTTTGCAACTTTTATATCCTTTAAGCCTCACAAAATCCCATGAGGTGAATACTATTAATGAGTCACCCAAGAAAGGAGGATGCTGACACACAGAGAAGTCTCTAAACTGATCTAAGGTCAACAACTAGGTATACTGCTTGGGGAAAAGTTAAATCCAATTTATCTGGCTCCAGAGCCCCAAATTTGGACGCTATGCTAGAATGGCTTGTTAGGGTCCCTTCTGAAAGATAGTCTTGAATTTGAATCAAGAGGATATTGACACAGCTATTTATAAGGTGAAAAATATTTATTTTCTTCCTTCTAAATTACATCACTGATATAACATTTAGCATTTGTGTTTAGGGTTCCTCTAGTGGCTTAGAAGGTAAAGAATCTGCCTGCCAATGCAGGAGACCCAGGTTCAATCCCTGAGTCAGGAAGACCCCCTGGAGAAGGGAATGGCTACCCAGTCCAGTATTCTTGCCTGGAGAATTCCATGGACAGAGGACCTTGGCAGGCTACAATCCATGGGATCACAAAGAGTCAGACAGGTCTGGGTAACTAACACAAATGTTTTTAAATGGGAGTTTAAGAGTTTTATCACTTCTGTTAAGGATTTACGTTTGAATAGATGTGTAGGATCCAATTATTGGGGCTCCTGATTTCCTTCACCAAGGATTCTAGGTCCTGATCCCCTGTGAGTTTTTGACTCCCTTTCCAACCCCTGGCAAGACCTTCCTGAAATTTAATAATCCCAGCTGGAAAATTAGGTAAAAATAAAAACATGACCTCATTAAGAAACAGATGCTTCATGAGCAGGACTTTCTTAAGTAAACACATGACAGAGCTTTTTGTGACATTTTTTTTAGGATGTGATGCTGTGGCCCCTTGCCTATTGGCCAGTTTGGGGTCAGGACACAAGAGCTTGAAGTTCTGTTTAATTTATAGACCAAAGTTTAGAAAAACAACCCAATTTCCTTCCTGAGGTTAATATTATAAATCAGCCCTGGTTGTACAGTAATACCTGAGTTGAATAAGAAGCTAAACCAGCATTTTCCTGTAATGTGTCTTCACCAGGGCGTCCCTTATTTTGGATTTTCTGACACCAAATTCATGTGTGAATTAAGAAGCAAGATGCTATTTAAAATCTACATTGTGAATATCCAAGATGAAATTGATTTAATGAAATTCTGCCTATGTACCACTTTTAAGAAATGATTATTATCCAAAAAAAACTACCAGGTGACTAATAGTTTGCTGTTTCTTATAACTCAGACTCATACCCTACAGACTTTGCTTTGACATAATTTACCCGAAACTCATTTCCTCCATATGATTCAAATAAACTCTTCCCTGAGGTTACTTTGTATGATGGGCACTCATTAGCAGGACTGTCATGTTTATGACATGGTTTAATATCTATTAAGAATAGATGGATGTTTTCTACAGAAGCCCTTATAATTTACACCTGGATTTTTACTAATGATTTCAAACATCAAGGTACAGTTGTAAGGGCTGCATCACTTGGGAAAATAATGAATTGGACCCCCAAATCACTGTAAATTTCACTCTGACTTCTGTAATACTTTTTAAAGAAATTTAGTGTATGAATGCCATTAACAAACTCACCCACTGCCTAACAGTGTTTGGTCTGTAACTGTGTTGGGATTTTACGTGAGAAGTGGCTCCCAATTACATCACTCAAGAATTAAAGATTCACAAAGAAAGATAGCATTGTAAATAAAGTTCTTTAACTTAGTTAAGGCAAACAAACCATTCTTCAATCTTTTGCACATCTACTGATTACAAATGGTTCCATATACAAATGCTAATGCTTCCCTGAAGCAAGACTTTGGAACCTCTCCTTTAAACCCAGATTTTGAATTGTCCTTAATCCATATCAGCCTTGCCCCCTCACTAGGATTTTTCACATCCTGTTTTAGTAAGAGAGCTTGGGAGAACTTCCTCAAATCTCTTCCCTTACTTTTCAAAACTGCCTTGAATCTTGAATTCACTCTTTTCCCATACTTGGCCTAGAGAAAGAAATGTCTGTGTCTTTCCAAGGGAAAGAACTGCCTTTCTCTGTGACTTTCTGGATCCTATCCCCTGGACTCCTCCTCAATCTTGTGCTAAGTCACTTCAGTTGTGTCCAACTCTGTGAGACTCTATGGACTGTAGCCTGCCAGGCTCCTCCATCCATGAATTTTCCCAAGCAAGATTACTGGAGTGGGTTGCTGTTTCCTATTCCAGAGGATCTTCCTGATGCAGGGATTGAATCTGTGTCTCTTCTATTTCCTGCATTGACAGGCAGGTTCTTTACCACCAGCTCCACCTGGAAGCCCACCCTTCAACTAACTCTGGTTTGCATTGCTCAAAAAACTCATCATAAAAAATCCTTTTGATGAAAACAGTACATTATTTTAGGAGATGTCAATATTTTCTCTGACACTGTGTTATCTTCTGGGGCACATGTGTTTAAATCTCAGCTTCACTAATCCTGCTCAAGGCTGCTTGTGGGAGAAGCGATTAATCTCTAATCCATGCCTGTCATTTTGCACATCTCATTGGATGATTTAGGAAAAGATTCTCACTGGAAAAGGCCATCAGTGACATCATGATAAATTCTGGTCAAGCCCTTCACAACATCTACTTAAAATGTGTTGTTGTCAGTTGCGACAGAACATTCAAAATTTCCTGGGTTCCAGGCTTTTCTCTGTTAATAAGCATGTGGTCTCTGATGTGAGTGTCCCTTGAAAATAACTGATGCTTTTATTTGTATCTTGGCACTCTAAGGCTCAAAGATACAGGATGATTTCAGGCTGACGTTAGGTGTGCTAGCTTAATGATGAGGGGAACCACATTTGAGAATGCCGTTTCTTTGGCTGCCTGCAGCCTTTAGTATGCCTGTCACGTCTCTCCTGAAGAGTGTCCAGACATCCCGCACATTGTTCTTCCATTTCAATCCCTCTCCAGCTTCTGAAGGGAAGTCACATGGGTCTCTCTCACTGTGCCCTGGATCCAGCTCCTGTGGCACTGGCTGCCTGTTTCTCTGGGTGCTGAAACGGTCTTCACATTGCCCGTGATTCTCCTTGTCCTGGGGAGAGCATTCCTCTCCCAGCCAGCTGACAGGCTTTCTTCATGGAGAACAGAACATTCATCCTCGCTCCAAGGAATCTGTCTCTCTCAGTTGACCCACAAGCAGTCCCTTTCTGACTGACTCTGGGAGATCTTATAAAATTCACTTCTCCTTTCAGCTCTTGCCAAAGTGGACCTCCAATTTGTTCATGCCCAGAGTGGCTGTCTTTTCTAATGACCATATACCTGTATCTTCAGCAACAAGTTATCACATGGATAAATTAGCAATTCAGAGGCCAAAGAGTCTGCCAAAAGATTCATTTAAAAAGACCAGAGCTTCTTAAAATAAATTGCTTTGCTTTCATAATTGATATTTAGCACATAGACATCACCATTATGTATAAAAGAAAAAAATAGAGGTAGTTTCTGCGGCCCCTCAAAGAGAATTTGGAGTTTACCATGTGGCTTGTATTTAAATATCTAAAATTTAGCATTCAGATGAAGTGAGTATCTCTTGAGGCAATAATACACATGCATATGAATAGTGCTTTAATCTAGATACATTTGGAGGAAAAGACTATTATTCCATTGAAAGTGCTAGTCACTTAGTCGTGTCTGACTCTTTGTGACCTAATGGACTGTAGTCCACCAGGCTCGTCTGTTCATGGAACTTCCAGGCAAAAATACAGGAGTGGGGTAGCCATTCCCCTCTCCGGGGGATCTTCCCGACCCAGGGATCCAATCTGGGTCTCCTGCACTGCAGACAAATTCTTTAGTGTCTAAGCCACCATTTCTCCATTAAATAAATATAAATGTCTTATGAAATAGAGTGAAAAGATCACATGTTTTGAAGTATAAAACCTAGATTCATAATACAGAGTTTCCCTTGGGCCACTTCCTCTACTATACTGGGGGGAAAAACTAAGTGTGAAACCTCCACACTAATCCCACAATGTTCACTGATGAACTTTCTACATTCTCAACAAGTATTTGATGTACTAAGTAACTTTTAGCAGTTTTGAATAGGATGTGAATGAAAGGTACTATTTTTCTGTGGGTGCGGTGAAGCTCAACATACCACCCAAAACTTGGACGAGCTCCTGCCAATCTTTTTTTGCATATTATTTGGAAGATATTTTATGAACTACACTGTGAGTTTATGCTGCTGACCAAATAGAACGTGAGTGGTGGTAAGAGGGTTTCCTGCAGAGAACTAACTAGCTGAGTAAATGCTATTGAAGTAAATAACTGTATAAATAGCATCAAAATGCAAAGCTTAGAAGGTCACTGAGCCCTGGCCACTTAATTTCAACCACAACAGCAACCAGCTGCTCAGTGGACAATTTTGTTATGAGGTGTTAGTGATTTAACAAGTTGGCCCCGAGTAGTTGGAATTTGGCGTGAAAAATTTCATCTCTGTTGGGTTTTACTGCTGCACACTGGACTTTTTCTTGGCAGCATGGCCAAAGTTCCTGCCTTTGGTATTCAGGAACCCAAGGAGAATGCAGTAATCACTTTTCTATGGTATTTTCCACATTTTTTCTTTTTCTTTTTTTTTTTTTTTTTNAGATGTCAGGACCGGCTGTGAGATGTGAGGTGAAAGGAAGCCAGGATTAAACTTGGTATTTACCCTCAAAACCCATAGCTTTAATCAACATGAACTGAGCTTTTTTTTTTTTTCCTGTCCGGTTTGGAGCAGTGCCATACTGTGTCTTTCTTGGCCCCTAGATGAAAGGTGGGAGTAGGTCTTTGCTCCGTGTCCAGAGGCAGCATTGAAAGATGTAGTTTTAGTATCAGTTGGTTTGTTTTGAAATCAAATCCCAATTCGTATTTCTCTAGGGAAAGCCTATGGCTTGTCTGCCGTGGGTATGAAAAGCCAACAAGTTGAAGGTGATATAAAATAAATATATCACACACAACGTGTAATTTTTTTTTTCCTTCTTAGGATTAGAAATTTTCCCCTTGTCTCCCAAATTGAGTGTCTGATTATCAGACACCAGTAATCTAGTGTCTACTAATCAGACACTAGTAATCTAGCATCTGCTAATCAGAATTTATCAAAAACTACGTAAGATTAAACTACTCGTAAGTTAAAATTATAACAAACCCAAGATATCAGTGAGAACAATAAAATTCAGTAACAATCACTGGGCCTTTATATTTCTCAGGCACATTTTCTAAGCACTTTGCAACTTTTATATCCTTTAAGCCTCACAAAATCCCATGAGGTGAATACTATTAATGAGTCACCCAAGAAAGGAGGATGCTGACACACAGAGAAGTCTCTAAACTGATCTAAGGTCAACAACTAGGTATACTGCTTGGGGAAAAGTTAAATCCAATTTATCTGGCTCCAGAGCCCCAAATTTGGACGCTATGCTAGAATGGCTTGTTAGGGTCCCTTCTGAAAGATAGTCTTGAATTTGAATCAAGAGGATATTGACACAGCTATTTATAAGGTGAAAAATATTTATTTTCTTCCTTCTAAATTACATCACTGATATAACATTTAGCATTTGTGTTTAGGGTTCCTCTAGTGGCTTAGAAGGTAAAGAATCTGCCTGCCAATGCAGGAGACCAAGGTTCAATCCCTGAGTCAGGAAGACCCCCTGGAGAAGGGAATGGCTACCCAGTCCAGTATTCTTGCCTGGAGAATTCCATGGACAGAGGACCTTGGCAGGCTACAATCCATGGGATCACAAAGAGTCAGACAGGTCTGGGTAACTAACACAAATGTTTTTAAATGGGAGTTTAAGAGTTTTATCACTTCTGTTAAGGATTTACGTTTGAATAGATGTGTAGGATCCAATTATTGGGGCTCCTGATTTCCTTCACCAAGGATTCTAGGTCCTGATCCCCTGTGAGTTTTTGACTCCCTTTCCAACCCCTGGCAAGACCTTCCTGAAATTTAATAATCCCAGCTGGAAAATTAGGTAAAAATAAAAACATGACCTCATTAAGAAACAGATGCTTCATGAGCAGGACTTTCTTAAGTAAACACATGACAGAGCTTTTTGTGACATTTTTTTTAGGATGTGATGCTGTGGCCCCTTGCCTATTGGCCAGTTTGGGGTCAGGACACAAGAGCTTGAAGTTCTGTTTAATTTATAGACCAAAGTTTAGAAAAACAACCCAATTTCCTTCCTGAGGTTAATATTATAAATCAGCCCTGGTTGTACAGTAATACCTGAGTTGAATAAGAAGCTAAACCAGCATTTTCCTGTAATGTGTCTTCACCAGGGCGTCCCTTATTTTGGATTTTCTGACACCAAATTCATGTGTGAATTAAGAAGCAAGATGCTATTTAAAATCTACATTGTGAATATCCAAGATGAAATTGATTTAATGAAATTCTGCCTATGTACCACTTTTAAAAAATGATTATTATCCAAAAAAAACTACCAGGTGACTAATAGTTTGCTGTTTCTTATAACTCAGACTCATACCCTACAGACTTTGCTTTGACATAATTTACCCGAAACTCATTTCCTCCATATGATTCAAATAAACTCTTCCCTGAGGTNTTATTATCCAAAAAAAACTACCAGGTGACTAATAGTTTGCTGTTTCTTATAACTCAGACTCATACCCTACAGACTTTGCTTTGACATAATTTACCCGAAACTCATTTCCTCCATATGATTCAAATAAACTCTTCCCTGAGGTTACTTTGTATGATGGGCACTCATTAGCAGGACTGTCATGTTTATGACATGGTTTAATATCTATTAAGAATAGATGGATGTTTTCTACAGAAGCCCTTATAATTTACACCTGGATTTTTACTAATGATTTCAAACATCAAGGTACAGTTGTAAGGGCTGCATCACTTGGGAAAATAATGAATTGGACCCCCAAATCACTGTAAATTTCACTCTGACTTCTGTAATACTTTTTAAAGAAATTTAGTGTATGAATGCCATTAACAAACTCACCCACTGCCTAACAGTGTTTGGTCTGTAACTGTGTTGGGATTTTACGTGAGAAGTGGCTCCCAATTACATCACTCAAGAATTAAAGATTCACAAAGAAAGATAGCATTGTAAATAAAGTTCTTTAACTTAGTTAAGGCAAACAAACCATTCTTCAATCTTTTGCACATCTACTGATTACAAATGGTTCCATATACAAATGCTAATGCTTCCCTGAAGCAAGACTTTGGAACCTCTCCTTTAAACCCAGATTTTGAATTGTCCTTAATCCATATCAGCCTTGCCCCCTCACTAGGATTTTTCACATCCTGTTTTAGTAAGAGAGCTTGGGAGAACTTCCTCAAATCTCTTCCCTTACTTTTCAAAACTGCCTTGAATCTTGAATTCACTCTTTTCCCATACTTGGCCTAGAGAAAGAAATGTCTGTGTCTTTCCAAGGGAAAGAACTGCCTTTCTCTGTGACTTTCTGGATCCTATCCCCTGGACTCCTCCTCAATCTTGTGCTAAGTCACTTCAGTTGTGTCCAACTCTGTGAGACTCTATGGACTGTAGCCTGCCAGGCTCCTCCATCCATGAATTTTCCCAAGCAAGATTACTGGAGTGGGTTGCTGTTTCCTATTCCAGAGGATCTTCCTGATGCAGGGATTGAATCTGTGTCTCTTCTATTTCCTGCATTGACAGGCAGGTTCTTTACCACCAGCTCCACCTGGAAGCCCACCCTTCAACTAACTCTGGTTTGCATTGCTCAAAAAACTCATCATAAAAAATCCTTTTGATGAAAACAGTACATTATTTTAGGAGATGTCAATATTTTCTCTGACACTGTGTTATCTTCTGGGGCACATGTGTTTAAATCTCAGCTTCACTAATCCTGCTCAAGGCTGCTTGTGGGAGAAGCGATTAATCTCTAATCCATGCCTGTCATTTTGCACATCTCATTGGATGATTTAGGAAAAGATTCTCACTGGAAAAGGCCATCAGTGACATCATGATAAATTCTGGTCAAGCCCTTCACAACATCTACTTAAAATGTGTTGTTGTCAGTTGCGACAGAACATTCAAAATTTCCTGGGTTCCAGGCTTTTCTCTGTTAATAAGCATGTGGTCTCTGATGTGAGTGTCCCTTGAAAATAACTGATGCTTTTATTTGTATCTTGGCACTCTAAGGCTCAAAGATACAGGATGATTTCAGGCTGACGTTAGGTGTGCTAGCTTAATGATGAGGGGAACCACATTTGAGAATGCCGTTTCTTTGGCTGCCTGCAGCCTTTAGTATGCCTGTCACGTCTCTCCTGAAGAGTGTCCAGACATCCCGCACATTGTTCTTCCATTTCAATCCCTCTCCAGCTTCTGAAGGGAAGTCACATGGGTCTCTCTCACTGTGCCCTGGATCCAGCTCCTGTGGCACTGGCTGCCTGTTTCTCTGGGTGCTGAAACGGTCTTCACATTGCCCGTGATTCTCCTTGTCCTGGGGAGAGCATTCCTCTCCCAGCCAGCTGACAGGCTTTCTTCATGGAGAACAGAACATTCATCCTCGCTCCAAGGAATCTGTCTCTCTCAGTTGACCCACAAGCAGTCCCTTTCTGACTGACTCTGGGAGATCTTATAAAATTCACTTCTCCTTTCAGCTCTTGCCAAAGTGGACCTCCAATTTGTTCATGCCCAGAGTGGCTGTCTTTTCTAATGACCATATACCTGTATCTTCAGCAACAAGTTATCACATGGATAAATTAGCAATTCAGAGGCCAAAGAGTCTGCCAAAAGATTCATTTAAAAAGACCAGAGCTTCTTAAAATAAATTGCTTTGCTTTCATAATTGATATTTAGCACATAGACATCACCATTATGTATAAAAGAAAAAAATAGAGGTAGTTTCTGCGGCCCCTCAAAGAGAATTTGGAGTTTACCATGTGGCTTGTATTTAAATATCTAAAATTTAGCATTCAGATGAAGTGAGTATCTCTTGAGGCAATAATACACATGCATATGAATAGTGCTTTAATCTAGATACATTTGGAGGAAAAGACTATTATTCCATTGAAAGTGCTAGTCACTTAGTCGTGTCTGACTCTTTGTGACCTAATGGACTGTAGTCCACCAGGCTCGTCTGTTCATGGAACTTCCAGGCAAAAATACAGGAGTGGGGTAGCCATTCCCCTCTCCGGGGGATCTTCCCGACCCAGGGATCCAATCTGGGTCTCCTGCACTGCAGACAAATTCTTTAGTGTCTAAGCCACCATTTCTCCATTAAATAAATATAAATGTCTTATGAAATAGAGTGAAAAGATCACATGTTTTGAAGTATAAAACCTAGATTCATAATACAGAGTTTCCCTTGGGCCACTTCCTCTACTATACTGGGGGGAAAAACTAAGTGTGAAACCTCCACACTAATCCCACAATGTTCACTGATGAACTTTCTACATTCTCAACAAGTATTTGATGTACTAAGTAACTTTTAGCAGTTTTGAATAGGATGTGAATGAAAGGTACTATTTTTCTGTGGGTGCGGTGAAGCTCAACATACCACCCAAAACTTGGACGAGCTCCTGCCAATCTTTTTTTGCATATTATTTGGAAGATATTTTATGAACTACACTGTGAGTTTATGCTGCTGACCAAATAGAACGTGAGTGGTGGTAAGAGGGTTTCCTGCAGAGAACTAACTAGCTGAGTAAATGCTATTGAAGTAAATAACTGTATAAATAGCATCAAAATGCAAAGCTTAGAAGGTCACTGAGCCCTGGCCACTTAATTTCAACCACAACAGCAACCAGCTGCTCAGTGGACAATTTTGTTATGAGGTGTTAGTGATTTAACAAGTTGGCCCCGAGTAGTTGGAATTTGGCGTGAAAAATTTCATCTCTGTTGGGTTTTACTGCTGCACACTGGACTTTTTCTTGGCAGCATGGCCAAAGTTCCTGCCTTTGGTATTCAGGAACCCAAGGAGAATGCAGTAATCACTTTTCTATGGTATTTTCCACATTTTTTCTTTTTCTTTTTTTTTTTTTTTTTTGGTGGTTTGTGTTGGGTTTTAAAAAGCTTTGCAAAAAACACTACTAGGATGTCTTGTTTACTACTGGGAATCTCTCCGATCTGAATTTTACCATTGACGTATATGCACCACCATGAGTACACCAGACAGCTAGTGGGAAGTTGTTGTATAACTACAAGGAGCTCAGGCTGGTGCCCTATGATGACCTAGAGGAGTGAGGTAGGAGGGTGGGAGGGAGGCTCACGAGGGAGTGGATATATGTGTACTTAGAGCTGATTCATATTGCTGTATGGCGGAAACCAACAGATCACTGTAAAGCAACTATCCCCCAATTAAAAAAATAAAAACTAAAAAAACAAACAGCATTTTAAATGTAGAATGTATTCTACGTTTAGACTATGTGAAAAATTAATCCTACGTAATTAAAAAATTTAGTTACCGTGTAAGAATGGGCTTATGTACTCTGTGGAATAATACCTAGGATGGTAGAACGGGAGCACCAGTGTGGGGTCACAGAGAGTGTGTTTGGTAAACTTAAGCACAAACACCACCTGAGTGGTTTTAGACAATCACTTCCCTTCTTAGTATTTGTTTTCTCTCCAAGGGCTAACACTTGGTAAGAGTCATATTGGTGTTTAGACATTTCTTAAATGCAAATGGGTATATCCTCAAGATATACCATTTACTTGTGAAACTAGTGAACATTCACAACTCACTGAATAACTAAAAGAAATGAAAGAGTGAAGCAAGCTAACATTTGCATGAAACCAGGAAGTTACTAAGTTCACTTCTTTCTTTTCTCTTCTGGTCATCTCTTAATTGGCTACCTATTTATGTGGCCAAGAAAATGGAAGTTCCTGACCTTCAAATACCATGTATTAAGTGTTTGTAACTTGCAGAACATTGAGTTAAATATAGATTTTCCAGCAGTGGCTGGTGGGGAGTGGGGGGGTAGGAAATGCTCTCTGATCTCATGGGGCTTATAGTTGAGCAGAGAGGATGGAAAATTAACAAGCATTCAAAATAATATGTTGTGAGGACTATGACATAATCCCACAGTTGCCTTGCAAATTCTAGATTCTAAATAAAGTCTGTTTCTACATATTCTTGAGCATGTGTGATCCAGATGGATAATGGGAACATCTCGTCTCATGTAATTTTTCAGTTTTCCCCAGAATATTCACCAAAAGTGACCGCTCTGATGACATGCAGCTTTAATTTCCCTAGGGGGAGTCCAGTCTCTGTGTGAAAAAGCAGTTAAAATGAACTCATGCACAATGGGGAAGAGAAGAGTCAAGTGCTAACTTAATTGCCACAGAAAAGTAGATGTGCAAAAATCGCTCATTATTTGCACTTCATCTATCCTGTCTTTTAGGACATCTGCTTGGCCTCTCCCATGACGATTCCAAGTTCTGTGAAGAAAATTTCGGCTCCACGGAAGACAAGCGCTTAATGTCTTCCATTCTAACCAGCATTGACTCATCCAAACCCTGGTCCAAATGCACCTCAGCCACCATCACAGAATTTCTGGATGATGGCCACGGTAGGTACAGTTCCCCAGGCTCAGAAACAACACCTCATTGTATCTTCCTGGTGTTCACCTTGCCCTCTAAGACAATGGTTACTGAGACAGTGTCAGAAAAGGGAACAAGGGGGTCTGTCTATTGGTATGGAATGCCAACATCCTTGGTGGCATTATAGCCATGGTATTTTTTGCTTTTGAATTGCCAAGTTCAAAGAGAAGCAGTGTGGGAGACCACACAGAAGGCCTTGCTAGTGCCCTGAAAGCCTGGCTTTTATTCCCTCTTTCACCACACCAGCCTCCTGCGAGAATGTTGGCATATATCTCATTTCCCTGTTATTAATAGGACTCTCAGAATTATTTGTTACATGCTTATTATAAAGGTATGGTTAGAATGTAAGTGACAATTCTATCAGATGCTCTTTATGGCAGCATAAAACCAAGAAAGGAAGCTCTATAGATCTCCATTCACTACCAGACTTGGCTTCACCCTGGCAGCCCGTTTTCCTGAAAGTGGAGTAAAAGCTTCAGAAACGGAAATAGAAACTCAATCTGAACCGTGAGAACACAGTTTAAGAACTTCAAAAGAAAACCTTTGGCTTTATCCTCTAAATGGAGTTCAAGAGCACAGCATACTTTATTAAGGTCTATTAAATCTAGGATTAGTGCTGTAAATTATATGAAAATACCAAGGAAGTCACAGTTTTTAGAAATAATAAATTCTGACTCTGAAGTAATCTTTGAAATAAGCTATTGCTAATTTCCTAGCATCCCTGTTACCTTAAAATACTGAAAACACAGGCGAATAGATGAGATAAATTTGGAAGAGATTTTCAGAGACCACAGAGTTCAAGTTTCTTATCTTACAAGTGTGCATGCTCAGTCACTTCAATCCGTTCCTACTCTTTGACACTGTGGACTCTTTTGCGACCCTTTGGACTATAACCCACCAGGCTTCTCCGTCCATGGCATTCTCCAGGCAAGAATATTGGAGTAGGTTGCTATTTCCTTCTCCAGGGCATCTTCACAACCCAGGGACTAAACCCACCTCTCCTGCATCTCCTGAGTTGCAGGCAGATTCTTTACCCTCTGTGCCACCTGAATGGACACATTACCATTCCTTTTTCTTTCCTCTTAAAATTTATTTCTTTCTAAAACTGATGGTTGAAGTAAATGGGACAGAAATTCTTGATCACGATAATTGTTCACAAATTCATCTCAGGATATGCTTCAAAGCTGGATAAAGAGAATCTGGGGTAACTGTTTTCCACTAGTTCCACAGCAATTATAGCTTGATATTTTTGTAATTTTTTAGTGAGTTTACCATCTTGAGCTTTGGGTACATAATTACAAGACAATCAGTAAATTCAGTTATTTTCAGACAAAAGGAAATTCTACCATATAGCTTTTTGTTGTCTTGTTGCCCAAATGTTCACAAACTTATTTTTGCTATGTTAATAGTGAATTGATAATGCTTTAGCTACCTTTGACTATTTAAATTTCTTGTTCCTGAAAACCATACCTACCCAGCTTGCTTTAAAATTTCTCTTAATACAAAATAAATGTTCTTTGTTAGTTGAGAAGATGGCCTAATATCTCAAAGATTTAGAAATAATTTCAAGAATCGATGTGTTAGGTTTCTCCGAGACTAATAATAAAGTGGTAATTTTCTGTTTAGTTAGCTCAGTTTAAAATGCTGAGTAAATGCAGAGAGTCCTGAGATGAATGCTTACCTAATTATATGCCTACCTACATTTATCAAGTCCATATCTAATAACATTTCTTCTTAGGTGGAATCTTAGTTTCCAGTCTTATTGTTAATTTTACTGGTTTTTTTTTTTCAGCTTTTGTGAATATGGAATAACATTAAAATTTTATTTTAGAATCCCACATTACACATTCCAAAAGGTTGAGCTAAACTTTGAATCACTAAATGAACAGATTTAGTTGCTAAGGCAGCAAATACTTATGGCTAAAATGGGACCAAGTTTTTTTTTTTTTTCCCCTGTATAAGTATTAGGTCAGCTAATTACAATGCTGTGCAAAATCTTGTTCCTTATTGCCATATTTCTGGAATGATTCATTTATTCCATGTTTGTGGAATTCATGATTTTACTTTCCACGCAGTAAAGATGCTTCCAGTATTGTTTTCACTTTCTAAATCTCATTTCTGTATTTAAAAGAGTCTACACTCAGGTTTTTAAAATTTTTACAACAAATTTTATACATCTTTCTGCATCTGCTCCAAAGGATCTCCTGGTAGATAACCACCAAACCGTACTTTTACTACAAATAGATCTCATTCATTTGCACCAAAAAAATGTTATCTAACTTTTCCATCTATATGTTAAGTAAATAAGTAAATTTCATTACCAATATTTGTTGGACAGGAAATTCTCATAAGTCATTCATTCACTCATTTCATCAAAACCTAGACTCTTTCACCTTTGAATGTTGAGTAAGCAGTTTTGTGTTTTAGCTAACCCTTCAACCCCGCTCTGCCCACCAAAAGAAAACTGATTTTATGATAAGGGTCTAAGAAAGGCACTGTCGCTGTGACACAGTGGCACGATCAATTATATTCATTTCAAACCTCACCTATGCATGCTCAGTCATGTCCGACTCTTTGCAACCCCGTGGACTGTATAGCTCACCAGGTTCCTCTGTCCATGGGATTATCCCAGCAACAATACTGAAATGGATAGCAGTTCCCTTCTCCAGGGGATCTTCCCCATCCAGGGGTCTAACCCGAGTCTCCTGTGTCACATGCGGATTCTTTACCACTGAGCCACCAGGGAAGCATTCACTGAAAAACAGATACAGAATCAAAGCTACAATACTCTATGTAGCAGTGTCATTTAAGTATCACTTCAAATACCTTACGAACTTTTAGAGTGCAACCAAAAACTGACTTAGGTCAGTTCAACTGAGAGTGTGGTGATAGGAGTGAGTCAGCGGGATTTTGAGATGGTAGTGGTTCTGACATTTCAGCTTCAGAGCTTAGGAGAGAATCAAGGGGACCGTCCAAGCCCAAGGCAATGGAAAGACAAACAAAAGCAAACAAACACAAATCTTTGTTAGAAGACTAAGCTGATGTCATGAAAGCATATCATCAAACCTTCCTTTTCCATTACTACTTGCAGGCAGAGCCCATTCGTTCACATGCAGTAGGAATGAAATGTTTCTGTTTTTCTGTTCTAATTTTCTAGGCCAGTAACAATTTAGGGCTTCCCTCATAGCTCAGTCAGTAAAGAATCTGCCTGCAATGCAGGAGACCTGGGTTCAATTCCTGGGTTGGGAAGATCCATGAAGGAGGAAATGGCAACCCACTCCAGTATTCTTGCCTGGAGAATCCTATGGACAGAGGAGCCTGGTGGGCTACAGTCCATGGGGTCACAAAGAGTCGAACACAACTAAGCACCTTAGCACACACGCATGCAGAGTACCTAGAAAATCCGTTTATATAATTGCTTACCTGTCTCCTTCCCACCTCCAGCAATGCTGGAGAAATGAGTTCTTAGGGTACAATTTAATTTGTATCATTTGTTTTTAAAATTATTAGCCACAAGTAGCTAGACATGTGTAGCACTCTACCACTGCCAAATTTAAATTTATTAATATTGAGTGCTTTCTGATTTAGTTCCAACAAGAAATGCACAGCAATTAGATTATGACTGACAATTCAGTTTGCACACTCTAAAATAACTGGGCCTGCAAATTTCTGATTCAGAAAGGAAGAAGTCATGTCTTATGGGGGACCCACAACCCCAGCCTGGCCAAGATACTTGTAACTTTCTGCAGTGTTTATACAACCTAGCTCTAGGCAAATTGGCTGAGGAGTTTGATCCTCAAAAAGAAAGGTAAGCACTGGCAGAGAAATTGCTTAGCAAAAGCAAGTTATTAAATTTCCTTTCTCAAATGCTTAATAATCTTGAAGCCAAAAATAATAGCCGTGTCCTCTGGATCCCTGAGTCCCCAGTGCCAGGTGATGAGAAACGGCCACTGCCAAAGCAGATACAACTCAAGCTCACCCAAGACACAGGCTGCTAAGGAAAAGCTATAGACATCTCTGAAAAATTCATATTCAAAGAACTAATTTGCAGCCACTTACTGAACACACAACTTTGGAGAAAAAGTGGTATTAAAAAGCCATTCCCTTAACCCTTTATAAGTATAGACAGGTGAGGTCGTAATACAATCTTAACATTTGGTTTGTAAGGTCTTATGAAATTCAAAGCCCGCTATGGTAGCCTCTTGATTTTTCACAGTAAATATGTTCTTTAACAGAGTCTGCAAGTAAGACATGAATTTTAAGTCCACAGTGACCTGTTTATAAAGCTAATCTTCATCCTCAAATATAGGGAATTTTTAATCGAAATTTCCCTGGCATAACATCTGCTAAACAGTGTACTAATGCTTCTCACAGTTTCACAAACAGATCTCGTGAATTACTTTGAATTACTTTGGCACAATAATGACTGTGCCTTTGTCTTCACCCAAGTTAGTTTAAGGACTTCCCTAGTGATTTCCCTTTAGCTCAGATGGTAAAGAATCTGCCTGCAATGCAGGAGACCCAGGTTCGATCCCTGGGTTGGGAAGGTCTGCTGGAGAAGGGAATGGCAATCCATTCCAATATTCTTGCCTGGAGAATCCCATGGACAGAGGAGCCTAGAGGGCTATAGGCTGGGCAACTGACTACTGAGTCACTGACTCAGTAGTAAAGAATCCTCCTGCCAATGCAAGAGATGTGGGTTCCATCCCTGGGTCAGGAAGATTCCCTGGAGATGGAAATGGCAACCCATTCCAATACTCTTGCCTGGGAAATCCTATAGACAGAGGAGGCTGGCAGGCTAGAGTTCACAGGGTCACAAAAGGGTCAGAAACGACTTAGGGACTAAACAACAAGCAACAAGTTAGTTTATCCATCACTGAACCTATGATGCATCACTGTCTCTTTTAATGTTAGATATTCAAATAAAGACCTCAAAGAAGAGCTGCAAGACCAGGGAAATGATAAAGAAACGAGTGTTATGAGGGTTCTTTGAATGAGTTTCATTAAGAATATTAATTTATTTCTCCTAGGCCAAGAATATTTGGGCCCTGTGGTGTGTGTGTGTGTGTGTGTGTGTGTGTGTGTGTGGGTGTGGGTGTGGGTGTGTGTGTGTGCATGCGCGCGTGTGCTCTACTCGGTTTGCAGAATCTTGGTTCACTAACCAGGGATCCAGTCCAGACCCCTGGCAGTGGAACCATGATATTCTAACCACTGGGCCTCCAGGGAATTCTGTTTGGGTAAATTCTTAATTTCATTGTGTGTATTGAAAAGGAAAAGAAGACAGAAATAACTACAGTGCTAGAAATGAGGGGGCGGGCAGAGAAAAAGAACAACCAACCTTCATCTGATAATTTTCATTAATCATTAATATGAAAGATAGTGACACCAGTCAGATATAAAAAAGAAAGATTTTTCTGCTCCATTTCCTGGAGACCTGGCGTACCTTCCATCACCCAAAAGTGTTTTATGGCCATGGGATATGACCACATTATTCCCTTTATTTGTTCATCACAAATCACTGAGTCTTATTTTTTAAACTTTTCACCTCACTTAAAGCATTTAATTTAACATATGCATACATTTTCATTGCCTTTACACAGAATGTTAAGACAAAAGGAAAGAAGGAAGGAAAAGAGATGGGGAAAGAAAAGGGGAAAAGAACATGGCAATTTTATGGGGCAAAATAGACAAAATGTTGGCAGCGATGCCCAGATAGGATTTCAGGCTGAGATAAATCTTAAAATGTGTAAAGAGATGGTTGAGAATAAAAGAAATAAAGATTAAGAAAAGTCAGTAATAGACTGAACATTTTTAGAGGTCAATATAAATGGTATTAAAAGATTGATCAATTTTCTTGCTAACCCCTCCCCAAATTGTGCACATTTTTTAGATGAAAGATGTATATCCAATCCACTGTTACTCAGATCTTAAATATTTCATATTGTGAGACTCAGAATCAAACTGTATTTTGATTTTTTTATTCTTGTTTCCTGGCACCAGTCTGCCATTTGCTATCATACCTATTTTATCGCCAAACGACATGTCAACGCATAGATGAAATCGATCGACTGTAGATTTCAGTGTTATCAGATGCTAATGCAGCAACAAATCCTGATGCTGAGAACATTAAAGTCATAAGTAAAAGGCAAATCTGAATAAAGCTTTTTTTTTTAAGCAAAAACAGCTCATCTCCAAATGACCTCTAAGGGAAAACCACAGAGCTAAATATGTTTGGTTATTTTTTAATAGTCAAGCAAATATGTTATGGCTCAGTGGGTAAAGAATCCACCTGCCATGCAGGAGACACGGGAGACAGGAGTTCAATCCCTGGGTCAGCAAAATTCTCCTGGAGAAGGAATTGGCAACCCACTCCAGTATTCTTGCCTGAAAACTCCCGCAGACAGAGGAGCCTAGCACGCTACAGCTCAAAGGATGGTAAGCAGGCAGACACGACTGAGCAGGAGACATACATGAGCTTAAACAAAGAGGGACCACATCTTGAAGCCTCCTTTATTGTAAGTCAGCTTCCAATCACCTTGTCCGTTTCTTTTCACAAGTCATCTGCCAGGGAGGTTGAATGGGTGTCAGTGACATATTCATGGGGAGGTGATGCGTTGTTTTGACTCGGGGAAAAGCAATGTCGACCCATGCCACAGGCACCCACACATGTTAAATACTTCCCAGCTGATATTTAGTTACCCAGTGTTACAGTCTGTGATTTTCAGTGAAAAAAAAAAAAAAAGATTCGTCAAACAGTACTTTTGAAGATCTGGAAAGCATTCTTGATGCCTCAGAAATCTGTTGACAGTCTTCTACCATCATCAATCCACTAAGCATTCTCTGCTTTACACAAGGCTCTTTTTTATATAGCAAGGAAGATAATGCTTTTCCTGCAGTCCAAAGGGCCTCATCTCACTTTATCTTCTAAACAAAGCTTAGTGAGGTTTTACTATCATTCCTTCCTATTGACTTGCTGTTGATGTTTTTCTTTTAACTTGATGTTTTCCTCCCAAAGTTCTATTTGGCTGGATAGGAGGTTTTAATGCTTTTTCTGGCCTGCCTTAAAAAGCTTTACCTCTTCAAAAGTTCTGGCTTAGAAGTTAAATAGGAACTTTGCTCTTTATTCATTTTCATATAATGCCTCCATCACAGATTGACAAATTTCAAGGTATTCGCTTTGAAGAAACTTGAGTGTAGTTGTAAAAACATTTGCAGTGTACTTAAAATGTGCTGAATATTCCATTTCTCAGTGGAAAATAGGATTTAAACATGGTTTTCTTTTGTTGGATAAAAAGAATAACTCGAAATAAATCTGAAATGTTAAATATGTTGGGCATAGTACCAGTATGATTGTTTTATGTTTTTCTGATCACCCCTTAATAGCTCTGTGAGCTAATTTTGCCCTTCCAGTGTCACAGTGAGAAAATCAACATTTCATAGATCTTGAAAATAAATTAGGGACGGTGAACTAATTTGGCCAAGAACACTCAGCCATTTAGTGTTTTGCCAGAATTAGACTTTAGACCGGGTGTTTCTACCATTAGGCCTGGTGTTACTGTTTAAAGGATTCGTACACATGCCTGCCCTTTAGCAATAAAATAAGCAGCCTGTCCACATGGTAAGCAGAGTCAGGTTTGTATATGATGAGAAGAACAGGGTCTGAGCATAAAGCCCCGATAGCTATGAGACCTTAGGTAACTGATCCTTAGGTTTTCAAATTCCTCGGTTCCTTATCTGCAAAATAAAGAAAATAATGCTTGAGTTGACCAAAAATTCTGTTCCAGTTTTTCCGTAACATCTAAGGAAAAAAAAACGAATGAACTTCTTGGCCAACACAACAGAATCTGCTACGTAGAATTCTCGTAAAGATTGAATAAACTGATACATTTAAAGAGCTGAAAAGAGTGTCGTGCTAAGTCACTTCATTCGTGTCTGGCCCTTTGTGACCCTGTGGACTGTAGCCTGCCATGCTCCTCTGTCCATGGAATTCTGCAGGCAAGAATACTGGAGTGGGTTGCCATTCCCATCTGCTGGGGATCTTCCCAACCCAGGAACCAAACCTGGGTCTCCTGCATTGCAGTTGAATTCTTTAACCTTTTGAGCCACCAGGGAAATCCAAAAAGAGTGTCAGTATATAACAAATATTCATCATTTTTAGTGTGTAATTAATCAGAGTGTCAGAGAAGGCCATGGCACCCCACTCCAGTACTCTTGCGTGAAAAATCCCATGGATGGAGGAGCCTGGTAAGCTGCAGTCCATGGGGTCGCTAAGAGTCGGACACGACTGAAGTGACTTAGCACAACACTCTTTTCAGTTCTTTAAATGTATCAGTTTATTCAATCTTTATGAGGATTCTACATAGCAGATTCTGCTGTGTTGGCCAAGAAGTTCATTCGTTGCAATTTGTTGCAAGTTCGTTCAGTAGCAGTCAGTGTGTAAATCCTAAAATCAAGTAAATAGAAAAATACTGAAACTGATAGACAATATGTAAGCTCCTATACAAACTGAGGAAATTAATGGGTTAACTCACTCAGAAGGAATTTCTTAGGGAAGCTTTCTGGGGAAGGCGAGGTGTATTTTAGCTTCTGAGTTTGCACTGTCTGGGTGTCAGCTTCTACTGAGTTCCCACTCCCTGTCTGATCCCCCCATCACTGTGTACTCCAAAGACCCAACAAATACCAACTGTACTCAACAACCGACACAAAGGGGAGAAAAGGAGGTGAAGAGTGACAAAATGGGCTCAGTCCCAAGTTATCAGAGATATTTTCCTTTCTTTTCCCACTGCTCCAATGTGTGGTGCCTGCAAGCTCCTCATTAAAATTCTTTCAGTCTAAGAGAAAGACTTGACTTACTTTGCTTCCTTCGGTTTATCAGGAGCCCTTGAGGGGTGGATCTGGGTCATTTTTCTGTATTTCCAAATACTTAGTATGTTTGGTAGAACACGGGACAGGCTAAGCAGATGCTTATTGAGTGCAGCAATGACCATTGTTCTTTATTTACGGAATTAATGGCAAGGTGACATGGATGGGGGATGAGTGCATGAAAGAGAGGTAAGAATTGCGGTTGGTAGTGGACAAAGGGGCATAAAAAGGGAGCAAGGACAAACTCTGTTTCTCAAAGTTGTGAACACAACTTTATTGTTATTGTTGTTGTTGCTGTTGTAACACCTAGGTGGCACTAGTGGTAAAGAACCTACCTGCCAGTGCAGGAGACGCGGTTGGGTCCCTGGGTCGGGAAGATCCCCTGGAGGAGGGCATGGCAACTCACTCCTGTATTCTTGCCTGCAGAATCCCATGGACAGAGGAGCCTGGCGGGCTACAGTCCATGGGGTCGCAAAGAGTGAGACATGATTGAAGTGACTTAGCACACAGCACACACGTTGTTATTATACCCACTTTCTGATTTCTGCTGGGTCCATCCCAGTTTCTTTTAGTCCCTCAGCACGATGGTTATTTTCACAGCCAATTATTGCAAAATTTTATTTAATCAAATAAAATTCACTGCCATCAGTATGATCCCATCATCATGGATACCCCAGGGCACATCATCCATCAGAAATCCTGATGGGTATTGGCGAGTTCATGGAGGTGCCCAGCCTCATCCAGAGAGTCCCCTCGCTGGGGATCTGCGGGTGCAGTGTGTCTCCACACCAGCTGGAGTCTTGCTCCTTCAGATCCATCATTTTTAAATTTGGAAACAGAAACGCAGAGCAGTGGCCAATCTTGGTTTTTCTTGTAGGTAACTGTTTGCTGGACCTACCACGCAAACAGATTCCGGGGCCTGAGGAGCTCCCGGGCCAGACCTACGATGCCAGCCAGCAGTGCAACCTGACCTTCGGGCCAGAGTACTCGGTGTGTCCCGGCATGGACGTGTGTGCCCGCCTCTGGTGTGCCGTGGTGCGCCAGGGCCAGATGGTGTGTCTGACCAAGAAGCTGCCGGCCGTGGAAGGAACGCCATGTGGGAAAGGGAGGATCTGCCTGCAGGGCAAGTGTGTGGACAAAACCAAGAAAAAATATTACTCGGTAAGTGCTCTCCTTGTCACGCAAGCCCCGGAGCCCCAAGGGCTGAATTGCATTCCTGTGACATGTGGAGAGGACTGTCCCCAGAAGGCTCTGTTTCCTAGTTAAAATATTTTTCCTTGAGGAATCCATTTACCGCTTCCTCTTTTACCTGCAGGAGTCATCCTCAGCTGTCAATTACTGGAGAAAATGCCAGTCTCGAGTTATACCCAGTGATAAATAAGTAGAGAGCCCAGATTCTGTCTCATTGAGACCACAAGTAGGGCCCCTGAGTCACCGCTTGGGAGTTTGCTTTCCAACTGCTCTTCAAGTTATTGGAATACATTTGTTTAAATTCAGGAAGGGAGTTACAGGAGAGCTGACAGATGGTCCTCACGCATACTTGCTGCTGCTGCTGCTGCTAAGTTGCTTCAGTCGTGTCCGACTCTGTGCGACCCCATAGACGGCAGCCCATCAGGCTCCCCCATCCCTGGGATTCTCCAGGCAAGAACACTGGAGTGGGTTGCCATTTCCTTCTCCAGTACATGAAAGTTTAAAGTGAAAAGGAAGTNTAGCTAAGACTCTGCTCCCACAGCATGGATCCCAGGTTTGATACCAGATCAGAGAACTAGATCCCACATGCCACAGCTAAGAGTTTGCATGCTGCAACTAAGACTCTTGCATATCGCATGCTCAGTTGCTCAGTCTTGTCTGGCTTTGCGACCCATGGACTATAGACTGCCAAAGTCCTCTGACCGTGGGATTTTTCAGGCAAGAATACTGATATGGGGTGCCATTTCCTACTCCAGGGACTCTTTCTGACCCAGAGATCGAACCTGACTCTCTTACATTTCCTGCAGTGGCAGGTAAGTTCCTTACCACTAGGTGCCACCTGGGAAGCCCAAGTAAGACTCAGTGCAGCCAAATAAATGAGTAAATAAAATAGAAAATAAAATTGCTGCTTGCCCCTTCCTCCCAGGTTACATTGCTCATAGCTTTATTTTAGTCATGACCTTAACGTTTTTGTTTTAATTTGCTTGCTTGTTCTGGTACATTTTCTGATCAGTGTGTTTCCCCCACCAGACTATAAACTCTCCATGAATTATTTGTTTCTCCAGAAACTATCTTAAGACCTGACGCATTTCATTTTAGTAATCCATTTGTTAACTTTCCCAAGTTCAAAAGACAGCCTGTGAAGTCACAAACAGGCCTTCTGGGCTGTTTCCTCTAAAAGCTCTACTTAAGCAGAAAGACAAAGGGAGGGGATCTTTAGAGGATCTTACACCTTGTTCTTTCTCAGCAATGTCTCATCTCTCATTAATTTTGTTGACCCGCTCTACCATCATACTTGCTATCTATTCAGTAGCACAAGCTCTAGTAGCCTTGACCAGCAGGAGTTAGAAAGCCCTGGCTCCTTCTAGAACTGACTCAGCCTTGGGTGAGCCCCAAAGCCCTGGGAATAAGATCTCCTTGAAGCTTCAGTTGCTTCACTTTAAAAATGAAAATCCTTGTCATGGCCATGCCCACTCCATGGAGCTGCTAAATTATCTGATGAGTCATTGTGGAAGAAACTGCATGAGGACAAGGGTGGTGGCAGATGTCCAGAGAATTAGCTGCTCTGACACAGCTGACACCATGTTTCACTTGTCATCCACGTGTTGGCATCCCACAGAGGAAGGGCTGGAAAAGCACCAATGATCAGGAAAGGGAATAACTCCTTTCATCATTTGGCCCCACATTCTGAAAGAACTCGCTTCCTGTGTCTCAGGTGAGGACCCTGTAGCTGACAGCAGGTAAGTCACTTCTCCGTGACTGCACGTTTAGTGAACTGCTTTGGCTGGAGCTTGAGGCACAGTGTCTGAGAGCCATCATAATAATCTTTCCAGTAGCAACTGTAATAGTTGTTTTGAACACTTATGCAGCCATCCATTTTAGAGAATGCTCCTAGATAGACTCTTTGAGTGCTTTCAAAGCTAGATATCATCCATGATAGGTGAGATGATTTTTAGCTGGTTTACAGATTAATAATTAGGAAAAAAGTAATAAACATTTCTTTTTTTTTCCAAAATAAGGAGCTACTATATAGTAAGGAATATCATTTTTTCCTTAAACAACAGTAATAAACTGCTTCTTTTGTAAATATCTTTGTTTATGCTTTTTAGCAAATAAAGATAAATACACTTAGAAAAAAAAAATGTGAAGTGGTAACACAAACTATATACGGCCAAGATTGCAAAGGCATTAGAATAATGACTAAAAGTTTGGCGAACTTCACTCAAAAAATAGGTCTTCATTAAGTCTTCATTAAAACTTGAAGGTAGATTATGAATCCTGTCTTTCAATAGGGGGACCATTATCAGAGGGTTTTCTAATTTTGAAGCTGGTGTTATGGCATCACCCCTCTGTAGACTGCTTCCCTTCCTTTATGTGTTTACCAACTCATTGGTTCATTTGATTTATATCTTCTCAGTGCACCTGGATTTCCTTCAGTCACACCAGAAATAAGCCTACATGACCCAACCTGAATTGCCACCTACTCTGGCTCCTCTTGGTCTTGGTTGGTTTAGTCACTAAGTCGCTAAGTCGTGTCCAACTCTTGCAATCCCAAGGACTATAGCCCACCAGGCTCCTCTGTCCATGGGATTTTACCAGCAAGAATACTAGAGTGGGTTGCCATTTCCTTCTCCATGATATCTTCTGAACAAAGGATCAGACCGAGGTCTCCTACCCTGCAGACAGATTCTGTACTGACTGAGCTACCAGGAAGCCTTCCTCTTGGTCTTAGGAATTCTATTTAAGGGTGACCATCGCTCTCTTTGCACAAGGCAGAAACTGGTTTTCATTTGAGAAAGTATCTCCCAGTTCTCACAAATGAAGAACTGAAAATTCCTTCTACACTGCTGAGGGTTAAGTTTCTGTTTGGGGAAAAGTTGATCTCCTCAGTTCAAAGAAAAACATATTCAAAAAGAGGGATCAATGCACACAGTACAGGCAGCATCTTGAACATCAGATATCCTAAAAACCGAAATGCTGATCTATGAGTAAAGAAATCAGAACCATATGGCTTTTCCCCCCTTAATAGACATATGGGCTTTACAAAATAGGGAGAAACATACTTGGCAAAATGCTTTTCAAATTTTACTCAAACCGCAGAACTTTAAAAATAACTTAACATGTCTAATGAACCCAAAATGTGTCCTTGCTCACCCAAATTAATCTAACACCATCTTAGTAAACATTTATACCTACTATGTGCCAGGCATATAAACACATACAGACACACACACACATGCGCACATTCACATGTGTTGAAAGAAGACACGACTGCGAGTAACTATATAATGCCATATAAGGCACTGATGTACTCTGGGGAAGTGTTGTGAAACCTCAGAGAAGAAAGCAACTAATCATGCCCCCAGGGTAGAGGGTTGGCGTCAGGAGACTGCTAAGAGAAGATGACATTTGCAGCTAAGTGAGCGCCTTCCAGATAAGAAAGGGAAGAAGAGAAAGTCGCAGGCCAAGAGACCGGCAGATGGAAAGACATCAGGTCCAGAAGATGCAGGAAAATCAGAGGTCCAGGCCTTGCCCAGGAGGCTGCAGTTCAGGGGCTGGCGCTGGTGAAGGAGATGGAGCTGACCATCCAGGGAACCTGGACCCAAGCCTTTGAAAAATGGAGAGTCCTTTTTTTTGGTGTGTGTGTGCAAGGAAGCAACAACTTTTTAAATTAGTTATAAAAACAGTATACATTGTGGATTCTTTAAAACAGGAACTGCAAAGGGGAGCATAAGGTGAAACTGGAGTGTGTGTGGTGTGTGTATATGCACGTATGTGTGTGTGCACGTACTTAGAGATATACATTTTTTTTCATATTTAAACTTCTGGTGAAGGGGGTTGATCAAGGGGTGACATCAGAGCTGTACTTTAGAAAAAATCTCAAGGGCTTCGAAGGGCATGAAACACAGTCCATGCAGGTGCTTGGGTGGTGTGGTGCATGGTGGTGGAAAAGCATCCAGTCCTGTTAAACTCCATCCCTGGACGCTTCTGAGCCCTTCCTCAGGCCCAGGGGTTTATAAAATGTGTCTCTTGCTTGTTTATTTTTTTTCCTGCTGTGCTATTTACTTCCATTCATAGAGTAGCTTCAGTTCAATAAATGATGTGTTTGCCACCAGAACAATTTGATTCTCATTCTAATTATAGCAACAAGCTGCTTCCCCTAAGCATATTATGGGTGTTTCATTATTTTAAATTGTTATCTTCCATATTAATTACAGAAACAGTTGATCTTTTTCTGATAAGCAGGCAGCTGCAAATTCCTTTTTTATGTCTCATTGTAATAGGTGAAGCATCAGGTAAAAATTAAATCAAACTCTGATACAAGCCATGTGGAAGCATATGTAAGTTGCAACATGCTGTCTCCACTGGGCCAGGACTTGCTTTCTTTCCAGAAGCACCAAGTTGCCTGGCTTGGCCCACAGGTAGGGCACGCCCTCCAGCTAGCTCAACACTGCTGACCAAGGTCTCATAAAAGCCTCCTCCCAAGAGGAAGATGAATAATTGACAGCAGAAGTAAATCAGCTCCTGAAACTGGGAAGCTCAGAGACAGGGGTGACCCTTACTGACCCTTACATAATTAGGACTTTCAGTCCCAGCAAGGAGGGGTTAGGGTGGTGGGACACGCGTGTTCTGGGAAAGCCTCTCCCTGTAAAGAGAGGCCAAAGGCGCCTGTGAGTCACCTCTGATGTTCCCAATTACCATCAGGAGTGGGGACAGGCGGGGCCACCCCCAATCAGAGCCCAGAAGCGTGAATGTGCCCAGACAAGCTGCCCTCCTCCTTCTTGGTGCAGTCCGGTCACATGTCAAGGCCAAATTCAGGGGCAAAGGTGATGTGATTCTGAAGGAATGGCTTTGGTTTGGGGGGACCTCCCAGGCCACAGGAGAGAAGCCTGACCATCCCTCGCCCTTCACCTCCACTTCCCCGAGAGGCTCAGCCATTCATATCTCATGGCCCATCTCCTTAGTTCTGGACACCAGCCAGGTGTGTTGAAGAAGCCATGTAAAAACAAACAGAACAGAAACAGAAAACCCTGTCGTACAAAGGGGGAAGACTAAGATGCAGAGTGGACTAAAATCACAATGAGAGAAAACTGAGCATAGATTGGTGAAATGGATACAGAAGAGAAGACAACATCGGGTGAAGAATACCCTTCATGATTGTCAGGATGAAATTGGAAATTGAGCTTCCTAGCAACTGAGGCAAAGAAGGAAAAGACAACCAGTTGTAATGTCTATAGTGTTTGGAGAAGAAAATCATAGAGTTACTCAGGAGAATTCTAGTCTAAGATAAATTTCTCCAAAGCGTTCTCACGAAAAGAACACAGCATATGGGCTTGACAAAGTTCCCAGTGACAATCCCGTAATGAGATGATTTTTCCAACATCCTCCTCCCAAGTGGAGATTAGAACCCCTAAGTTCACTTACATTAAAGACCTTCTATGACGTACAAAGGCCACAGAGTCCTTGATGATCTGTTTTGGTTTGATCTTGAATGAAGCCAAAGCCCAGAATGTGTTTGCAGACTGTTTGAGAGACTTCTGCTGCACAGAATCGTCAGAATCTGCAAAAGAGATTTGCGGCAAAGCTAACATTTAGCACGCTTGGGGAGCGATGGGAGAAAGCTTCTGGGACTTCAAGCCAGTGCCCCAAAAGGAAAGCAGTGAAGAGTGACTGTCCTGCATAAGATAAGCAAGCCCTCACTCAGGCCCATGGCTTTACAATCTGGCTGCCCTGCTGTCCAACAGAACTTTCTACGATGATGGAAAAGTTCTGTATCTACCCTGTCCAATCTGGCAGCCACATGGGGTGGCTGAGCACTTGAAATGCAGCCCGTGGGATGGAGGAACTGAAATTTCTCATTTTATTCAATTTTAACTAATTTAAGCTTAGGTTCAAAGAACCATGAGTGGCTGGTGGCCGTCATACTGAATGATGCAGGTGGCCCGTTGCCTTCCTCCACCGCACTGTGCGTTTTCATCTTCACAGCATCCCCTTCCAGAAGGGACAGGATTTCATCTTCTCTAGAGTCAAAGTGGAGAACACTGCCTGTGGGCCGCACACGGAAGAATTCCTCTGACAGCTGACTTCAGTGGCCCAAAGAGTAATGGTTCAGGGGCCATCAGAGCTGGGCTCAAAACTTGACCTTCGACATGGAATACCACTTCTCTGAGCCTCCATTTTCTCCTTTGCTAATGACAAAAATAATCTAATCTCCTGAAAGCACATGGAGATGTGCTTGTAAGTGGACAGCCACACAGAGTCACAGCTATCTGTGAACACAGAGAAATCAGTTTAAATAAATGGCCATCATGGTGAGAAGAGAGGTACCCCAGACAGGAGGCTATCAGGGCCTCTTCCCTAGGGTCAAGGATAAAGTAACATTTTCTCATGAGTGCTGTTTAAAAAGGGATATTAAAGCAAAACAAAATGACTATCCAGCATATATTTGTTTTAATTTCCTTTTCCACCCTACATATCATTGGGAGCTGAAATCAGTCATTCTTTTATTCAATTGTTCTTTCCTTTATTCATTCAATGAGTAGTTATCATCTCCTCACCATGCTGGGATCCCTCATCAATCTGGATGAGGGTCCCCAGGATCACTTTTCACCTCTCCCACAGGAAGGACTTCCTTTCCACCTAGCTGACACCTCTAGAAACATCCAGTCCAGACTCCTGAATCCACAAGTTTCCATGTCATTGAAGCAATACTTTCTACAAAGCATTGGGGGTTATAAACACCTTAATCAGTCTCACCTGAAACAATAGATTTTCTCTCCACATCAAAACTCAAGCAACCCTGAAAGGCAATATTTTGCAATGTGTTTATTGAAGATCAATCCTGGGTGTTCATTGGAAGGACTGATGTTGAAGCTGAAACTCCAATACTTTCGCCATCTGATGCAAAGAGCTGACTCATTTGAAGAGACCCTGATACTGGGAAAGATTGAGGGCAGGAGGAGAGGGAGACGACAGAGGGTGAGATGGTTGGATGTCGGTGAGATGGCATCACCGACACAATGGACATGGGTTTGGGTGGACTCCGGGAGTTGGTGATGGACAGGGAGGCCTGGCATGCTGTGGTTCATGGGGTCACAACAAGTCGGACACAACTGAGTGACTGAACTGACATTGTTCAACGCATGCTGTTGTTCAGTCGCTCAGTCGTGCCCGACTCGTCTTGCAGCCCCACGGACTCTAGTCTGCCAGCTTGTCCATAGGATTCTCCAGGTGAGAATACTGGAGTGGGTGGCCATTGCATTCTCCAGGGCATCTGTAGGGATCAAACCTGCATCTCCTGTATTGCAGGTGAATTCTTTACCGCTGAGCCATCAGGAAAGCCTGCAGACAGATACTACATAGATCTAAACAACCAGGGGTAGGGGGAACAGGCCAGATGCCTCTCAGGGGAAACCTGGACTCCAAGGCGCCTGCTGTGCCCTCTCCCAGAATATGGGGCTCGTCCTGCTGGCTGAACACCTGTCAGTGTGGCTGCTTCACAACGGAATCAGAGGGGAGGCCCCTGATCACTCATAGGAAAAAATAGAAACTCTTCCACGTGACATTCAAGGTCCTTCTTACCAGTCACTCTGCTCTGCAACTTCCAAACCATTTCCTTCTCCTTGCTCTATCTCCAGTCTACCCGCCTCCCTGAGTGTCCAGGAATGCTTGACTGCCTCCATCTGCCCTTGCTCTCCATCCTCACTGGCCTTCCCCTCCTACCAGCTCCTCTTCCCAGAACAAACTTCCTACCATCTTCTCTGTTAAGTCCTGAATCCCTTGGGCTGAGCCCATGATGCTGGGTTAACCTCATCTCTGCACAGGCAGCAATCAATTGCAGTGATCAATTCCCTGACCAGAGTTTCCCCACAGATGGTTTTCATATTTCATTGTTTTCTTTATTAAAAAGAAACTTGTCTAGAGGCCTAAAATTGCTTGGAAATTGCTAGCTTGTGACCTGCTTTATAACCCAGATGGCCACCTGTAACAACCTTCAGCCTCACCCAAGTAATCCACCTTCTCTACCTCATCAACTAGCACACACTGTGTTAATTTCTTCTCTCCAACTAAAATCCAAACCCCTTGAGGGAAGAGGTGCTGCCTGACATAGCTTTCACAGCCCGTGGTTGCTTTGTAGAAAACTGGGAATTTTTTTCTGATGCACTGATTAATTGACTCCATCCCCTCCACGTGAAATCTCAGAGCCGAGAGAAACTCTATTTCCTAATTATCTGGTAGGCGTAGATCTTTGTACTAATAATCTGATACATGTATCATCAGATATGAACTCATGGCGGCAGAACACAGGCGTTATCCCCACTTTAAAGATAAGGAAATTAAGGCTCAGCAAAGCGAGGGCTCCGTGTGTCATGCATCAGCACACAACCCGTGTCTGTTTCATTCCATAAAGCACTTTTTTCACCATCCCCACTACTAGTTCTTTCGACATAAAAGCCAACATTTTCCCAAGGATTTTGTCTGAAAAGATGTGTTCTGGTTACACAACCTCTGAAGATGCAAATGCGGAAAGAAGGCGTCAAGTAACTCCTCTGTGATTAGAGTTTGTGGCTGCACAAAGCCAGGAGACCCCTCCTTGGCAGAGGGGCTGGGCTGATTGCTTTGGTACAGAAGAGAAAACGTCTCCCTTCAAAGTGCTGAAAGGCAAATCAGACCCATTTGGGATGATTCCAATTCAGAGGCTCTTTAAAGGGACGTTCTCTCCACCAGCCAGGGCACGTCAAAGAGACACACAGAAAAGAAATGACAAGTGCCAATCCGGCTGGTCGACTGAGACTTGTCCCTCAAGAGGGTAGGACTCGGAGCCACTGCAGGTCAGACGGGTTGTTCAGGGGCCTCTGAGCGCCTGTTTGGAATTACCGACTCCCACCTGCATGAGCCCCACCCTACTGACTCCAAGAGCAGCCGCCTTAAAGCAGAACTGGCTTCAGAAAGGAAGCAAGGAACCCTGAGACCTACCCGCTCCCCAACAGTGCTATAACTGCTGTGCAGCTTTGGGCAACTCACTTAACCTCTCTGGACCTCTGTTTCACTAACAATAAAACCTACACAGGGTGGGTTTCTCAGGGATCACCATAAGGCCTTCTTACATCTCTGGTGGAGGACTTGGTGGCCTCTTCTGTATTGGTGGACTTTTTAAACAAATCCGTCCTCCTGTATACCTAGGCATGGAAGCCAAAGGCTAATTTTTGTTGTTCTTGTTGTTAATTTATTATTGCTTTTATGAAGTAATAATGCAAATACTTTCAAATGCTTTATACCTTCTAACTCATTTAATCTTCCTAACAGCCTTATGGAGTAGGTACAAAGGGGAAACTGATGGGGTAGTCAAACATCTTGCTCAAGGTCACACAGTGAAGTCTAGGATCTGGGATTTGAACCCAGGACTGTGATTTCAGGGAACTTGCTCTTTACCACTACATCAGTGATTCCCAGGCTTATCTGTACCTGAGAATCACCTGGGGAATCTGAAAATTTTCAAAGCCAAAGGCACACCCCTGACCAATTAATTCACCATGTCCAGCGGTGGGACCCAGGCATTAGTGTTTGTGGAAGTGTCTCCGGTGATCCCAAATGTGCAAAACTGGGGGACCACTGCACCATCCTATAGAGGACCCCTCCATCCTAGTGTGTGAGAGGTGGAACTACCAAGAAATAGAGAGGGAGACGCTTTTAGAATCAGCTGACCTGAGTTCACATCCCTTCTCGGTCCCTTGCTAGGTGTACGAACTTTCACAATGAGACAAGCTCGTCCAAGCCTGTCCCCGACACAGCCCCAGCCCCAATGCTCTTTGCTCCATTATTAGGTCAGCGATCTTGAATGTTACCCAATATTTCTAAGGCTCGGTTTAAAGAACAAACTTGCGATTGCCAGAGGGAGGGTGTGTGAGGGAGAGAGACCCTAGGAGTTTGGGATTAGCAGATGCCAACTCTCACATATGGAATGGATGGACACAAGGTCCTGCTGGATAGCATGGGGAACTGTATGAAAAAGACTATAAAAAGAACACACACACACACACACACACGTATATATATGAATCAATTTTCTGTATAGCAGAAATTAACACACCATTGTAAATCAAGCATATTTTAATTTTAAAAAAATGTAAAAATGGCTTTCTAATATTTATCCAACAGGGTAAAGAAAGGCAGAGTAAACCAAATGTGTGAACGTGTAGTAACAGATGAAAACAGAAAAAGGTGTTGCATTGAATACAGTGCCTAGGCTAGCTAGGAAAACAGACTGCTGGGTGCTCAGTAGCTCAGTCGTGTCTGACTCTTTGTGGCCCCATGAACTGTAACTTACCTGGCTCCTCTGTCCCTGAAATTTCCCAGGCAAGAATACTGGAGTGGGTTGCCATTTCCTTCTCCATAGGATCTTCCTGACCCAGGGATCAAACCCACATCTCTAGCATTGGCAGGCGGGTTCTCTACACTGAGCCACCTGGGAAGCCCATGTTGAAGATGGTACTTCCCCTCAACAGTCTCAGAAAAACACATACACACTCACAGTTCAGACCACAGGCATGTCCAGTTCAGAGCATAAACACATGCACACACACACACACACACACACACACACACACACACACACAGCCAGTTCAGACAACAAACACACGTGCACAGCGATGGCATAAAGATCCATCTGTTTTGATTTCTACACTAAAATTTAAATCTTCTCCAACAACTTAATTTTCATTTGCATTTTAGAAAGAAATTATCACAATCTCTTTTTGTTCCCTGGTAGCTGTCTTTATTTAACTTTAGAGAAGAAAAGGTGACATCGGCTGAAAATGTTTTCCTAGCTAGACCGACAGTGAGTGGTGAGGCTTTTTTCATAAATTTGAAAAATAAAAATGTGTTTTCATTTTCTGGTTGCTGTTGTAACCTTGCAAGAGTTAGAAATGAGAGTCTATTTTCTAACTGAAATTGTTTTCCTCAATCACAGGCTCACTCTTCGCAACTTGTTGGCTATTATTGTAGGGCTGCTAATGAATGCTGACCTTCTCCTAGCGCTCACAATAATGCATTCTTTTAAATACAACAGTGATGTCTTAAATTACACAGGGGGTTTCAAGTAAGAGGATAATGTATGTTTTACTTGGGTGGCACCATTCATTAGAATTGTCTTTTTTTACCAAAAGAGTTAATGGAGTGATCATTGTACAGATTTCATATTTTTGTCACTGCAAGATGCCAGAATATTGTCATTCACTATTCTAGAGGCTTCTGGCTCCCTCTCTATTGGTCACTTCATACTGAAGAGCCATTCTTTTAAAAACCTCTTGAATACATCCCAAAGTCTAAAGCTTCCATCCTGCTAAGCGATCATCTCTATCTCTTAAGCTTCTTTTGTCTCGACTATTTCAATGACTGTCTGTCTGATCCCCTGTCTTAGGGCTCCAATCTACCTTTCCCCTGCCACCAGAATTATCTTTTCAAGCACAGACCCACTATCATCCTTCTGATTGAAAACATCTTTTGGATCTCCATGTACACCAGCAAAATCATGGGATACCAGCTCCTCAGGGACCTCACTCTCCTTCAAGTCCCAGTCAGGCTCCTCGAGCTCCAGGCAATGAAACTTGGCAATATTCTTAATGATTTAGTCGCTATAGTTTATTTATCTATACTGAAAAGGGAGGGGCAGAAATTCTCTTTTGAACAGTTATTACACACATGATGTTCCAATAGAGATTCTGTATACATCACCCCTTGCTCACCATCCTCATTTCAATATGTCCTTCACAATGAAATGTGAGTCCCCCTGCTAAGTAAAACTTCCTAAATATTCTAAGTAGTATTCCTCATTCTTCCCTGCCCACCATACCTTAAGGTATATTATTGTTCAGTAGCTAAGTCGTGTCTGATGCTTCATGACCACATAGACTGTAACATACCAAACTCCTCTGTCCTCTGCTATCTCCCACAGTTTGCTCAAACTTACGTCCACTGAGTTGGTGATGCTGTCTAACCATCCCATCCTCTGCCTCTGCTTTCTCCTTTTGTTTTTGATCTATCCCATCATCAAGATCTTTTCCAATGAGTTGGCTCTTCACACCGGGTGGCCAAAGTATTGGAGCTTCAGCTTCAGTCCTTCCAATGAGTATTCAGGGTTGATTTCCTTTAGGAGTGATTGATTTGATTTCCTTGCAGTCCAAGGGACTCTCAAGAGTCTTCTCCAGTACCAGAGTTCAAAAGCATCAATTCTTCAGTGCTCAGCCTTCATTATGGTCCAACTCTCATATCCATACACGACTACTGGAAAAACCATGCTGCTGCTGCTGCTAAGTTGCTTCAGTCGTGTCCGACTCTGTGCGGCCCCATAGACGGCAGCCCGCCAGGCTCCCCCATCCCTGGGATTCTCCAGGCAAGAATACCGGAGTGGGTTGCCATTTCCTTCTCCGAAGCATGAAAGTGAAAAGTAAAAATGAAGTCNCGACTCTGTGCGGCCCCATAGACGGCAGCCCGCCAGGCTCCCCCATCCCTGGGATTCTCCAGGCAAGAATACCGGAGTGGGTTGCCATTTCCTTCTCCGAAGCATGAAAGTGAAAAGTAAAAATGAAGTCGCTCAGCCGTGTCTGACTCTTAGCGACCCCATGGACTGCAACCCACTGGGCTCCTCCATCCATGGGATTTTCCAGGCAAGAGTACTGGAGTGGGGTGCCAGCACAGCTTTGACTATACTATAGAGATCTTTGTCAGCAAAGCGGTGTCTCTGCTTTCTAATATGTTATCTAGGTTTGTCTGAGTTATATTATAGCAGTGTATATTAAGTTAGTTTGCTTAGCTTCAGAGCCTAAAGGAAGGGAGAATTCCCAGGTTAAAGCTATAAAGATAGCAACCGAGAAGATGATGTGAAGTCTAGTGTTTAGCTGGAGACTAGGCAATGGCACCCCACTCCAGTACTCTTGCCTGGAAAATCCCATGGACGGAGGAGCCTGGTAGGCTGCNTGGACTGCAGCCCACCAGGCTCCTCCGTCCATGGGAGTTTCCAGGCAAGAGTACTGGAGTGGGTTGCCAGTGCCTTCTCTGTAGGCATACTTGGTCAGGTCCAAATTGGTCTTGTTCCCCCTCATGGTGTGCCTGCTACATGCTTAGTTGCTCAGTCCTGTCCAACTCTGTGCAAACCCACGGACTACAACCGGCTAAGCTCCTCTGTCCGTGGAATTCTCCAGGCAACCCACTGGAGTGGATTGACATTTCCTTTCTCAGGTGATCTTCCCAACCCAGGGATCAAAACTGGGCCTCCCACCTTGCAGACGGATTCTTGCCATCTGAGGCAATGGCAAGTCATCTAACTTCAGGAACTAAAGTAGCCACAGCTGCTGCAGGAAGGCACAGGACCTCCCTCTCTGTACACCCGGTCCAGCTTCAGGTCAGCTCCCACCACCTTCATTGTCAAGCAAAGCACTGGTTCCTTCCCACTTGCAACTGGAGAAGGCAATGGCAACCCACTCCAGTACTCTAGCCTGAAGAATCCCAGCGACAGTGGAGCCTGGTAGGCTGCAGTCCATGGGGTCGCTAAGAGTCGGGAACGACTGAGCGACTTTACTTTCACTTTTCACTTTCGTGCATTGGAGAAGGAAATGGCAACCCACTCCAGTATTCTTGCCTGGAGAATCCCAGGGACAGAGGAGCCTAGTGGGCTGCCGTTTATGGGGTCACACAGAGTCGGACATGACTGAAGCGACTTAGCAGCAGCAGCAGCATTTGCAACATTTTCAGAGTCCCTGGAAGACCTTTGCCATGCGCTCATTGCTTGTTCCTTTCAAGGCTTACCACCCAACCTACCAGTCTCAGATACCCTGACACAGACACCATGAGCCATGCAACCAGAGGAGGTTCTTCAAGAATGTCCTTGACAAAGGAGTTTCTAATATTTTCTTTTTGGCGTCTCGGCTTCCTGCTGCAGTGTTCCAGAGGAATCAACCTGGGACGTCATAACAGGGTTCTTCATTCCCTGTGGTGTTGGTCCATGTGATTGGGTGCTGTTAGTATCTGTCCTGTTTCCTTTCTACTGGGTGTTATGAAACCAAGCTCAGGTCAGATACGTTTACATGTGACAGATGGGCTGTGTGATGTCTGCAAAGGGACTGCAGAACTTGAGTGCTCAAGAGGGAGAAAAGATGGAAGAGTAATCAACCTGGGATCATGCAGCTTCTTTAGCATCACACAGTTTTTTAAAGATGCAAAGTCAGAGTGGACACAAAGTGAACCATGATTCGGTGGTGACTGGCAGAAATATATAGTATCAGAAGGTTCTTGCAGCATGCTCAGTACTTCAGGTGAAGTATTCAAACCCTCTGGGCTTCTCAGGTGACTCAGTGGTAAAGAATGCACCTGCCAGTGCAGGAGATGCAGAAGACACGGGTTTGATCCCTGAGTCAGGAAGATGCCCTGGAGGAGGAAATGGCAACCCACCCCAGTATTCTTGCCTGAATAATCCCATGGACAGAGGAGCCCGTGGTGGGCTACAGTCCAGGGGGTCACAAAGAGTTGAACAAGAATGAGTGACCAAGCACACACCCATTCAGATCCTCTAGTGCTGCGCGGGGCGGGGATGGGGGCAGAGGGCAGAAAAGGTGGATTGTTTAGAACTGGAATCACATTGCAACTTCAGAGTGTTCAACATCTGTGACCATGTTAAACTCAGAGATGATCATGTTTTAGCTGCGATGACGTTTCCACCGAGTCATTGCGTGCAAGTGATTTCTAAATGTACATTTTGAAAATTGTCCACCCTTCTGAGTAAAATATCTCCTGTTTTCTATTTTAGACATCAAGCCACGGCAACTGGGGGTCCTGGGGGTCCTGGGGCCAGTGTTCTCGCTCGTGTGGGGGCGGAGTGCAGTTTGCCTACCGCCACTGCAATAACCCGGCGCCCAGGAACCACGGCCGCTACTGCACAGGGAAGAGGGCTATCTACCGCTCCTGCAGTGTCACGCCCTGCCCAGCTAACGGTACGCTGCTCCCAAGTGTCAGCAACGACCACATGTCCAGCGTAATTTGTATTCTGGGGCTTCTTTTGTGGCTCAGTGGTAAAGAGTCTGCCTGCCTATCCAGGAGACATGGGTTCAATTCCTGGGTCAGAAAGATGCCCTGGAGAAGGGAATGGCTCCAGTATTCTTGTCTGGGAAATTCTCTGGACAGAGGAGCCTGGTGGGCTACAGTTCGTGGGGCTGCAAAAGAGCCAGGCAGGACTTAGCAACTAGACAACAACGATTTTATTCTAGCAGTCAGGAGAGGCTGAAGAAATATTCTGTTAATCTTCTCCCGCACTGTTCCACCAGTGTGCAAATCAGGAACAAATACATGAGTGGTTTTTAAATTATTATCATAAATGGTTGAGTATTCTGGGAGTTGGAAAAAATAATTGCTATTTTCAACTCTGTGGATAAAAATCCTTCAACACTGGTGTGTCAAGAGACTGTAGAAAAAAAGAGTTAGCATCTTCTCCTTGAAAGTATTTATATGAATAAGAATGTATCTGTGTATACACCTGTGGTGGATTCATGTCGATGTATGGCAAAGCCAATAGAGTATTGTAAAGTCAAATTAAAAAAAAAAAAAAAAGAATGTATCTGAGTTTCAGAACAGAGTAATAATGTGCTTTTTATATTTTTAGGTAAATCTTTTCGTCATGAGCAGTGTGAGGCCAAAAATGGGTATCAGTCTGACGCAAAAGGAGTCAAAACATTTGTGGAATGGGTTCCCAAATACGCCGGTGTCTTGCCCGGAGATGTGTGCAAACTGACCTGCAGAGCTAAGGGCACTGGCTACTACGTGGTGTTTTCTCCAAAGGTAACTGCTCACAGACCATCCAGAAACAGTGGGTGTCCTTGGCGGAAATTATTTGGTAGAATGGAGGCTGCACATACCAAATGTAAACAGTCATTATTTGAGGGGTGGCTAGATTTTGGAAGGTTTTATTTTCACCTCTGTAATTTCTGTATTTTCAAACTTGCTACAATGAATCAAAAGGATTTTGTAAACAGAACAAGTACATGTTTTAAAAGCTATTTTTTGAAAAAGTGTAATTCTGTCAAGAACATGAGTTGTGACCTTAACTTCAAAATAGTATTCCCTAGGTACATGTATAATTTGTCATGTCTGACTCTTTGCAACCCCATAGACTGTAGCCCATCATGCTCCTCTGTCCATGGGATTCCCAAGAACACTAGAGTGGGTTGCCATGTCCTTCTCCAGAGGATCTTCCCTACCAAGGGTTCAAACTTGCATCTCCTGCACTGGCAGGCAGATTCTCTACCACTGAGCCACCTGGGAAGCAAAGATAAATATAAAGGATACTTAAAGTTTGTATTCCCTACTAGATGGAATGACTGCTTCTCAAAAGAATACTTTTTTATATTTTTAGCACAAATTATATTTGTAAAGAGGACTATAAAACAAGAAAGTTTTCTATTTTTCAATGTTTTATTGAAGAATTCCATTGGTAATTCACGAAGCAGGATGTCAACATCATTATCCCTGACCGAGACTTTAAAATGTCCTGCACTTTTAATATGAATCAATGTCCCTCTAGATATACACATCATAATATATACATGGAAATTATCCTTTATTTTCCACAGAAGAGCATTTTCTCAATTAGTAAAGTTTCACTTCTCACAATCAACATTATACAATGGCTTAAAATACTGTTTATCTAATTTGTAAATAGACGTGGTATTTAAAACCACCTCTGTAACAGATCTTCAGATATTTATTACATATTATTGAAAAATCAGTTAATGTCCCAGTTATGTACATTTTAAAACATTTCATCTTTTATTGCAAAATAATACATTTTCTTTTAAAAATATTATATAAAAAATAAAAGCAAAAACCATTATCTGGAAATATAATCATCCAGAGAGTTAACCTGTTGAGGAATATCCCACCCCAATTAACACACATCCACATATTCATATACTCACAGACATATATGACAAGAGTTTTGTTTATACACAAATACAAAATATGTACATTTATTTGTATGACTATGTGTGTTACTTACATGCACAAACCACTAAGAGGTCATATATATACTATTTTATAACTGCCTTTTTCAATATACGCTAATTCTTTTTTTCAAAAATATGCAGTCTCTTCCAGTAAGTACTTTTCTCAGACCCCCAGACTCATTTTTTTTTTACACAAATTTGTCTCTATTTGGGGCTTCCCTGGTGACTAAGTGGTGAATGCAGGAGACACAGGAGACTTGGGCTTGATCCCTGGAGGCGGGCATGGCGACCCACTCCAGTACTCTTGCCAGGACCATCCCATGGAGAGAGAAGCCTCCTGGGCAATGGACCGTGGGTTTACAAAGAGCTGGACATGACTGAAGCAACTGAGCATACATGCTCACATCTCTATTTCAGCATCTCACCATTTCACACAATAGGGAAGCCTTTCCAACATGACAAGGCTGTGCGTGTCTAGCGTAGATTTTCAATTTTATGACAGTAATAACAAGTATGCAACCAAAACGGATGCCCACATTCTTGAGCTGGCTCAAATCCTGCTCTCCCTCTCTCCACACAAGTGACACACAGTCCCACATACCGGGTGAAATATTCTATCAATAGAAAGACAAGACTATACCATGGGGACTTATCGCAGACACAGAAACGGAGATCAGGACCTTCGGTCTCCTAACACATTCAGATTAAGCTCAAGAGAGAAAGAAGAAAGAAAGGGCATAACCCTGATTTATCCCAGTTCTTCTTCCTGCCAGTTCGGCAAAGATTTTTCTACTCAATGCTCCTGGAAACTGTGGCTTTTTGGGGGGGGGGCATTGTTTGTTTTTCCTTTTCTGCTTGTTTAGTTTCTGATATAAAATCTATTCCAATCAAACTTAAAAGTCTCAAATTAAAACTTGATTTTATCAAAGAAACCACATACGCAGAGCCAGTTTTTCCCATCGCTAAGGTGTTTCTTATTATTCAGGTGACCGATGGAACGGAATGCAGGCCATACAGCAATTCCGTGTGTGTCCGGGGGAAGTGTGTACGGACAGGCTGTGATGGCATCATTGGCTCGAAGCTGCAGTATGACAAATGTGGCGTCTGCGGAGGAGACAACTCCAGTTGCACAAAGGTGGTTGGAACCTTCAATAAAAAAAGGTAATGTGAGAGAACCACCCTTAACTGACCTGAACAAGACTTTCAGTTCAGCCAGTGTCTGACTCTTTGCAATCCCATGGACTGCAACACACCAGGCCTCCTTGTCCATCACCAACTCCTGGAGTTTACTCAAACTCATGTCCATCGAGTCAGTGATGCCATCCAACCATCTCATCCTCTGTCGTCCCCTTCTCCTCCTGCCTTCAATCTTTTCCAGCATCAGGATCTTTTCAAATGAGTCAGTTCTTCACATCACATGACTTTAGACTCTTACAAAATTGATAAAGGAGGACTCATTACATCCTAAGCTATCTGTGGGCATGTTACCCACCAGGGTTCCTGGCCTCCTCCAAGCAATAGAAATTGACTAGAGGGCATACAAGAGATTCAGGAAAAGCTTTACTGGGGCCCATACAAGGGGAAGCAAAACAACAAGCAACAGGTTCCCTTGCTTGCTCACTCCTCTGAGGAGGGAGAGCTCATTCTTTATACTGGATGAGGGTAGGAATGTGTCCATGGGTCGACCAGAGGGGGGCCTAGGTATTTTGCCCACTCTTCTGGTGGTATGATTTAGAGGGTAAAGAATCCGCTTGCAATTAGGGAGACCACAGGTTCTATCCCTGGGTCGGGAAGATGCCCTGGAGAAGAGGGAATGGTTACCCACTCCAGTGTTCTTGCCTGGAGAATTCCATGGACAGAGGAGGCTGGTGGGCTAAAGTCCATAGAGTTGCAGAGAGTTGGACGCAACTGAGCAACTAACGCTTTCACTTTCTGGTGGTGTCGAGTGAAGAGGGGTGGGCACAGTACCCTGCTTTTTGCTCCATGCTCTTCAAAAGTAGCGGTTGAGTTTTTTGATCTCTTCGTATTTTGGGGGCCCAGAATTTGCCCCAGCTACACACAGTCGATCACACATGCAGTTTATTTTTAATCCCATGCAGTTTCTTTGAGTTTTGTTGCTGGAGGAGAGGTATGTCCAGGTGCAAGCATTGCAGTACTACAGCAAAGCGTCCCAGGTCCCAGGCCTGTCTAGAGGAGGTTTAGCCAGCCTCCCCTTATTAATGCTTTATGAATATGAGAAGGGAAGGCAAGGATGGGAAATGAGCCCTGGATCCCGACTGGAAACTTGTGGCACCTCTCAAAGCAGATGGAATCACAATGGCCGTGGCTCCAGGTTTTGTCGAGTGTGAAAAAGGCAAAGAAAAAATCTGTGATATTCCACTTGAGCCATACCTTGCAGATCTGTTATTCCTGAAACACAGTTTAGGAAGAGATGACTGGTTTCCATCTTAACTACTTTTTTTAAAAACAAATAAATTCTCTTTGGGCTGTATTTTGCTTGAGAAAACATTTCTCAAACCAAAATGTAAGTGATCTGCAGTGGTATAGAGGGCAAGCCTGTTTTTCAGTGCACGACCCTGGTTTCTATCTGCTCTATGAAGCATAATATCTGTTTCCTGCTCCCTCTCATGGTCCTTGATTACACTCTTGCTTTAAAAATGTAAGTTTAGAAAGTAACCAGTTTCTGGCATGAAATATTATACTCTCAGCTAGGATGACTGAGTCAGCTAAAGAGCCTGCAGGAATGCAGAATTGTTTTTCCTCTTCACCAAGACTATCCTAACGCTGTGTGGTATTGGTCAGATGGGAATTCCCAGGTGCCACAGTGGTAAAGAATCCGCCTGCCAATGCAGGAGATGCCAGAGACATGGGTTTGATCCCCAGGTCGGAAAGATCCCCTGGAGCAGGAAACGGTAACACACTCCAATATTCTTGCCTGAAAAATTACATGGACAGAGGAGGGTTACAGTTCCATGGTGAGCTACAATCCATGAAGTCACAAAGAATCAGACATGACTGAGCGCACACACACACACACACACACATACATTGATCGGGTACATCTGTATTCCTGATGTATGTGCTGTGTTGTCTGTAACTGGAAAGGAATATACAAGCCAAGCCAACAAGAAGCATTTCTTAAAAAAAAAATTGCATGCCATGGTAATGTAAAAAAACTAAAAGTGGTACTTGATATGATAAAAAAATACATGGCTGGAGAATTTATTCTGTATTAAAATATTCATTCCTAATCTTGTTTGCTAGTGATATTATAATTATTCATCTAATGGTTTTGGACCATCTGGGTCAAAAAGCCTACAAGTCCAATTATGCATTTCAGTATATTTCAAGGGTGCAGCCACCTTAGAAAAGATCCAGTCTAATGTTTGCTTTATAAATGAGGGATTTGGGACTCTAAAAGTTTAAGATTTACGCAGTGTTACATGACTGAGGAATGCCAAAGTAGAAGCTATAGTTTAGGTCATAAAAATAGGATGTACAGGCTATTTGCTTTAAAGAGAGAGAGAGAGAGAGAGAGAGAGAGAGAGAGAGAGAGAGAAGGAAGGGGAAAAAATTCAGAACCAAAAGACAAATAAAATTATTTTTTAAAAAATAGCTTATGTACTATATGCTATGTATAGTTCCTACATCAACTTATAAGACTCTTATAATGCTGCTGCTGCTGCTAAGTCGATTCAGTCATGTCCGACTCTGTGCAACCCTAAACTAGATTTAGCTTTTAGGATTTATTTTTTTTTTTTAACTTTATAATATTGTATTGGTTTTGCCACACATCAACATGAATCCGCCACGGGTGTATTTACAGCAAATAAACACGTATTTGCTGTCACACAAAAAGATGAAGGTATTCATGATAGTGACAAGCAGGATGCACCATAAATCCTTGCAAACTGATTTGACCAAGATCAGAATATGTGATGCAAATGATCTGTTTGAGTATCCTGAATAAATTATCTTGACATAGTTGACTGATAAAAAGGAACACTGATCTTGGAGCTGGAATACTTGCAATCCAGCTCTGCCTTAGTAATTCCCTAGCCACGTGGCCTTGAGGAATCACTCACCTTCTTTCCTATTAACAACCTTGAAAGTAGAATGGTTTTATTTTTTTAATATAAATTTATTTATTTTAATTGGAGAATGGAAATACTAGTAATTATCTTGCAAATAAATGTTTCTGTGAGGATCAAATGAGATTATGCCTATTAAAATATTTCACTACGTTCAAAACTCTTCAGGAACATGATGCTAATTTTAATTCACTCTTCTCTCAATTTTCTTCATGTCACTAAAGGGCAATTCAGTCCTTCTACTGCCTAGGTCTAAAACTTTGAGGCATCTTTCACACCTCATGTTCTGTCACACCACACATCCATTCATCTGCAAATCCACTCAGTCCTACTTCCAAGGTGTGTCCCGGAATCTGGTTGCCCCTCACCACCAGGAGGACAAGCACCACCATCCAGTGGTCATCCTCTTGGGCTGTATCCATCCCGCAGTCTTTCCAAGGGTGGCTTCCAGCCCAGGGGTCTTCAGGGTCTCTTCTTACCTAAGTCAGATGGTGGCATGCCTGGGCTCAACTCTTCAGGGGCTGCCAGCTCACTCAGAGTCAGTGTACAAGGCTGTTTTGTAACCTGGGTGATGCCAAAAGCTTTGGTCCCTGCCCTGCTCTGAGTCTCTTCTTCCCTGGCCTCTTCTCTTGTTCTGCTCTAACAGCCTGGACTTCCCAACTTCCCAACGCTCTTCAAACAAGGCAGGCAGGAGCATGAGCACTATTTCCTCTGCCTGGAACAGTTTTTGACAATGACTACAACCAATGCTTCCTCTAGAATTCCTTTAAATGTCTGCTAAATGTAACCCCCGTTGACCCCAGGCAGTGACTTCCTTAAATGAATTGGAGGGTCTCTTCCCCTTGCTCCTTGTTCCCCTGTCTTCTTATTCTCCTCTCTTCTCCACAGCTCTTATCAACAGATATAGTCACATAATTTTGTCTGGGGAATCTAACTCCCCCATTCCTGCTAGAATGTCACTTCCATAACAGCATGTGTAGTATGTAAGAATGCATGTATTCCTTCATGGCAGGTGCTCTTCCTAGTACTATGGAGAAAGCCCTGTACACAAGAAGATTCACTTTGCAGATAGGTTCATCTGTACCATTTTTCTAGATTCCACATATATGCATTAATGTAATATTTGTTTTTCTCTTTCTGACTCCATTCTGTATAGACTCACTAGGTCCATCCACATCTCTGCAAATGGCACAATTGTGTCCCTTTATATGGCTGAGTAATATTTCTTTATATATATTTACCACATCTTCTTGATCCATTCCTCTGGACATTTAGGTTGCTCCCATGTCCTAAATAGGAAGGAAATCCAAAAAAGAGGGGATATTTGTATAAAGAAAAAGGAAGATTCCTTGCCCTACTATCCACACTTCATACTTCATACTTACATGAACACAGCATTCATTCATGGTGACCAAGGAAACTGGTTAATACCCAGAGTTTAAATGATACCAATCAGGGTGAAAGAAAACAAATAAGGAATAAAAGGAAGTCCTATTTTACTGAAGCATCAAGAAATCAGTGCACGAATCTTCATACTGCCCAGTGCCTTGAGCTACTCAGTCCGGAGACCTGCTCGGGGCTGAGTTCCCAGTGATTCTCATGAGTATGAGTCAGACTCCAGGAACAAGGATTAAAAAAATGTCTGTGCTATTTGATTCTCTCAACCAACGTTCTTCACTTTCTTGACACTCTGTTTGGTATCACTTAAACTCTGAACATCACCAGAACATATTTTCATTTAACCGTTAGTAAGTTCAGCTGATTGAGCTAAGGGCTCCATGCACAGAGACGTGGTAAAAGGAGCAGAAATTGGGAATCAAATGTCTTAGCACTGCCACTGGTTAACTCGAGTGAACTTGGGCAAATTACTTTATTACATCTTCCCTGATAGGCTTTTTTTTTTTCCAAACATGGATTTGAGTTTTGTTTCAATTTAGCAGGGTAATTCATTTACACATTGAATCTTTCTGCTTTCCCTTTTTAAAAATTTATTTGTTTTTAATTGAAGGATACTTGCTTTATAGTATTATGTTGGTTTCTGCCAAATATCAACATGAATCAGCCATGAGTAGACATATGTCCCCTCCCTCTTGAACCTCCCTCACCATCCCACCCATCTAGGTTGTTACAAAGCCCCAGTTGGAGTGCCCTGAGTCATACAGCAAATTCCCATTGACTAGCTATTTTACACATGGTAATGTATGATTTTGTTGTTGTTGTTGTTCAGTCACTAAGTCATGTCCAACTGTTTGTGACCCCATGGACTGTAGCACCCCAGGCTCCCCTTTCCTTCGTTATCTCCCGGAGTTTGCTCAGATTCATGCCCACTGAGTTGGTGATTCTAACCATCTCATCCTCTGCCTCCCCCTTCTCCTTTTGCCTTCAATCTTTCTCAGCATCAGAGTCTTTTCCAATGAGTCAGCTCTTCTCATCAGGCGGCCAAAATATTGGAGCTTCAGCTTCACCATTTGTCCTTCCAGTAAATATTAAGGATTGATTTCCTTTCAGATTGACTGGTTAGATCTGCTTTCAGTCCAAGGGACTCAAGAGTCTTCTTCAGCACTGCAGTTCGAAGGCATCAGTTCTTTGGCGCTCAGCCTTCTTTATGGTCCAGCTCTCACATCCATACATGACTACTGGAAAAACCATAGCTTTGACTAGATGGACCTTTGTCGGCAAAGTGATGTCTCTGCTTTTTAATACACTGTCTAGGTTTGTCATAGCTTTTCTTCCAAGGAGCAGGCATCTTTTAATTTCATGGCTGCAGTCACTGTCGACAGTGATTTTGGTGCCCCTCAAAATAAATTCTGTCCCTGCTTCCACTTTTTCCCCTTGTATTTTCCATGAAATTATGAGACCAGCTGCCATGATCTTCATTTTTTTAATGTTGAGTTTTAAGCCAGTTTTTTCACTCTCCTCTTTCACCCTCATCAAGGCTTTTTAGGTAAGATGGAATATTTTTCTCCTGGCTTTGTTTGAAGCCACTGTAGAAACATCTCATCTCTTACTATTAGACACTTAAAAAAAAAAAAAAAGATCCTGTGACAGAATCTAATACAAAATGTACTACATAAATAAAGTTAATAAACCAAATTGAATAGGTAAGCCATATCGTCAGCATTGCATCTTCTCTCTTCAAGACAGTAAGAAGTTCTGCCACCTGCCTGGCCATCACTGTAGATTAGATGCCCAGTACCAAGGGGACTTCCCTGGGACTAAGCCTTCTCTCCAACTCAGAGGAAATGCTTGAGTGGGAAACACACTTGGATTTTCCATATATGGATCAGTTGCCCCATATCCTCTAAACTTGAGTAAGAATTTGAAAGCAAATAAGTAAATTTCATACACATTAGTCAAACTGTACAAGCAAAGTATTTGTTTATATTTAAATAGCTAGGAAGCTAAAACATATGGAGACATTAGTATAATTACTTAGAGAGACAAAGATTTTGGCAAAAGATGCCTCCTTTGCACTGGTGTAATGCCGTGGCTCAGCTAACTTTCATCCTAGCCTTTTCTGCAAACTTATGGGTATCAGAGATACTTATACCTTTGCCCACTTTCCTGAGCAGAAGATGGATCATTAGAAATCTATCTCATTTGCTGCTCATCATAAAAGCCTCAGTCAGTCCACCATAAAGTTTTGCAGACCCTAATAATTCTGGGAAATTTTCTAAGGCATTAATGTTTCTCCCCCCCCCTTTTGATATCAGTAAGCTCTGGTTACTCAGTTACAGAATTTTATGTTTTATTTTCTGTCCCACCCCAGCACATCCAGAGTGTTAGGTAGAAACAGAATCATGCTGTCTCTTATTTAAATCACTAACTGCAGGCTTCGAACTTTTTCAAAGATCCCCATGTGATCTTAATGTGCAGACAAGCTTGAGGAACTTTAATTGAAAGATTTAGGTGAGATTAATTGAGGGTAGATTTTTGTTGGTTTCTGTTTACCTGTATCCCATTTGGTGCCAAAAAAGAACATAGAGTAGCTTTGTAAATTTTGAACATCATAATAAAAATGTATACAGGATATCCCTGCGTGGTTTAGTGGTTAAGACTGCGCTGTCACTGCAGGGGGCATAGGTTCAATCCCTGACCAGGGAACTGTGAACCCTCATGACTCATGGTGTGGCCAAAACTAATAAGAGAAAATTTAAAAAATAAAAAAAAATCCTGTTGTTTAAAGAAATGTATACCATATGATAGTCTAACTATAATTTTATCTTGTTATAAGAAAACCAACGTTTGGAACCAGTTTTAAATTTTAATACATTAAAACTGCACTAAGATAAGGTGATGTGTGAGTGTTAATCATTCAGTTAGTGTCCAATTCTTTGTCACCTCAAAGACTGTGACCCACCAGGCTCCTCTGTCCATGGAATTCTCCAGGCAAGAACATTGGAGTGGGTATCCATTCCCTTCTCTCCATTCCCTTTGATACCCACTCAGGGATGAAACCCGGGTCTTCCACACTTTTAGAGAAATTCTATTTGTGCATCTATTTGTCAAGCCTCGTACTTATTTTTTTTTTTCCCTTCCTCCCCCTGCCCGGTTCCTTCTCTCTCCCCTGCCTGACATCCCTGCTTCCAGTAAGGGTTACACTGACGTCGTGAGGATCCCCGAAGGGGCTACTCACATCAAAGTCCGCCAGTTCAAGGCCAAAGACCAGACCAGATTCACTGCCTACTTAGCCCTGAAGAAGAAGAACGGTGAGTACCTGATCAACGGCAAGTACATGATCTCCACTTCGGAAACCATCATCGACATCAACGGGACCGTCATGAACTACAGCGGTTGGAGCCATAGGGACGACTTCTTGCACGGGATGGGCTACTCGGCCACCAAGGAAATTCTCATCGTGCAGATTCTTGCCACAGACCCCACGAAAGCCCTGGATGTCCGCTACAGCTTCTTCGTTCCCAAGAAGTCTGTTCCAAAAGCAAACTCTGTCACCAGCCAGGGCAGCAATAAAGTGGGCTCGCCCAGCCCGCAGCTGCAGTGGGTGACGGGCCCCTGGCTTGCCTGCTCGCGAACCTGTGACACGGGCTGGCACACCAGGACGGTGCAGTGCCAGGACGGGAATCGGAAGCTGGCGAAGGGCTGTCTCCTCTCCCAGAGGCCTTCCGCGTTTAAGCAGTGTTTGCTGAAGAAGTGTTAGCCCTATGGTTACGGCCGTCTGCCGGGACGACTTGAAAGGATGGCTCGTGGATGCTGGCGTGGCGAGCACAGGGTCCACCTAAAGCGCAGAAAGTCACACCCTGCGGTGTCGTCAACGAGGAGTCCAATTATGGGCAGAATCTGCCCTCAGCGACCAAAATGAAGGTGTGCACTGCTTCGTGGGACAGTGGTGACCTTGGAACGTGGAAACACTTGCGAGTTCTTGAACATCCCCTGGGCCTAGGAGATTGCAGAAACACGGATGAATGTAGAATCAGGGGACATTCGAAGATGGCAGAGCAGTCTCTCCCTCGTCACCTACCTCTTATAGAATGTCCTCAAAGGCATCATAATCATTTTCATGCATATTATTTACACAGCAGCTTATTTTTATTGTTTGTAAATACATTCTTCCATGGTATGTCACTTTATATCACTTGGTTCTATTAAAAAATATATATATATATATTTCTATTAAAAAAAAAAAAAAGTATTTGACCAAAGTAGGTCTGCAGCTATTTCCACTCTTTCCA
>SJYV01000804.1:0-16652 GCA_006410875.1 Neotragus pygmaeus
TCTAAGTCTTATTTTGAGTAAATTTTTTTACTTGATACCAGGTCTGGATTTAAGTACAATTTTTCTTTGTTTTTTTTTTCTTTTGTATACAAATATCCAATTTTTTCTAGCACGATTTGTTGAAAAGACAGCACTTCCTTTGAATTTCCTGTGCACCTTTGTATAAGTTAATTGTGTATGGGTCTATATCTAATATTTTTTTCCACTCTTCTCTTTATCCATCTTGATGTCAGTACCACATAGTCTTGATTACTGCAGCTTTGTAAGAAGTCTGGAACTTAGTATAAATCCTCGAACATTTTTTCTTTTTTAAAGTTGTTTTACTTGTGCTAGATTCTTTGTATTTCCACATGGATTTTAGAATCAGCTTGACAATTTTCAACAAAATGCCTGTTGGAATATTGATTAGGATTGAGTTGAATCTACATCAATTTGAGGAGAATTTGCATGTAAGTCATATACTCTGTCATCCAGTACATGAACTCAATCCCTCTATTTTTATGGGACTTAATATTTGTCAGCATTGTTTTATAGTTTTTCATACAAAGGTCTTATGCATCTTATCAGATTATCCCTCTCTGTTTCATATTTTTCATGCTATTTAAAATACTTTAAAATTTTAATTGTTTGTTGATAGCATATAGAAATAAAATTAATTTATCTTATACTGATCTTGTATCTGGTAAACTTGCAAAACTTGTCATCCTAGTAGTTCTGTAGATTCTATGTGATTTTCTACATAAATGACTATTTGTAAGTACGTATACATCACTTCTTTCCATTCTTTGTGTCTTCAATTTCTTTTTCTTGCCTCATTGCACAGATGAGAACATGAGTGCAATGACAAATTTAAATGGTGAAAGGGGACATCCTTTCCTTGCTCCTGATCTTATGGGGAATGCTTTCCTCCTAAGTGTAAGTTTTATAGCTACTCTTCATCAGCTTGACAAGCTTCCTTTCTATTCCTTGTTGATGAGTTTTTACTGGGAATGGACGTTGGATTTTGTCATTTTTTTGTGGCATCTTTACAGATGATCATTTGTGTTTTTCTTTTTTAGTCTTTTATTATAATTTAGTAAATTATACATTTTTGTTGTTAAATCAGCCTTTTATTTCTGTTAATGCAGTGCACTGACATTCAGATTTCATCAGTTTTACCTTCATTTTGTGTGTATGTGTATATTTATCTAGTTCTTTGAAATTTTATATATGTACATTCATGTAACTACCACTGTATTCCAAGATACAGGACAGTTCCATCACAAGAATCCCCCTTCTGCTACCCTTTTATAGTCACAGCCTACACCCTCACTCTTCCCCTCTCTTCATCTGGCAACCACTAATCTATTCTCTGTCTCTCTAGCTTTGTCATTTCAAGAATGTTATATAAAAGAAGTCACATCATATGTTAACTTTGGAGATTGCTTTCTTTTCTTTTGATATCCATACAAATTGTTGTATGTACTAGTATTTTATTCCTTTTATTGCTGAGTAGTAGTCCGTGGTATGAATGTATCAATACTATAGTTTGTTAAACTGTTCAAGAACATTTGAGTTCCTTATATTTTTGGCTATTAAGAATAAAGTTGCTGTGGACATTTGTGTGTAGGTTTTTGTGTGAATGTATGGTTTTTATTTCTGGCATAAATGCCCAAAAGTGAAAGTTGCTGGCCTGTATGGTAAATACAGGTTTAGTTTTATAATAAAATGCCATACTCAATTTCCAGAATGGCTATACCATTTTATATTCCCATCAACAGTGTTTGAGTGATCCAGTTTTTCTGCATTTGTGTCAGGATTTGGTGTTAATGTTATTATTATTATTTTTTTAATTTTAGCCATCCTATCAGATATCTAGCAGTATCTCCTTAATTGGTAGGATTAAGAAGTTTAGTACAAGCAGTTCTTCTCTGAGGAGAGTTGAGTAGCTCAGTGTATCTGAGTAAGTTCACTGTAGCAAGGCTTTACTCTTCTTGCAAAGAGACTTGCATTCTCCCCATGGGTAGATTAAGAGCTTATGATGACCTGTTCATAGGTGGATATTGCTGTCATTTTATGAGGTCTTCTTGGCATGTCCTTAGCATCTACTTATTCTCCTCAGACAATCATTTTCCCTGAGTGGTTGGCAGGTGTGAGTGTGTCTTCAGATCTAATCTAATCTGATTACCAAGTGGTTCTGGCAAAGACAATCTAACAAGTGGTGAGAGAAAAGACATAGTTTCTTCCTAGGTTAGCTCATACTGGTGGTGGGCAGGCGGGGATTCTGCAGACTCAGGTCCAGAGTGTCCACTTGAGCATCTTTGAACACTCCAGTTTTAAAACGGCCAACTTCTGATAGTTCATTTTAGCTTGGTAGGCACCATTAAAGTTGATTGGCCCCAGGAATAATGGGTAGTATGAATATCATTAACTAGAGTTGTTTGTTTCTTTTAAGGTAGAATTTATTTACTGGAAATGCAGCATTTTAAGTATACTAGTCTGTGAATTCAAACAAGGCATACATAACACAAACTATCAAAATGCAGATTACTGTTATTCAGATAGTTTCCTTGGGGCCCATCCCAGTAAACCCCTGCTCCCACCCCTCAGAGGTACCACTGTTTTTCTGATTTTATTTCACCATAGATTAGTTTTGCCTGCTGTACAATTTTGCATAAAGGGAATCATATAATACTTTCTTTTTTGTGTAAGGCTTCTTTCACTCAGTATATTTTTTAAGCGTCATCCATGCTGTGGCATATATCAATAGTCTGTTATTTCTTTAACATCAAATAATGTACCATCATATGAATATATATATATATGATTGTTTAGCCATTCTCCTTGAGAAACACCTTGATGGCTTCCAGTTTTAAGTTGTTTTGAAAAAGCTTCTGTTAATATTCTTAGGATAATTTTTTGCTTGTTTTCAACAAACCTTGGTTTTCCATTTGCTTTGGATACATGCCTAGGCTGTATTAGTTTCCTAGGGTTGATTTAATTAGTTACCACAAACTGAGAAGCTTAAAAAAAGAAATTTATTCTTTCACAATTCAGAATCAACCTGTTGGTGGGGTTGGCTCTTTCTGGAGGTTCTGAAAGGGAGTCTGTTCTGTGCCTCTCTTCGCTTCTGGAGGTTGTTGGCAATCCTTAGTGTTCCTTGTCTTATAGCAGCGTCACTCTAATCTCTGCAGCATCACTCTAATCTCTGCCTCTGTGGTTATACAGCCGTCTTCCTTCTGCGTGTCTATGTATCCAGATCTCTCTCTCCTTGTAAGGATACCAGTCATTGGATCAACACTCAGTCTAATTGGAGTATAACCTCATCTTAACTTGATAACATCTGTGAAGACGCTTTGAAAATAAGGCCACATTCACATATTCCAGGTTGACATTCATTTTGGTGGGATACCATCTAGTGCAGTACACTGAGTCATAGGGTAACTGTACATGTAGTTTTATAAGAAATGACTAGACCTTTTCCAAAGTGGTTGTACAATTTCTCATTTCCATGATCAACAAACATGTGAGAGTTCTTGTCACTTCACATCCTCCCCAACAGTTTCTTTTTATCTTTGGTGATGGATGTGTAGAGTGATCTCATAGAGGGTTTCCATTTTGCTCATGGTTAATGAGGTTGAGTCCTTCTGTGTGCTTTTTGATCTTTTATATATATCATGTACTTTGTGAAGTATACATTCAAATATTTCTTCCAGTTTTTCTGCATTGATTTTATAATTAAATTTATTTATTTTTAATTGAAAGATAATTGCTGTACAGTATTGTCTTGGTTTCTGCCAAACATCAACATGAATCAGCCATTGATATACCTATGTCCCCTCTCTTGAACCTCCTTCTCACCTCCCTCCCAATCTCACCCCTCTAGGTTGTCACGGTGCTCCATTTTGAGTGCCCTGAATCACACATCAAATTCCCATTGGTTATCTATTTTACATATGGTAATGTATTTGTTTCCATGTTACTCTCTCCATATATTTCACCTCTCCTTACTGCCCTCCGCCCCCCGCATTATTTTTCATTATTGAGTTTTATGAATTCTTTATTAATCCTCAATACCAGTCTCTTGTCATTTGTACATTTTGCAAATATCCTGTCAGTCTGAAGCTTTTATGTTCACTTTCTTAACAATAACTTTTGATATTTTAATATTGAGGAAGTCATTTTCCTTTCTTAAATTTTTTTATCATCTATATTTTCTTTTAAATGCTGTTTAGTTTCAGCTGCTTTTATACTTAGATCTACAGTTCATCTTGAATTAACTTTTGTATATGGTGTGAGGCAGGAATCAAGGTTTTGTTGTTGTTTTTCCCATGTGGATACACAGTGGCTCTAGCCCCATTTGTTGAAAAGTTTTGTATTTCTCTCATTGGATTGCTTTATTGAATATCTAATCACTGGCTAAGATTAGGTTTATTTTACACTCTCTCTGTTCTATTCCTTTGATTAGTATGTCTATCCTTAAACCAAACCATACTGTGTGCTACTATAGGATCACTGAAAATCTTGAAGTCAGGTAGTGTAAGTCCTATCCTTTTTTTTTTTTTCAGGGTTGCTTTGGATAGTCCTCTGCATTTCCACTTAAATTTTAGGATCAGCTTCTCATTTGCAAAAAGAAAGAAAAGAAGAAAACCTGGGTAGTGTTTATTTTGAGATTTTACTCTATCTATCAATAACTTGAGGTAGAAATTGCAACTTACCAATATCAACTCTTACAAGCCACTACCTAAATCTTTTAAAATTCATCTCAGCAAAATAAACATTTGTGAGATGCAGCTAAAGCAGAGTTTAGAAGGAAATTTATAGCCTTAAGTGCTTATTTTAGAAAAGGTCTATGATCAGTGACTTAAGAAGCTAGAAAAAGAACAAAGTAAATGCAAAGCGAGTGCAAGAAATGTAATAAAGAAAATAAGAGCAAAAATCTGTGAAATATAACACTTTATTAGCAGAAAAATTTGCCAAGAAAATGTTGAATATCTGAAAAGAAAATTATATATTGCTACTAAATTATATATTGCTGCATAGAATAATCAAGAGAAAAAGAAGACATAAATCAAGAGTGAAGGGGAATTTACTACATATTCTTGATACTTTAAAAGGATACTAAGGGGATATTGTGAACAAGTTTATACTAACAAGTTTAACACCTTATATGAAATGAATGAAGTTTTGAAAAATACTACAGATACAGGATGGGACAAAATCTGCATATAGTACATTTTTAAAGTAATTAAGTTGGTGGTGGATCCCCGAACCTACGCAAATGATAAAAGCATTCCATATTTTAAAAGAATTACACACAATGCCCAAATGGAATTTATTCTGCTTATGCAAAGCTCAGCATTAGAAACTCTGTACTATAGTCAATTTATATATCCTCTGATAGAAGCTTTCTCTCCAGCTCTCTTCCTTTCTTTTTAAGTCCTCAGCAAAGTCACATTTACCATCCATATTTCTACCAGCAGTCTCTTCTTGCTTTTTCTAGTATGTACCTCAACTCTTTCAGCCTCTAATTGTCACCTAGTTCCAAAGCCACTTCCACGAACTTTAGGTATTGGCTATAACAGCATCCCACTTTTGGTATCAAAATCATTCTTAGGGTTATTGAGTAACAGAACCATTTGGATGTATGTGTACACACACACACACACACACACACACACACACGATATATTATAAAGAATTGGCTCATGTGACTATGGAGGCTGAGAAGCAAAATGAAGACATATGAGAGCCCATGGTTCTCTCAGGCTCTCAGTCTCAACACCCAGTAAGAACTACTATATCAGATCAAGTGTGATAGCAGGAAAAACAAGAACAACTCCATATGTCTCCTCTCCACCACCCACCCTCCCGTGTCCCAGCTGGAAGGCAGTTAGCCTGGAAGAATTCCCTCTTATTTGGGATTTGTTGTTCAATCACTAAGTCATGTCTGACTCTTTGAGACCCCATGGAATGCAGCACACCAAGCTTCCATGTCCTTCACTATCTCCCAGAGTTTCCTCAAACTCATGTCCATTGAGTCAGTGATGCCATCCAACCATCTCATTCTCTGTCACCACCTTCTCCTGCCTTCAGTCTTTTCTAGCATCAGAGTCTTTTCCAGTGAATCGGCTCTTCGTATCAGGTGGCCAAAGTATTGGAGCTTTAAAAGCTTCAGCATCAGTCCTTCTACTCAATATTCAGGATTGATATTCTTTAGGATTGACTGGTTTGATCTCCTTGCTGTCCAAGGGACTCTCAAGAGTCTTCACCAACACCACAGTTCAAAAGCATCAGTTCTTCAGTGCTCAGCCTTCTTTATGGCCCAGCTCTCACATCCATGCATGACTACTAGAAAAACCATAGCTTTAATGTCAGCAAAGTGATGTCTCTGGTTTTTAATATGCCGTGTAGGTTTGTCATTGCTTTTTTCCAAGGAGCAAGCATCATTTAATTTTGTCACTGTCTGCAGTGATTTTGGAGCCCCCAAAATAAAATATGTTACTGTTTCCACATTTGCCCCATCTATTTGCCATGAAGTAATGGGACTGGAAGCTGTGATCTTAGTTTTTTGAATGTTGAGTTTTAAGCCAGGTTTTTCACTCTCCTCTTTCACCCTGATCAAGAGGCTCTTTAGTCCATCTTCACTTTCTGCCATTAGAGTGGTATCTGCATATCTGAGGTTGTTGATATTCTGGCAATCTTGATTACATCTTGTTGAGTCATCCAGTCCAGCATTTTGCATGATGTCCTCTGCATGTAAGTTAAAGCAGGGTGACAATATACAGCCTTGACGTACTGCTTTCTCAATTTTGAACCAGTTTGTTGTTCCATGTCTGGTTCTGATGCTTCTTGACCTACATACAGGTTTCTCAGGAGACAGGTAAGGTGGTCTGGTATTTCCATCTTTTTAAGAATTTGACAGTTCGTTGTGATCCACACAGTCAGAGGCTTTAATGTAGTCAATGAAGCAGAGTAGATATTTTTTTGGAATTCTCTTGCTCTTTCTATGATCCAACAGATGTTGGCAATTTGATCTCTAATTCCTCTGCCTTTTCTAAGTCCAGCTTGTCCATCTGGAAATTCTCGGTTCATGTACTGCTGAAGCCTAACTTGAAGGATTTTGAGCCATTACCTTGGGAGAGGGTCAGTCTTTTGTTCTACTCAAGTCTTTCAGCTGCTTTACTCAGTCTCCCTAATTAAGTGTTAAAGTCTTCCAAACACACCCTCACAGAAACACTCAGCTGCTGCTGCTGCTGTTGCTGCTAAGTCACTTCAGTCGTGTCCAACTCTTTGTGACCCCATAGACGCCCAGAATAGTGTTTAAATGTTTGGGCAACCTGTGGCCAGAGCAGTTAATACATAAAATTAATTGTAACATATTTTAATATTTCTTTTATATTGTCTTAAAATCATGGAGATGGCATATTATGAAAGTTGTCTAGTTTCCAGGGATTAATTCAGATTCTTATCAAAAGTGTTCCCTTTTTTCACATGTGGACAAAGTCTTAAAATTCTTTTAATTGTTTAAAAGCAGTGAATGGACAGCATTCTTCTATAGTAATCCAGTACCTATGGCATCTGTTTAACTCATTGCTATAATTTTATTCCTTACAATTACAGCTGCAGAAGGAAAAATTTCTTTAAGAAGCTGTTCAGTTCAGTCGCTCAGTTGTGTCCAACTCTTTGTGACCCAATGAATCGCATCACGCCAGGCCTCCCTGTCCATCACTATCTCCCAAATCCACTCAAACTCGTGGATTTTTTTTCGGTTTCCTTTGGGATGTTTGTTGAACATCACAACGTGGACAGTTGTTGAAATACTTATTGGTCTGAAAAATCAATTGGCATGAGAGTAGCTGTAGGTTATAAAAGAGTTTATAAACTGATCTTGTTTTTAAAAAATATATTGAAAACTTTTATGATTAACTGAAAAGAATTACCTTGGTAAATTTTTATTTCTTCTTTTACTGAGGAACTTGGATGCTTAAAGCCACAGTGAACACTGTAACTCTTGATCATTTTTAGTTAAAATTTGTCACTTTACTAGATAGGCATAAAAATGATGATGAGTGAACAGCCTTAGTAGAGACTAAGGCTTCCATAAGGACAGTGTTAACTGTATTTAAATCAGTCACTGTATTTAATACAAAAGACACTGAACAGCATAGCTGTAATGGAGTAGTTTACCACTGGCCTTAGACTTTTTGCCAGCTGGGAGTAAAACAGGTCAAGGAGAAGGCAGTGGCTGCTTTTCTCTTCCCATCACAAAAAGATCATAGATAAGGAGACAATAATGCAATACTGAAAGCTCAGCGTTCAGAGCTTTAGAATTACAACAAAAGTATTTCTTGGAAACTGCTAGCCAGAAATGTAAATTCCTGCCATGAGTTTTGAAAATGTGGACAGCCTAGCTTAACAAAATAAACTCACTCACAGTTCAATGGACTGAGCTAAAGACCAACCATGGTGGGATCCCTGATGGCCAGAACTGTATACAAAGACTGAAAGGATATTCACTTTCCTTGGAAGTCCACTAGGGTCAGCACTTATGAGTGATTCAATTCAGTTCAGTTCAGTCGCTCAGTTGTGTCCGACTCTTTGCGACCTCAGGAATCTCAGCACGCCAGGCCTCCCTGTCCATTATCAACTGTCAGAGTTCAACCAAACTCATGTGCATTGAGTCAGTGATGCCATCCAGCCGTCTCATCCTCTGTCGTCCCTTTCTTCTCCTGCCCCCAATCCCTCCCAGCATCAGTCTTTTCCAGTGAGTCAACTCTTCGCATGAGGTGGCCAAAGTATTGGAGTTTCAGCCTCAGCATCATTCCTTCCAATGAACACCCAGGACTGATNCCCTGGGATTTCTTTGGAAGGAATGATGCTAAAGCTGAAACTCCAGTACTTTGGCCACTTCATGCAAAGAGTTGACTCATTGGAGAAGACTCTGATGCTGTGAGGGATTGGGGGCAGGAGAAGAAGGGGATGACAGAGGATGAGATGGCAGGATGGCATCACTGACTCGATGGATGAGAGTCTGAGTGAACTCTGGGAGTTGGTGGTGGACAGGGAGGCCTGACGTGCTGTGATTCATGGGGTCGCAAAGAGTCAGACATGACTGAGCGACTGAACTGAACTGAACTGAACCAAAGAGAAAAGCCACACTAAGAAACCTTAATAATGCATTTAGATAAAATATAGCTTTAAATAATATAAACTGATAAACTATCAAAGGTTCTGTGGTCACAAAGTTTCTCCTTGCATAGGCAATTGAGTTGCTTTAAGACTTTTTATCTAAAGAGTTTTAACATTCAGTTTTCATGACTACATTAAATATATTCAGATTACTTTTGCAATTGTTGGCTCAACATCAGTGAGCCAACATCAGTGGCTCAACATCACTTCCTAGCAGTGGTGAGATGAGAAAGCCAGTGGGGTCCATCAGCGATACTCCTTATTTACAACACTATGTAAAGGAGCTTATAGGATAATACATTTCTCTCCATTAAAGGGGAAGGCAATGGATCCATGAAAAAAAAACTTGAAAATCTAAAAATTAAAGTACCATTTAAATGGAAGGGTTTAATTAAATGCACCCCTGAATTAGCCTATTGAAAATCATTGTCTGATCACAAAATCATGACTCTTCATGACCTTGAACTGGCTTTGATTCCTCAATACATACTTTCTCCAAATCTTCTGGGACAAATAAGAGCCAAATTTGCATAAGAGTAGGTTTTCGGTATCTTGATATGAGCAAATTGAGCTGCCTACTGTTAATTTCCAGTTGAAGCTCCAAACATTATAGAACTAAGAAAAGCCATTCCTACATGCAATATGCAAGTAGATGACTATGCGTATGATGACTCTGAGTACAATAAAATGTTTTATAGCAGTGTAATTTGTTGTGTAGTAACAGTATATGGGACAAAAGTGTTGCAAGCATGAGGGAAAAAGCCTGAGACAAATTCAGAGTTACACTGGGAAAACCAAGAGCAAACAGAAGACAGGATTTATAGAACCGCCTGCCTTACAGGTATTTACAAAGACTGATAAGATTAAAATGTCTGTGATAATCTGCTCCAGTTTCATCCACCTCATGAGAACTGATTCAGATAGCAAAAAGACACAGATGTATAGAACAGTCTTTTGGACTCTGTGGGAGAAGGAGCAGGGGGATGATTTGGGAGAATGGTATTGAAACATGTATAATATTATATAAGAAGCAAATCGCCAATCCAGGTTCGATGCAGGATACAGGATCGAACTGTATCCTTGGGGCTGGTGCACTGGGATGACCCAGAGGGATGGTATGGAGAGGGAGGAGGGATGGGGGTTCAGGATAGGGAACATGTGTACACCTGTGGCAGATTCATGTTGGTGTATGGCAAAACCAATACAATATTTTAAAGTAATTAGCCTCTAATTACAATAAATAAATTTAAATGAAAAAAATGTCTGATAATATGCATTTTTAGTAATTATTAATCAGTCTTCTAATATTTTGAATATTTCTCCTTTAGTGTAGAGTTGCCTAAGTGATTAGACACATTTTAGGAGTAAGCTAAGAGAATATTGTGCATTTCTATGTCCCTTTATAGATACTGAAATGAAACCATTTCAATTTGACTTCTTTCGTAAGCATTTCCAAATAAGAAAGAAGAGCCACTAACAAGTTATTTATGCTTTTGTAACAGATGAGCAAGTAATGCAAACCACTTTTTCCCCTGAAGACAATTAGAAAATCTAGAGAGGTGATATTTAAAGAAGTCAAAAAGGGAATAATACAGTGAAGAATCATCATGCATCCTATAAGTCATTCACACAAGTAAATTTAAACAAACTCTTTTAGGAAATAAAATAAAATAAAGGTTTTCTAATATATTTATAAGACCAGAATTATGATACCAAAAACAGATAAACGATAGACCAAAATCTTCCAGGCGCACACAAAAATTCTTAAAAACCACAGTTCAGTTTGGTTCAGTCACTCAGTCGTGTCCGACTCTTTGCAACTCTATGGGCTGCAACTAGGCTTTGGAGTAGTTAATAAAGAAGCAGCAGGTGTTTTTCTGGAACTCTCTTGCTCCTTTGATAATCAAATGGATGTTGGCAATTTGATCTCTGGTTCTTTTGTCTTTTCTAAATCCAGCTTTGACATCTGGAAGTTCACCATTCATTACTACTGAAGCCTGTCTTGGAGAATTTTGAACATTACTTTGATAGCATGTGAGATGAGTGCAATTGTGTGGTAGTTTGAGCATTTTTGGCATTGCCTTTCTTTGGGATTGGAATGAAAACTGACCTTTTCCAGTCCTGTGGCCACTGCTGAGTTTTCCATATTTGCTGGCATGTTGAGTGCAACACTTTCACAGCATCATCTTTTAGGATTTGAAATAGCTCAACTGGAATTCCATCACCTCCACTAGCTTTGTTCGTAGTGATGCTTCCTAAGGCCCACTTGACTTCGCATTCCAGGATGTCTGGCTCTAGGTGAGTGATCACACCATTGTGTGAAGGTGTTTTTTATATAGTTCTGAATGTTCTTGCCACCTCTTCTTAATATCTTTTGCTTCTGTTAGGACCATACCATTTCTGTTCTTTATTGTGCCCATCTTTGCATGAAATATTCCCTTGGTATCCCTGATTTTCTTCAAGAGATCCCTAGTCTTTCCCATTCTTTTGTTTTCTCTATTTCTTTGCCTTTGTCACTGAGGAAGGCTTTCTTATCTCTCCTTGCTATTCTTTGGAACTCTGCATTCAGATGGGTATATCTTTCCTTTTCTCCTTTGCCTTTCATGTCTGTTCCTTTCACAGCTATTTATAAGGCTTCCTCAGACAGCCAATTTGACTTTTTGTATTTCTTTTCCTTGGGGAGGTCTTGATCCTTGCCTCCTGTACAGTCTCATGAACCTCCATCCATAGCTCTACAGACACTCTATCAGATTAATCCCTTGAATCTATTTGTCACTTCCATCATGTAATCTAGGGGTTAAATTTAGGTCATACCTGAATGGTATAGTGGTTTTCCTCACTTTCTTCAATTTAAGTCTGAATTTGGCAATAAGGAGTTCATGATTCGAACTACAATCAGCTCCTGGTCTTGTTTTCACTGACTGTTAGAGCTTCTCCATCTTTGACTGCAAGAATATAATCAATCTGAATACAGTATTGACCATCTGGTGATGACCATGTGTATAGTCTCCTCTTGTGTTGTTGGAAGAGGGTGTTTGCTATGCCCAGTGCGTTCTCTTGGCAAAACTCTATTAGCATTTGCCCTGCTTCATTCTGTACTCCACGGCCAAATGCCTGTTACTCCAGGTATTTCTTGGCTTCCTACTTTGCATTCTATTCCCCTATAATGAAAAGGTCTTTTGGGAGTTTTAGTTCTAGGTCTTGTAGGTCTTCATAGAACCATTAAACTTCAACTTCTTCAGTATTACTGGTCGGGACATAAACTTGGATTGTCATGATATTGAATGGTTTGCCTTGGAAACAACCAGAGATCATGCTGTTCTTTTTGAGCTTGCACCAAAGCACTGCATTTCGGACTCTTATTGACTATGATGGCTATTCCATTTCTTCTAAGGGATTTTTTCCCCACAGTAGTAGATATAATGGTCATCTGAGTTAAATTTACCCATCCCAGTCCATTTTAGTTCACTGATTCTTAAAATGTCGATATTCAGTCTTGCCATCTCCTGTTTGACCACCTCCAATTTGCCTTGATTCATGGACCTAACATTCCAGGTTCCTATGCAATATTGCTCTTTACAACACTGGACTTTACTTCCATCATCAGTCACATCTACACCTGGGTGTTGTTTTTGCTTTTCTCTTCATTCTTTCTGGAGTTATTTCTCCACTGATCTCCAGTAGCAATTGGGCACCTACCGACCTGGAGAAACTCCATGATCATCTCAAATGGTGAATAGAAAAGATTTTTTATCAAAAGTCAACATCTAAAAATGACAAAGAGCACTAGGTAATTTGGGAATGAAGACAATTTTCTTAACCTAACAAAAAACATTTCTGTGAAATCTATGTCTGATATCAGGCTTAATGAAAAAACTCAACTTTCACCTCCAAACCAAGAAAAAAGGCAAACATGTCAACTCAGTTTTCAATAGCTGTGGCTCACGAGAAGTGTTTTCAAGATGCTGCCATAACATGATAAGTTCAAATAGACTGCTCTCCCAGTAAATCACCACTGAGAAAATTTCCCTAAAGAAAAATGCCGCAAGTGAAAACTTAACGTCTTAGGAAGGATGTCTGCATCTGAGGCTCTCTGGGAGAAAATCAGAAACACGTGTAGAATAGGGGCAGCTCTGCACATAAGTTGACACTGAGCAGGCAGATATTAGAGATGCTTAGTCCATTAAGTTATAATAAAACACGTATTCAAGTTTCAGTTTTGTCTGCAGTTGGCTGCTTTTGAGTAAACCACTTAGGATGATAGCATACAAACTCAGACTACCGAGACCAGTTTGTATAAGCTGACATTTATGCTTCTTTACCGCTCTAAAATTCTGTTAGGTAAGTAATCGGCATTTACATATGTTGATGGAACTAATTTCCCTTAATCAGGTCTAAAGCTGAGCAGATGCTATTTCTCCTTTTCTTCGCTTTTTCACATATGAAAGCATGTAATTCTGCAATGAAACTAAGCTGGAAAAATGTGGATTTACTACTTTATAGTTCACAGTTGACCTTGTGACACACTTAAAATTGCTTTTTTGAAAGCACTGAGGCTGCATAGATGAGGAAGGGGTTCAGCTCGCCTCTTTATGCGAAAAGCTTACGGCTTAAAAAAAAAAAAGGTTCACTTTAGTTTTCACAGAAAAGTTTTTTCAAAATCAAGCTTATATACAAGTTCATTCAAAATATATAAAATTCTACATGGATTTTGCTGTTGTGATACTCTGTTTTCTTTTAGAGTAATATTCAATTATAGCATTTGTAATCATGGCAAAAATTTCAAAAGCTATAAAAATACTTTAACTTATTAGATATATCTGTGCTGATTAATTTCAAGCCTTGTTAATTTGAATTACAGAGGATGTTTATGCACTGTCCAAACATTTCTAAATGATTCTAAGGACCTCATACTATATAAGCATTTTATGCTCTCTAAAATTTTAAGATAGTACATGTTTAATGTTTAAACTGTTATTTTCATAGTTCATTTAATTTAATATCTTTATTCTATTACCTTCAGGTTCCTTTGTGGCTCAGCTGGTAAAGAATCTGCCTGCAAGATTGGGAGACTGGAGATCAATCTTGTGGGAGACCTGGGTTCGATCCCTGGGTTGCGAAGATCCCCTGGAGAAGGGACAGCCTACCCAGTCTAGTATTCTGGCCTGGAGAATTCCATGGACTGTATAGTCCGTGGGGTTGCAAAGAGTCGGACTTGCCTAAAGGGCTTTCACTATTACCTTATTGATACATTGATTAATGTTATACAAAATTTCATGTAAAATTAAACGAGAATTTAAATGGTGACAGCTACGATCCATATGTGAGGGTTCACCCTTATGCACCCTAGTTTGTACTGTAGTTAATATGATTATTATTTTGGTTTCACAAGTCTCTTAAACTTAGATTGATTTTCATTTTAGAGAAAATGCAACTGCCTGTCTGAGCTCTGTCTCAGCAAATGCCCAGCCACTGTGTTGTATCAGTTTGTCTTGACCCAGTGAAACCTCTCCACTCTGTGTACGGCAGCAAGCCTCTGACCCTCAGGATTCTTATGGAATACAAGGTAAATTTTCCTAGGGGTCCTGCATGGCCATCACCTTATTCTAGGAGATTTTGCAGCAAGATTGAAAGAACCATTTCAGTTTTTCAAACTGATAAATATTGTTTGCACTTCTGACTTTAGGCATTATCTGAGGCGATTTGTTACAACTTTTTCACTGGGAGGAAATGCCATAGGAACAGTCCAACACGGCACTTCTGAAGGTATAAGTGATTTGTTGGTAAAGACATTGTTCCTCCTTTCTGCCTTTAAAAGTAGCGATTATAAATGGGTGGTTTTTCTCATCAGACCTACAGCAGACCTCAAACTGATCTCAGCATATAGTCATCTCATGTGAGTCACAGGTGGGAAAACACCACTTCATTCTCAGCATAGGCCCTTGCAAAGAAGGGCCTCTCTATCCTAATTGTTTAACCCAATACACCTGAAGCCTTAGCCGTAAGAAGGGCCTGAGTACCTGTTACTTACAGTTCAAACAAGATTGTCTTCAGCTGTTCTAACAAAGGCTTCTATTTGCTTTTTGTTCTTTTTGTTGTTGTTGTTTTTCACTTAACCTTATTACAAAGGAAATGAGTAAAGTTCATCTATCATTGATTCCAGAAAAATCTATGAGCACATCAACAGGAACTCTTTAGCTCCAACAAAAGTTTACTAGAATTGAGAAGGCCAGATATTCCAACTCTCACCAACACTTCGGTAGCCTTTTAAAAAAATCATCTGAAATTTCTCTCATTCATTTTAAACTCACCAACCCTATTTCTAATAAGTTGTTTATATACATGATATAATATTCAAATTTGTAAAAATTGACTCTGGAACATATTTAACTCTCAATTGTGTCATTATACCACGATGTTTTCAAGCTTATGAAAGCAACACAGAATATGAAGTGCTTATTTCTTTATGTCATTTTTCCAATTTTTAAGTTACAAGTTGTCCTAAATTGTCCTAAATGAATATTTTGCTGCATGTATTATTTTCCATATGTGTAAATACAACTTTAGAATACACTCCCAGATGTGGAATTGTAGAGAAAAAGGCGTATTTAAACTTTTGGATATTACAGTAAAGTTAGCATAACTAAAACAAATTTCAGATAGGTACACTTTGGAAATTCATAATATGTATGTTGTCCTTTCTTCCATATAATGTATTGCGTTAGTTTTCAATTGACACTTTAACAAATTTTCAAAAGCTTAGCGACTTGAAAACAAAGAAAAACAACTTACAATTCTGTAGGTCAGAGGTCCAACCTGGATCTCACTGGGTTGAAAGAAGATGGGGCATCAGAAACGCTGGCTTTTTTCTGGAGTCTAGGAAATAAGCTGTTTCCTTGTCCTCTCCAGCTTTGAGATGTTGCCTGCAGTTCTTACCTCATTCTCCCCTTCTCCATNCCAACCTGGATCTCACTGGGTTGAAAGAAGATGGGGCATCAGAAACGCTGGCTTTTTTCTGGAGTCTAGGAAATAAGCTGTTTCCTTGTCCTCTCCAGCTTTGAGATGTTGCCTACAGTTCTTAACTCATTCTCCCCTTCTCCATCTTGAGTAACAGTTACATCTCTCTCTGCTTTTCTTAAACAGTCACAGCTTCCTTTGATTTACTCTCCTGCCTCCTTTTTCTACTTTTAAGTCCTCTTGAAATTAAATTGGGGATTTTCCAGGTGGCTCAGTGGTAAACAATCCACCTGCCAATGTAGGAGACACAAATTCAACCTCTGGGTCGAGAAGATCCCCTGGAGTTCAATTCAGTTCAGTTCAGTCACTCAGTCATGTCCGACTCTTTGTGACCCTATGAATAACAGCACGCTAGGCCTCCCTGTCTATCACCAACTCCCAGAGTTTACTCAGACTCATGTCCATTGAGTCAATGATGCCATCCAGCCATCTCATCCTCGGTCGTCCCCTTCTCCTCCTGCCCC
>SJYV01000808.1:0-22835 GCA_006410875.1 Neotragus pygmaeus
GAGTTCTGGCATTGATCTCCCTGCCTCTCAGCCAGGTCATTTTGGGAACTGGATGGTCTTCCAGCTGAGCCAACAGTGCTAATGGTATTTCTGGGTTTCCTCAGCCAGGTTTTCTGCCTCTCCAGCCAGACTGGCTCCCACATGAGCCTGGTAATGGGACTGAGCACCCTCTGTTTACGGAGCTGTGTGATTTTTCAGCCAGGGACTGTTGGTCCTGTGGCCAGGCTGGGCTATGGAAAAGAGCCTTGTCCCCAAACAATGCATTCCTCACACAGCTCACTTCCTTTGCCTTTCTGTGGCCCCCAGGGTGGGGAGTCATATGGACTTTGAGGGATTCTGGGGCAGGAGTTGGATAGAGACTGTCGGGCAGAGACCTCAGTCTGAGACTGATGCCTGCTGACCAAGGAATGAGCACAATAGTACAGGAATCCAATCCTGCACCCCCACGACCCTCCCCGCTCCCCCCGCCAAGGGGGCGGGATGGATGGAGACCCTGGTGAAACCCTGAAGACGCTGCCCTGGGAGCAGTTTGTTTTGAAGTTTGGGCCTCAGCCGTCTTGCCAGTCTTTGATTGTATCTACAGCATTTGCAAGAAGCAGCAGAATAGGGACTTTTGTTCCAGCTTCTTGCTTCAGACTCCTGAGGGGATCCAAGAGTGTCATCACATACACATACAAGTGCAACACATAAAGTGTGCCTTCTTTAAGAGATGTCATGTCAAAGGCTCTTATATTCCCAGCTCAGACCGTGCCTGGATGAGGACACCACGCAGAATATGGTTGTGAGGAATTCTATGGCAGTGACTGAGAGGAGCACAAGACCACCAGGTACCTGCTAAAGAGTCAGCTGCAGCTTTTCCCTTCCAGAAAAGCCGGAGCCAGCACCTCTGTCGTCCTTGCTGAACTCCATCAGTGATCGTAAAGTTGGCTGATTCAGGCTGCTGGTCTGTTGGCTGGGTACTATCTTGACCTCTGTGGTTTGCTCCAGCTGCTAGTTTCCGTAACCAACTCTTTATCCCTTCTCAGCCCAGATTTTGATGTAGGCGAGTTGACATTCTTCCTTCCCTTCCCAACTTTTGTGTGATCTTCTAGAAAAACATTTTTAACTTTAAAATAGAAAAGTTATTGCATCAGTGTACATCCCTAGTAGCAGTGTGTTAATTCCTGCTTGCTCTATAGCACCAATAAATAGCTGGTATTATAACTCTTTCTGATATTAGTCACTGGTAGGGAGATGTACAATGATATCTCATTGTGCTTTCAATTTGCATTTACTGATGTATTGAACACTTGATACATTTATTGATAATTTTATGAAATACCAGTGGAAGTATTTTCTCCATTTATGTATTGCATTTTCTTACTTTCCCCCCTCTAATTGACTAATTAGAATCAGTTTGTTCTTTTTATATTCTGGATAAGAGACCTTGGTTGATTATTTGTTGAAAATACCTTTCCCAACACAACGAATTACCTTTTTTACTATCTTAATGGTATTTTAATAAACCCAAGTTTAAAATTTAATATAATTGAATTTATCATGGCTATCCCTTAAGGTCAGGGTTGTGTGTATGTGTGTGTGTTTTGTTTTAAAAATCTTGTTATTCCCAAAGTTATAAAAATATTCTTTTATATCATTTCTAAAGACTTTAATTGTCTTGCCTTTCCCATTGAGGTCTATAATACATATAGTATTAAATTTTGTGTGTGGTTGTGAGGTAGGAGTCCAATTACTTTTTCATGTAGAAATCTTATTTTCCTGGTACCAATAGGAAAATTTCATCACTTTCCCACTGCTTCTCAAGTGCTGTCTTTGTCAAAAATGTACCACTTCTCTTGTGGTACAGTGGTTAAGAATCTGCCTTTCCATTTTTCACAGAACTAGGAAAAAAATTTCAGTTTGTATAGAAACAAAAAAGACCCTGAATAGCTAAAGCAACCTTGAGAAAGAAGAATAGAGCTGGAGGAATGAACCTTCCTGACTTCAGACTGCTGCTGCTGCTGCTGCTAAGTCACTTCAGTCGTGTCCGACTCTGTGCGACCCCATAGATGGCAGCCCACCAGGCTCTTCTGCCCCTGGGATTCTCCAGGCAAGAACACTGGAGTGGGTTGCCATTTCCTTCTCCAATGCATGAAAGTGAAAAGTGAAAGTGAAGTCGCTCAGTCGTGTCCGACTCTTCGCGACCCCATGGACTGCAGCCCACCAGGCTCCTCCGTCCATGGGATTTTCCAGGCAAGAGTGCTGGAGTAGGTTGCCATTGCCTTCTTCAACTTCAGACTATACTACTACAAAGCCACAGTCATCAAGACAGTATGGTATTGTTACAAAACAGAAATATAGACCAATGGAACAAAATAGACAGCCCAGAGATAAACCCACGCACCTATGGGCACCTTATCTTTGACAAAGGAGGCAGAATATACACTGGAGAAAAGATAGTCTCTTCAATAAGTGGTGCTGGGAAAACTGGACTTCTACACGTAAAAGAAGGAAATTAGAACACTTCCTAACACCATTAACAAAGATAAACTCAAAATGGATTAAAGAACTAAATGTAAGACCAGAAATTATAACTCTTAGAGGAAAAACCTAGGCAGAACACTCTTTGACATATATCATAGGAAGATCCTCTGGGAACCACCTTCTAGAGTAATGGAAATAAAAACAAAAATTAGTTCAGTTCAGTCACTCAGTCGTGTCCGACTCTGCAACTGCATGGACTGCAGCATGCCAGGCTTCCCTGTCCGTAACCAACTCCCGAAGCTTGCTCAGACTCATGTCCATGAGTTGCTGATGCCATCCAACCATCTCATCCTTTGTCATCCCTTTCTTCTCCTGCCTTCAATCTTGCCCGACATAAGGGTCTTTTCCAATGAGTCAGCTCTTCACATCAGGTGGCCAAAGTATTAGAGTTTCAGCTTTAGCATTAGTCCTTCCAATGAATATTCAGGACTGATTTTTTCCTTCAGGACTAACTGATTTGATATCCTTGTAGTCCAAGGGACTCTCAAGAGTCTTCTCCAACACCACAGTTCAAAAGCATCAATTCTTCAGTGCTCAGCTTTCTTTATAGTCCAGCTCTCACATCCATACATGACTACTGGGAGAAACCATAGCTTTGACTGGATAGACCTTTGTCAGCAAAGTAATGTCTCTACTTCTTAATATGCTACCTAGGTTGGTTATAGCTTTTCTTCCATGGAGCAAGTGTCTTTTAATTTCATGGCTGCAGTCACCATCTGCAGTGATTTTGGAGCCCCCCCTCCAAATAAAGTCTGTTTCCCCATCAATTTGCTGTGAAGCGATGGGACCAGGTGCCATGATCTTTGTTTTTTGAATGTTGAGTTTTAACTAAAATGGACTGGATGGGCAAATTTAATTCAGATGACCATTATATCTACTACTGTGGGGAAGAATCCTTTAGAAGAAATGGAGTACCACTCATAGTCACCAGAGGAGTCTGAAATGCAGTGCTTGGGTGCAATCTCAAAAAGGACAGAATGATCTTGGTTTGTTTCCAAGGCAAATCATTCAACATCACAGTAATCCAAGTCTATGCCCCAGCAAGTAATGCTGAAGAAGCTGAAGTTGAATGGTTCTATGAAGACCTATGAGACCTTTTAGAACTAACACTCAGAAAAGTTGTCCTTTTCATCATAGGGGACTGGAATGCAAAAGCAGGAAGTCAAGAGACACCTGGAGTAATAAGCAAATTTGGCCTTGGAGGACAAAATGAAGCAGGGTAAAGGTTACCAGTTTTGCCAAGAGAACGCACTTGTCGTAGCAAACACCTTCTTCCAGCAACACAAGAGAAGATGCTACACATGGACATCACCAGATGGTCAACACCGAAATCAGATTGATTATATTCTTTGTAGCCAAAGATGGAGAAGTTCTATACAGTCAGCAAAAACAACAAGAGCTGACTGTGGCTCAGATCATGAATTCCTTATTGCCAAATTCAGATTTAAATTGAAGAAAGTAGGGAAAACCACTAGACCATTCAGGTATGACCTAAATCAAATCCTTTTTGATTATACAGTGGAAGTGACAAATAGATTCAAGGGATTCGATCTAATAGAGTGCCTGAAGAACTATGGATGGAGGTTCATGACATTATACAGGAGGCAGTGATCAAAAAACAAAAGTAAGTGGGACTTAAACTCCAAAGGTTTTGCATAGCAAAGGAAACTATAAACAAGGTGAAAAGACAACCTTCAGAATGGAGGAAAATAATAGCAAATGAAACAACTAACAGAGGATTAATCTCCAGAATACACAAGTAGCTCATGCAGCTCAATATCAGAAAAACAAACAACCTAGTCAAAAAGTGGGCAGAAAACACTCCCACTCTCCTCGCTGATCCTCTCTGCCACCATCAGCTTTTCTCTGTCCTCATAAGACACAGGGAAAACATTGGATGTAAATTTTGAAAAGCAGCTTTTACTAAAGTCCCATAAGGATGTCTGAATTGTTTCTGTCACACAACTGAATGGCCTTTTACTTGCTCAAATTGATATTCTTATTTTAGGCTAGTTTTGATTTTCTCCTCATTTTTATTATTTCTAATTCAAATATCTATAATAACTTTTCAGAAACCTTTTTGACAATAAAATTTGTACCCCAGGTTAAAAAAAAAAGTGAGCAGGCAGAATACCTAAACAGACATTTCTCCAATGAAGATATCCAGATGGCTAATAAACACATGAAAATATGCTCAACATTGCTCATTAGAGAAATGTGAATCAAAACTACAATGAGCTATCACCTCATTCTGATCAGAAAAGCTATCATCAAAAAAAAAAAAACCTGTAAACAATAAATGCTGGAGAGGGTGTGGAGAAAAAGGAACCCTCTTGCAGTGTTGGTGGGGATGTAAATTGATTCAGCCACTATGGAGAACAGTATAGAGATTCCTTAAAAAGCCAAGAATAAATCTACCAAATGACCCAGCAACCCCACTACTAGGCATGTATTTTGAGGAAACCATAGCTAAAAAATACACCTGTACTCCAGTGTTCATTGCAGCACTATTTACCATAGCCAGGACATGGAAGCAACCTAGATGTCCATTGACAGATGAATGGATAAAGAAGTTGTGGTACATATATACAATGGAATACTACTCAACCATAAAAAGGAATACATTTGAGTGAGTTCTAGTGAGTTGGATGAACCTAGAGCCTGTTACACAGAGTGGAGTGTTAAAAAGAGAAAAACAAATATTATACGTTAACACATATATATGGAATATAGAAAGACAGTACCGATGAATGTATTTGCAGGGCAGCAGTGGAGACGCAAACGTGGAAAACAGACTTGTGGACACGATAGGGGAAGGAGAGGGTAAGACAAATTGAAAGAGTAGCATGGAAACATACATTACCATATGTAATAGCCAATGGGAATTTGCTGAATGACTCTGAGCTCAAACTGGTAATCTCTGACAACCCAAAGGAGTGGGATGGGGTGGGAGGTTGGAGAAAGGTTTAGGAGGCAGGGGACATATGTATAACTATGGCTGATTCACGTATGGCAGAAATTAACATAATATTGTAAAGTAATTATCCTCCAGTTAAAAATAAATAAAAAAAAGAATCTACCTTCCAATGCAGGGGACATGGGTTCTATCCCTGGTCAGGGAATTAAGATCCCACATGTCGCAGGGCAGCTAAGCCCACATGCTGCAATTACTGACTGCATTAGTTCCAGAGCTCATGCTCTGCAACTGTAGAAAGCTCGTGTATCACAACAAAGACCCAGCACAGCCAAAGTTTTTAACTATTTTATATTAAAATATCTTATCTGTAGATTCTTTTGGACTTATATAAATATATCTAATACCTGTTTGTTTTTTCCTTTCAAATCTGCATAGATTATTTCTTCTCTTGCTTTACTGCCTCTGTAGGATCTCTGTGTGTGTGTGTTAGTTGCTTAGTTGTGTCTGATTCTTTGTGACCCATGGACTGTAGCCCACCAGGCTCCTCCGATGGGGTTTTCCAGGCAAGGATAACTGGAGTGGGTTGCCATTTCTTCCTCCAGGGGATCTTAACCAACCCAGGGATTGAAACTGCATCTCCTGTGTCTCCTGCATTGGCAGGCAGATTCTTTACCACTGTGCCACCTGGAAACCCCCTAAGAATACTGGAGTGGGTTGCCATTTCCTTCTCCAGAGGATCTTCTTGACCTAAGGATTGAACCCAGGTTTCCTACATTGGAGGCAGAGTCTTTACTGACTGAGCTACCAACCTAATTTGTATACCTCTTATTTATTTTTCTTGTCTGTTTGCTGTGGCTAAGACTTCCAATACTATGCTGAATTAAAGTGGTGAGACTGGACATTCTTGTCTTGTTCCTGAATTTAGTGCTTTCAGCTTTTCAACATAGATTATTATGTTGGGTGTTGATTTGTTATAAATGGTTTTTATTATTGTTGGGCTGTCACCTTTATGCCCACTTTTTGTTGTTTAGTTGCTAAGTCATGTCTGACTGTTTACCCACTTTGGTGAGGTTTTTTTTTTTTTTTTTTAATTGTGAGTGGATGTTGAATTTTGTCACATACTTTCTGTCTACTGAGATTATAATGTTTTTGTCTTTCCTTTTGTTACTATGATATATTGATTGATTTTCATGTGTTGACTTTTAAAAAATTATTTATTTTTGGCTGTTCTGCATCTTCATTACTGCATGCAGGTTTTCTTAGTTGTAGCAAGTGGGGGCTACTCTTTGTTGCAGTGTGCAGGCTTCTCACTGTGGTGGCTTCTCTAGTTGCAGAGCACAGACTCTAGGTGTGCAGGTTTCAGTAGTTGCAGCACATGGGCTCAGTAGTTGTGGCTCACAGGCTCTGGAGCTTGCAGGCTTGAATTGTTGTGGGATACAGGCTCAGTAGTTGTGGCTTTTGGGCTCTAGGGCACAAGTTCAGCAGTTAGAGCACATAGGCTCTAAACTGAAGAGTTGCTCCGTTGCATGTGGGGAATCTTCCCAGACCAGGAATTGAACCCGGTTCCCCTGTATTGGCAGACAGATTCTTATCCACTATCTTCTTATCCACCAAGGAAGTCCTGATTTGCATATGTTGACTTTCTTTGTGATCCTAGAATGAATCAAACTTGATTGTGGTATATGATCTTTTTTTTTTTAATGTATCATTGGATTCAGTTTGCTAATATTTTGTTGAGGATTTTTACATCTATACTCATCAAAGATACTGGCCTGTAATTTTCTTTTTCTATAGTGTCTTTGGTTTTAGTATTAGAGTGATGGTGACTTCAGAGGATAAATTTGGAATTTGGATAAATTTCCCTCCTCTTCAGCATTTTGGAATAGTTTGAGAAGGATGAGTATAAGTTATTTTTGTAATGTTTGGTAGATTTCCCCAGAAAATCCATCCAATCCCGGCCTTTTGTTTGCAGGGACTTCTTCTTTTTTTTTTTTTTAATTACAGATTCTATTTTACTTCTGCTGATTGATCTGTTCAAATTATCTGTTTCTTCTTGACTCACTCTTGGCAGTCTGTATGCTCCTAGAAACTTGTCCATTTCTTCTAGGTTGTCCAATTTGTTGGCATATAATAGTCTCATGATTTTTTGTATTTCTGTGGTATCAGTTTTTTTTTTTCCTCTTTCATTCCTTATTTTGTGTATTTGGATCCTTTCTCTTTTCTTCTTGATGATCCTGGCTAGAAATTTGTTGTTTTGTTTATCTTTTCAAAAAAACACATAAAACATGGTTTATTGACCTTTTATATTAAAAAAATTCTATTTTATTTGTTTCCTCTCTGATTTTTATTATTTTCATCTTTAGTTGACTTTAGGTTTTGTTTGTTCTTATTTGTCTAATTCTTTTATGTGGTAGGTTGTTTACATCAGACTTTTCTTGTTTGTTTAGGACAACTTGATTACTGTGAACTTCTGTCTTAGAATTGTTACAACTGCCACAGTTTTCATACTGTTGTGGTCAGAGAAGATGCCTGACATAATTCCTATCCTTTAAACTTTGTTGAGTCTAGTTTTGTGAACTAATATGTGGTCTGACCTNTTTAGGACAACTTGATTACTGTGAACTTCTGTCTTAGAATTGTTACAACTGCCACAGTTTTCATACTGTTGTGGTCAGAGAAGATGCCTGACATAATTCCTATCCTTTAAACTTTGTTGAGTCTAGTTTTGTGAACTAATATGTGGTCTGACCTAGGGAATGTTCCATACTTGAGGAGAATGTGTACTTTGGCACCTTTGGCATCTTTTGGATATAGTGTCTTGTAGATATCAATTAAGTCCAACTGGTCTTTTGTGTCGTTTAGGATTTCTGTTGCTTTTATTTATGTTAGTGTTTGTTTTGTATATTTAGGTACTCCTATACTGGTGCATGTACATCAACAAGTACGATATCCTCTTCTTGTATTGATCCCTTTATCATTCTACAATGTCCTTTGTCTTTTTTTTTAATGGCTATTGTGTTAAAATTTATTTTGTCTACTATGAGTATCACTACCTTTGCTTTCTCATCAGTTTCATTTGTATGAAGTATCTTTTTCATTCCCTTAGTTTAAATCCTTGTGTGTCTTTCCCCTGCATTGAATCTGTTGTAGACAGCATATTATAGGTTCTTGTTTTTTTAATTCAGTCTGACATTCTGTGTCTTTTGATTGGACCGTTTAGACCATTGATGTTTAAAGCAGTTATTGATGAACATGTACTTATTGCCATTTTAAATCTGTTTTCCAGTTGTTTTTGTAGTTCTTCTTTGTTCATTTCTCCTTTTGTGAATTGATGATGATCTTTTGTTATATGCTTGAGTTCCTTTCTTTTTGGTTTTGTGAATCTGTTGTATGTTTTTGATTTGCGGTTACGATGGAATTCAAGTATGTTGACCCATAGCTATACCCACTTGCTTTAAACTGATAGTCCTATAAGGTCAAACATACATCTACATTTTTATTTTTCCCTTCCCCATACTTTTTGTCTTTTATGTTCTATTTTACATCTTCATGCTTACCCTTTTACTATAGATTATCACTATAATCACTTATATGAATTTTTGATTTTTTTTTTTTTTGGCCATGCAGCTTGTGAGATCTTATTTCCCCAACCAGTGATTGAACCCAGGCCATGGCAGTGAAAGTGCCGAATTTTACTGGCTTGTGTAAGTGATCTTCAGTCCTTTTGTGTATTTGCCTTTCCTATTGTGATTTTCTATTTCCTGGAAATTCTAGCCTCTTTTATATTTGTAGACAGTTTGTCATTGTTTCAGTGTAAGTTTAGTATTGCTGAATTCTTTTAATTTTTGCTTGTTTGAGAAATTCATTCTCTCTCCTTCTATTCTAAATGGTAATCGGGCTGGGCACAGTATCGTAGGTTGTAGGTTTCTCCCTTTCAGGACTTTAAATGTATCATGCTACTGCCTTCAGACTGCAAGATTTCTGTAGAGATATCAGCTAATAGCCTTTATGGGGTTTCTTTTATAATTGATTTTTTATTTTTCTCTTCATTGTTGTTTAGTTGCTAAGTCATATTTGACTGTTTGCAACCCTATGGTCTATAGCCTGCCAGGCTCCTCTGTCCATGGATTTCCCAGGCAAGAAGACTGGAGTAGATTGCTATTTCCTTCTCCAGGGATCGAACCTGTATCTCCTGCTTTGGCAGGCAGATTCTTTACTGCTGAGCCACCAGGGAAGCCCCTAGCTTACATTTGTGCCATTCAAATTACTTACCTTTTGAATACAGCCACTTTTGAACCATGAAATCCTCCAGGGTCCCTAATCTTACCATTACATCATGCTGCCTCTCTAGTTTGTTTCTTGAAGGATGCAGGTTGTTCTATGAATAAAAGAGGTGGGGAAGAGGGTTAGAGATTTCAGTGATTCCACATAGAAATTTCACACCAGTGACCTCTTTTCAACTCTGCAACTTTATTTACTCTTATCCACTGCACTGCCCAGTGCCTCTGAAGTGCAAAGCTCTTTGAAATTAAAGAAAAATTGGCTCTGTCTGATTTGTTAGATACAGTTTTCTCTGCCTGCAATCACCACATCTTTCTCTGCTTTCTGTTCTCTGAAGATGTGTTATATTTAGTCATCTGGTGATAACCTCATATTGTTCTCTTTGTCTTAGTAGAATTATACTTTTAAATTCTTACTTTTATATTTAAAATTATATTTTTAAATTCCTAATACTGTCTTTTTCAGTGTTTTGAGATGGAAAGAGGAACTAGATATTTATTTTTCACATTTTTTTCCAAAATTGAAGCGTTCAGTCAGTATGCAGGTAGAATGTTTTGTAAGCCTGTATTGCATACCACACAGCTGTGTACCATATTGCACCATTGTGCAAAGTTTCCCTGGACATTTAACCAGAGAGAAGTCTGCCTTGATTTATTATTCCTGACCTTTCCTCAGGATCTCTCTTAGTTTGAGGCTTCCTCAGTAATCTTGGGCTTTTCTCTCATTTTTTCCCCCTGGACAACTAGACCAGAATGATTCAGGTATCTCTCTGATTTATTATTATTCCTTCCATGCCTCTCCTGAAACAGTGCAGAATGGGCCAGCTTCTCACAGATTGGGTGTGGAAGATACTCCTGAGTCTGGGCCAGCCCTGTGTGTCTTCTCAGAGCTGCTCTTGTGGTAGAAGCAGTGATAATATGAATCTGGGCTTGTCCTGCTATCATCAGCAGGGCCTCTTCACCTGACTGTGATATGTTGCCCAGGTCAGTTTCTGTGCCCCTGCTGCCCAAATACATGGGGCTATGTGCATCTCTGCAGGCTTTACAAGTGGGGCCCATTTGTCTAGCCAAGTAGTCAATTTGCAGTTAGCTCAGTAATCTGGGAATGGACATGATGCATCCATGTGTGTGCTTTCTACGCTGTCCTTCACAGTGGAAATTGTGTTTCTGTCAACTCTTTGCTGTGCTGAGCACCCCTCAGGGTCTACTGAGCTGTGTGCCTTCCTCAGTTACCCTCTTGGGGCACACAGAACATCTGAGCCTTCCTGAACCCCTTCAGGTGCCTGGATTTCAAGCCCTGGCTGGATATCCTGTGTTCTGAGTCCATGAGCATAGCCAACCTGAGGATGAGAGTAGATATGTCATAGAAGAGTAGTCATAGAAGAGTAGTCAGTGTTATACAATATTTAAAAAAAGAAATTGAATATAAACTTCCAGGTTAGATGGTAACAGTGAAACAGTGCATTTATCCATGCAGCTCTTTATTGCATTCGTGTCCTCCACTATTGCTTGATTTTGGGCTTTTCCTTGTTGGGAGCTTGTCTCAGTCCTGTTATTTCTATCCTGGCACCCAGCGCTTGCTCCCATCTCTCTCTGACTTTCTGGCTCCCAGGACTTGATCAGTGGGGTGATGTGTGCTTCTGCCTGGATTCCCACATGGATTCCTATGGGCTGGGATAGGGGTGCACCCTCAAAACACCTTGTCAGGATAGTTTGGGAATATCTCAGTGCAAAGAAATACACAGACAAAGAGCATCTCCCTCCCTGACCCAGGTTCCTGTTCTCTGTGTAGGGTGGTGATCCCTCTGAAGGGTCAACTATGGTATCCCTCTGCCTTCCTCCTGCTGCCTTCACTGAGCATCCTTCTCTTGAATTCTTGTCCTTCCTGATCAGGCAGATGGACATAGGACATTAGGAGACTATGTGTTCCCAACAGAGACCCATACACAGGACCTTGGGGGCAGGTAGGTAATTAGGGAGGTGATATCAGGTGCTCAAGAGAGGAACTAAGGACAGTGAACACCAAAGTGAGGAAAGCCAAGGAAGTGGGCAGCTGGGGCCCTAGGCCACTGGGTGCCTTGAGAGAGAGTGTGGAGCTCACCTCTGAGGAGACCCACCAGCAGTCAAGGAAGCTGGGGTCTGTAGTATCTGAGGGTTTCCCTGTGGGCGTGAATCCCCACACTTCCCACTGAGCCTACCAGTGGTTCAGCAAGCTCCCAGGTGCTGGAGCAATCCACTAAGCAGGTAGGGAAGTTGCAGATGTTTGAGGAGGGGTGTGTCTGCAGTGGCAGATTATCCCACAGCTGCAGGTGAACTCAGGTTGGCCTAGGTGGCAGTGAGGTGAGGCTTCTATGATCTCAGAGGGAGATTCATGTGAGAATCAGAGATCAAACGCTACAGGTTTTTGACAGTTACCTTCCCACCCATCTGAGATCTGGGATGTCAGACAGAAAAGGATTTGGGAAAAATCAGATGCTGCCTTTTCTTCTAACTCCAGTTTAGATAAGGGTGCTGTGGATCAGAGGTAGGCATGGAGAGGGGAGGGGGCAGGTGGACAGTATGGAGGTGTCTCCCCAGCAGCCTCAGGGAATTCTCTGCAGCTGAGCACAAGCCAAGAGATGGTTTGTGTCTGTCCCAGGAGGACCAACTGCCCCTTACTTGTATTCGCCACATCCTTGTACGGGTTCCCGTCAAACTGTACACTCACTGCAGAGCAAGGTACGTCTTTATCCAAGACATTGTAAGATGCACTCAACTCATCTGGGTGGCAACTATCCTTTCAGAAGGCCTGGAGCTTTTAGGTCAGTTGGGTGGGGTTGGGGTGGAATACACATCCTGGGTCAGATGAGGAGAAGGGTCCCTGCCCCAGGACCTGCTCACACCCTCTCAACTTACCTTAGCCCCCACAGAGTCAGGTCTCCATCTTAGAAGAGCTGGGATGGAGTGGTGGGCAGAGACAAGAGCCTGGTGTCACCCTGGGCAAGGAGCCCTGCCCCGTGTTGCCCAGGGTCCCCTCCCCAGGGAGAAGCAGCTACTCTGGATCACCTTGGGAACCTGTCCTAAGCCTCCTCACCATGAGGACCTTAGAGATTCCCTGTCCTAGACCAAGCCCTGTGGGGTAAGCCCAGCAGACTCTGTTTTTGGAGGGGAGCAGTTGGGTGGGAAGAAGCGCTTACAGAGAGGGTGGGGTCAGGTGAAGAAGAATCAGAGAGGGTGAGCATGGGGCCCAGTTCGTGGGCAGGCAGCAGAGAAACAGGAGGAGCAAGAAAACCCAGGCCCCTGGACGTCCACTCTGAGTGTGAGACCCAACTCAGTGTGTTTATATGGAAGCAGCTGAGTCAATAACTGGTGGGCTGGATTTAGGATAAACTGAGGCCCAGGGAGTGATGGAGTTCAGCATGTGAACCTTGACCCTTTGTTCTTCCTCTCCTGTCAGGTGCTTAAGACAGGGCTCTTTCTCCCCCATTATTTTACTTTGGTCTCACTCCAGCCTTGGAGAATGGAGTTAGTTTGATTTTGTTAATGGGAACCAGAGGCCCAAAGAAAGGCTGGAATATGTGCACAGTCACAGGGTGAGTTAGCCGAGCTTGTCTCCCCAGCATGGACGGGTGGGGGAAGCTGTGTCTTTTTTAGCAGATGCTTCACCTGCTCTGAGCTTCAGATTTTCCCTTTAAGATAATCATGATTACTCCTACCCCTCAAGGTTGCTGGGAGGCCTACATTTGGTGGATGATGCTCATGACCTGGGTCCTTGTGACGGAAGTGATCGGACACTCTGACTGATATAATGATCACCAACCCTGCCCCCATGTCCTGAATTTGTGGAGAAGCCTCTGACAGCACTGAAATCCAACTGCAGTAGGAAGGCACACTGGTGGTCTCCACTGTGGTCATGTCCTCCCTCCCCCCACATCCAAAGCCCAGTATCCACTGAGTAAGCACTCTCTTGTGAATTGCAAGGCTTTTTATTGCTGGAATCCTTTAATAGACACCTGGATGTGGCAGGTTGCTGACATGACTTAGGGATCAGGCAAGAAGCTTCCTTGGGTTCCTGNACTTTGGCCAAATGATGTGAAGAGGTGACTCATTTGAAAAGACCCTGATGCTGGGAAAGATTGAAGGTGGGGGGAGAAGGAGACGACAGAGGATGAGAAGGATGGATAGCATCACCGACTTGATGGACATGAGTTTGGGTAAACTCTGGGAGTTGGTGATGGACAGGGAGGCCTGGAGTGCTGTGGTCCATGGGGTTGCTAAGAGTGGACACGACTGAGCAACTGAACTGAACTGAACTGAACTGATGTATATCCATTAACAATGAAGTTTACCACGTGTATGCTTGAAGATTACATAAATGTCATCAAAATAGAGATGTATCTTTCTTAGAGCCCGTCTTTCTCACTTTCTTGGTTCCTGCCAGTTGTCGCCTCATGTGTCCTTACATGGCAGCACGGTGGGAATGAGAGGGCAGAAAAAGGCTGCTCTTAGATGGCCATGACCATCTAAGTGGAAAAATCATGATTGTACTGAAGAATGCCCTCACACTGGAATTATGCTTTCTGGGTCAGTAGGCCTCTTTAACTGTATGTGTATATCAGTAATTGTATATTAATGATGTTTATGCCAAGGTGGTTTGAAAAAAATCCAATTAAATGAGAAGATACTACTGGTCAAAGCTGGACAAGCCTGCTGTTTATTCCAGGGTCATCTTGTGCTAAAATCCCCATAGATTCAAACTTGTTTCCACAGACGACAGCAAGTCCATTTGTAGCTTTTATCCATAATTTGCTGTATCTCGTAGCCAGATCTGAGTGTGGCTTCCAATAAACAAAGAAGTGCAACTTCCAGCTCTATAAGATCTACTTTTTATTGATCCATAGGTTTGAGCTGCTATTCTTAGGGTAATTTTTTCCCCTTATTTCCAAATCATTTTTCAATAATAATTTTCCCCCCCAAGAAATAGTATGCTGCTAAAGTGTGTCCTTGACCTTCAAAAGTCTACAGAAAGCTATGGGAAGGTGCTGGCCAGTCTTGAGTGGGCTGGCCTTGCAACCCTGTCCTGAGTGAAGTGCCCTATTTTCCAGGGCGTGTGTCTGCTTACTCACAAGCTAGAGTGTGGTTAGTCATGAGCTACCCTTGGATGATTTTGTTCATTTGACTCCAAAGCTCAGTTTTTAAGATGTAATCAACTTTTCCCCTCATCCGGAGCTAATAACTTAACATTTAACTAAACACACAATGTGTATCCATCAGCAATCCAGAATGTGCCAGGTTTATGGTTTTAAAATGACATGAAAATGCGAAGATGGCAAAAAAGATTATACACAGCATAATCTACACTGGGCTGACTTTTAAAATCAGCACAAAGGGGAAATCACACAGAGCTGTGTTCTCCCTGGATCCTTCTTAAATAGACCATAAAGTACAGCACGGAAGTGCGACACTCCAAATTTTTAACAGCAGGTTTAGTACTGGCATTCGTTAATGGAATGGACACCCTGGTTGTAAATCCCTCATGGCTGCAATCGCACACGTGCACGCAGGTGCATCTCTGCATGGCACAGGGCACCCCTGCACACGAGTGGTTCTCAGCTGGGAAAGAGCATTGCCACCCACTCCAGGGGACATTAAGCAATGTCATCATGGGGGGTGTGGCTGCTTCTGGCATCCAGTGGTCAGAAGCCATAGATAATGCTAAAAAGCCCTACTATGCATGGGAGACCTCCAAGAAATACCAGCTCCAAAATGGCAATCACACTGCTGCTGAATGAACCCTCCTGGTGTACATGATTTTATGTGCAGTGCTGTGTTTGCATAAATGTACCATGTGAACAGTAATGTATAACTGAAAACGATCTCTTTACAAGCTGCACCAGTAGTGAGCCTAACCCCAGCATGTCCAGCTCCACTCTCTGAGATGTTTGCTCAAGGAGTGAGTGACTGGTGGGTGGAGTGCTTTACACTCCGAGGTTTTCCCATGGGTGTGTATGCATGTGCTTCCTCTTATAGATTCTTTCTTCAGCTCTGGAGTGAAAATTTCTTTAATCATAAGGACTTAACTATGGACATCTTTATTGAATCAACACTCTAAAATGGTTTATACTTGTACTGTCCTCTCAAGAGTTCTGATAATCAAAGTCATATATCATAATTGTGGAAAACTTGGGTTATGTAGAAAAACAGAAAAAAAAACAACCTGCCCATAATGCCACCCACCACCAGAGAATATGACATCAAAATCTTAATGCTGTTCCCTTTTGTATTCTTTTGTTTTATTTCCAGCTTTTTTGAGATATAATTGACAAATAACTGTATAAGCCGGTGGCTCAGACAGTAAAGAATCTGCCTGCAATGCAGGATACCTGGGTTCAATCCCTTGGTCCAGAAGATCCTCTGGAGAAGCAAATGGCTACCCACTCCAGTTTTCTTGTCTGGAGAATCCCGTGGACAGAGAAACTTGGCGGGCTACAGTTCATGGGATCGCAAAGAATTGGACACAACTGAGCTGAGTGAATAACACTTTCCGTTCTTTTCAGGCCTAAGTATAAAAAGTGACGAATTAATATACATATATATTGCAAGATAATTATTACAACAAACAGTTAATATATCTATCATGACACATTGTTACTTTTTTGTGTGGTGGGAACTTTTAGGTTCTACTCTCTTAGCATCTTTGAAGTATAGAATACAGTATCACAACTACAGTCACTATGTCTTGTACCCTTTTGTATTTAACGGATGTTTGAGATTCAACTACAGTTTTATTCTGTCCCGTAACTTTATGAACAATTTGTGGCTGCATAATTAAATCATGTGGATTGCAACATATTTTACTTATCAATTTTCTTTCTGTGAAAAAATTTAGATACTTTACATGTTTTTGCTGATGTAGGTTGTACTGCAGTGAATATTTTTGTACATGACCCTTTTCCTACATTTTTTGGTTTTCAGTAGGTTTCCAGAATGTACTTATTGGAACAATGATTATGCACCTATTTAAAACTATCGTGGAGAAAGTGCTTTTGTAAAGTTGTACCCACTTTATATTTCCAAAAGTAGTGCAAAAGAGCAAGCATCTCATCTTTATCTCCAGTGTCGTTTGAAAGCTCTGCATTTGGATAGGTGAAAACTGGTAGCTTATTGTTGCTCTGGGCTTCCCTGGCGGCTCCATGGTAAAGAATCTGCCTGCAGTGCAGGAGACACAGGTTCAATTCCTGGGTCAGGAAGATCCCCTGGAGATGGAATTGGCAACCCACTCCAGTATTCTTGCCTGGGAAATCCCTTGGAAGAGGAGCCTGACTGGCTACAGTTTATGTGGTCACAAAAAGAACTGGACATGACTTAGAGACTAAACAACAGTTATTGCTTAATTTGCATTTTTCTGATCGTCCATGAGGTTGATGTTTTAAAATATATTTGTTAGCTTTTTATGCGTGTGTGTGTTCTCATGACGGTTTTCTTCCTATCTTTTTAAGATTGGACTCTATAGGCTCTTTATCTGATGTCAGTTCCCCATGATTCTGAAAACACTCTAAACATTTCTATAAATTTGAAAGGAATTAATTCACCAGACCTTTAGAAATAAGCTTACTCATCTTTAAGTCTGACCTTAGGAAAAGATGGCAGCTTACTCTTTGTCTGTCTATGGTTTGGGAGCTCTCAGACTTGTCCTTGGAGATGAAACTCCTGAACACGATTTGATCCTTATGGAATAATCTTAAATATTGATGTATTCATCTTAAAATATCAAAATAACTTTGTGCTTAAGCAACTGCCATATTTCCTTAGACTCTAGTACTGAAGTTTTAAGTAAAATTTGGGCAAAATCTTTAATATGAGACAGTGCATCCTCTTAATTAATTGTATCATTAACCAGGCAAAACCTCTACTATGCACTTGTTTTGTTTTGTTTTTTAATTAATTTATTTATTTAAATTAGAGGCTAATTACTTTACAATATTGTAGTGGTTTTTGCTATACATTGACATGAATCAGCCATGGGTGTACATGTGTTCCCCATCCTGAACCCCCAACTCATCCCATCCCTCAGGGTCATCTCAGTTATGCACTTGTTTTTAATGGGAAAACACTGAGCTAAATCCAAAGCACCGAACAAAAGCCTAATTTCAGGTGTAGTGACCCAGACATCAAGTTCTCCACCTTGCTCTAGAATGGAAAGTCCCTGATGCAGGGATTTGTCTCTGTTTTAATTACTACTGGCTTCCAATGCTCAGAAAAAGCGGGGCACGTAATTGTTGCTCAGTAATTATTTATCGGGTTCATAAGCTCAGCTTCCTTTAGGAGCCAGTGCAGTCTCTCGGAAGAAGTAGTGTCTCTGGGGTTACACAGACCTTTATAGAAGTCAGGTGCCTACTCAGCCTTCATCAACTCTGATGGACATCGGAAATGGCAGCTGAGTACCTAGGGCACCACCCCTGCTTCCAGAGATTTCTGAGAAAAGTCTCTGAAGCTGCAGCTCTTTCAGAAAAGAAGAAAATGATTGCATATAAAACTTGTGTATATTAGCTTCTTCCCAACTTGTGTACAGTCCTTTGTAAATTTTCAAACTATTTGTAACGGACAGTTTTTTTGTTTGTTTTGAACTTTTTATCATCACAGACCAATACTTTTGTAAAATACAGTAAAAATGGATTACTAGGAAGATTAAATTTTTAATTTTTTAATTATTAGAGTCAACAGACAAAAAGTTACAGTTCAATAAATGTAGTCAGAACAAACCTAATATAGGGAAAAGAAATCATCACTAAAACTGCAAATGTTGTTCATTGAAAGAATAGGTAATAGGTGATCAAAACAGAACTGTAATTACACCTGTAAATTTCTATTTTCAACTATGATAATAAAGAATTCATGGAGGAAATTGTTATGCTCCAGGGCCAGGTCCCCAAATAAACTGGGAGAATAAGTCATCCACAGTAATGCAAAAGCAGAAAGAGAGGTTTATTTNGCCGGCACCGGTACTTAGAGATCTCTCCTCCTAGTGAGGTCCCCTCTTCTACCAGGAGAGTTGCTCTGCCCAGTTAAAGGGATCCCAGACGAGCCCCCAAATGTTATGCTCCAGGCCCAGGTCCCCAAATAAACTGGGAGAATAAGTCATCCACAGTAATGCAAAAGCAGAAAGAGAGGTTTATTTCTTGCTCGAGCAAGGGCACCTTGCCATATCCAACACAGTGGTATGGAGCAAGAGCCCCGAGCCCCGAATTACAGCAGTATTTATAGGCTTAGAACAAAGACAGCTATTTGGCATAAGCTGATTGGTTATACAATGCTCGCGCGCGGACTTAGGGCTTCTTGGCATTTACTTATCAGCTAGTTTTTGCACATGCGGGCTCGCTTAGGGGACTTTTCATATTATCTGGGCTAGTTCTAACCAGGCTACAGGGAATATGCTGTCTGGCTGAGTCTCAAGGTCGGGGGGGATGATAATTTCAGCTCCTTCTGGGCAGTGACCCAGCTTTTTCCATGATTGTAACTTTTTTCCATGATTGTAGCTCTGGCCCACTTTAGTCCTTGAAGCTTGTCATGGCTTCTGTCAGGTCTCAACACTTTGAAGGAGGGCAGGGAAACCCACTCTAGTATTCTTGCCAGAAGGATCCCATGGACAGCAGAACCTAGTGGGCTCCAGTCCATAGGGTTGCAAAGAATCAGACACAGCTGAAGCAACTGAGCACACAAGCATGAGTATTAGACAAGCTCCCAGTTGCTGGAGAAATCCACCAAGCAGGTAGGTGAGATGCAGGAGTTTGAGGAGGGGAGTGTCTGCAGTGGGGGATTATACCACAGCTGCAAGTGAACTCAGGTTGACCTAGGTGGAAATGAAGCAGGGCTCCTAGGATATCAGAGGGAGGCTCATGGGAGAATCAGAGATCCAAAGCCACAGGTTTTTGACAGTTACCTTCACAGACTCTGCGGTTTGGATGTCAGACAGAAAAGGATTTGGGAGAAATCAGATCCTGCCTTTTCTACTAACCCCAGGTTAGATAAGGGTGCTGGAGGTTATAGGAAGGCAGGGAGAGGGGAGGGAGCAGTGGGCAATATGGAGGTGTCTGTCCAGCAACAACAGGAGTTCTGTGTGGCTGAGCGAGAGCCAGAAGATGGATTGTGTTTGTCCCAGGAGTACCAACTACCTCTCACTCATCTCCATCGAATCTTTGGAGAGGTCCTGTCACATCTGTACACTCCCTGCAGAGTAGGGTGAGTTTATATCCAATACATTGTAAGAGGCAACTAACTTATCAGGTTGGCATCTGTCCTTTCTGAAGGCCTGGAGCTTTTACATCAGTTGGGTGGGGGTGGGATGGAATACACATCCTTGGTGAGGTAAGAAGAAGGGTCCCTGCTCCAGGACCTATTCGCACCAGCTCAACACACCTTAGCTCCCACAGAGGCAGATCTCCATCTTAGAAGAGCCCCCAGCGAGACCCTAGTGAGGGTGGAGTGGTGGGCAGAGACGAGGGACAGGTGTCACTATGGGCAAGAAGACCTCCCCCGCATCCCGGAGGCTCCCTCCACAGGGAAGCAGCAGCTCTGGATCACCTTGGGGAGCTGTCTGAAGCCTCCTCAGCATGAGGACCTTAGAGATTCCCCGTCCTAAACCCAGGCCTGTGGGGTAAGCCCTGTAGATTTGTTTCCAGAGGGGAGCTGTTGGGTGGGAAGAAGCTCTTAGAGATGGGGTGGGATAAGGCAAAGATGAATGAGATAGTGGGAGCATGGGGCCCTATTAGTGGGCAGGTAGCAGAGACACAGGAGAAGCAAGAAACCCCAGGCCCCTGGACATCCACTCTGAATGTGAGACTCAACTCACAGTGTGTTTAGGTAGAAGCAGCTGAGTCCACAACTAGGGGTTGGCTTTAGGATAAACTGACGCCCAGGGAGTCACAGCGTTCAGCACGTGGACCTCGACCCTTTGTTCTTCCTCTCCTGTCAGGCACTTAGGACAAGGGCCATTTGTCAGTCTTCATTTTAGTTTGGCCTTACCCCAGACTTGGAGACTGGAGGGAGTTTGATTTTTTAAATGGAAATCAGAGGCCCAAATAACGACTATACTATGTGGACAGACATAGGGTGATTTAGCTGAGCTCATCTCCTGAGCATGGACGGGTAGGGAAGGCTGTCTCTTCAGCAGATGCTTTCCCCTCCCTGAGCCTCAGATTCTCCCTTGTAAGATGGGGATGATTACTCCTATGCCTCAAGGTTGCTGCAAGGTTGAAATTTGGTGGAATATGCTCATGACCTGTGGGTCGTGGTGACAGAAGTGAACACACACTCTAGCAGATGTGACAGAAGTGATCAGACCCTCCAGCTGAGGTAATGATCATTACCCAGGCTCCACCTGTTGAATGTGTGGAGGAGCATCTGACAGCACTGAAATCCAGCTGCAGTGGGAAGGCACACTGATGGTCTCCACTCTGGTTGCGTTCCCTCCCCGCCCCTCTCTGAAGTCAATGAGTAAGCACTCTCCTGTGAATTGCAAGGCTTTATTTTATTGCTGGAATCCTCTATAATCAGACACCTGGATGTGGCATGTTGCTGACATGACTTAGGGATCAGGCAAGTGGCTTACTTGGGTGTCTGGCAGGGACAGTTCCATCAGCAGAGAGAACTGGAGTATATTTTATTCTGTAAGAGAAGATGCAGAAACCTGGTGAGGCTTCAGGGTTCCAAGAGACATGAAGCTGCACTGAACACAAGGGAAGGGTCTGTGGAGAGAGGCCTCTGAATATGAGTGGGTAAAAGTGGATACGTCCCAAAGAGTCTTCCTCCAATGGAACAGAGATTGTGTGGTTTCCCTGGGGCGCTGAGGCCAGTCTCCTGGGATAGAATGGGGGACACTGCTGAAGACACCTGGCAGGGGTCAGGAGTGACTCCTGGAAGTCTTCAGGGGTGAGTTGATCCCTGTCTGCTTCCTCCCTGTGGCCCTTGGACATTTAGAGCTGAAACAGCTACTTGTCTCACCACCTCTATGGCAGCAGAGAAGAGATTCACCCTGACCCTCGACTTAGCATCCCAGGCCTGGGGAGTGCAGGAGGGCAGCTTTCAGAAGCAGCCTCCTCTTAGAGCATGTGTGGTTTAATGGCCCTTTGGCATCCAGGGACCAAGGAAATATGTCGGTGTTTGGTGGAATGGAGAAGGTCCTTGAGGCATTAGGGAAAAAACAGATGTTTGTAGAAGAGAAGGTCTCAATAGGAATGGATTGAAGCAGTCAGGTTCCTGTGCTTGAGAGGCGGGAGTCAGGGAGGCCAGAGCTGAGGCCCTAACTCCAAAGGCAGGTGGCACCACAGTCAGGAGGGCCTGGAGGGTACCAGGCCTGTGACCAGGCAGAGCTGAGCAATCAGGGCCAGCTCAAGAGCTCCAGGGCTGGACTGAGCCTCCCTCCATGGTCCTTGCCCACCCTGTGTGTGTTGGCCACATCCTCTCTACCTCCTCATTCATAAGGATCTTTTTGCTCCTAGGTTCCCGGGAAAGAGCCAGAGTGGAGAGGATATGATCCCCTCACCTCCCAGTGCCCTGAATAGGCCCCTGACATCCCTACACAGCCCTCACAGGTACATCCACAGACAGCCTGACCCACCAGAGCACTGAGAGCATCCTGCTTATCCTGTGGTGTCAACCTCTCATCAACACAGCTCTTCAGAGTATTGGCGGTTTCCAGTACATCAGGGCTTTGGTTATACTTTTCAACTTGTTCAATATATTCCTCATGGGTTCCCGATATGAACAGGTCAACCGTGTCCCTTAAGGCTGGGCAGATGTCATCACACTCTGAAACAGAAAGATATGGGGAAACTCCCTGAAAGATACTTATCAGAACACACTGCTCCCTTCTCTTTCTGACATGCTCAGTGCTGCCCTGGGAAGGTGTCGGAACCCTTGGGGAGCCCAGGTCGCAGCCACTCACTTCCGCCTGTGAAGAGGAGCAAGGCAGCGCAGAGCAGCAGGAGAACTCCAGCCCGCGCCATGGTGCCGGTGGCAGGTGCTCCCTACTCACCTGGAGCCCTTTTATACCTGTGCTTGTCCTCACCCCAGGGGACTGTATCAGATGCTTCCTTTTTTCAGGAGATACGCCAGGCCACAATGTGAAGGTGCCCGGG
>SJYV01000808.1:23626-67237 GCA_006410875.1 Neotragus pygmaeus
CCCCACACAGGCACATTCACACACAGCCTAACCCACCAGAGCACTGAGAGCATCCTGCTTATCCTGTGGTGTCAACCTCTCATCAACACAGCTCTTCAGAGTATTGGCGGTTTCCAGTACATCAGGGCTTTGGTTATACTTTTCAACTTGTTCAATATATTCCTCATGGGTTCCCGATATGAACAGGTCAACCGTGTCCCTTAAGGCTGGGCAGATGTCATCACACTCTGAAACAGAAAGATATGGGGAAACTCCCTGAAAGATACTTATCAGAACACACTGCTCCCTTCTCTTTCTGACATGCTCAGTGCTGCCCTGGGAAGGTGTCGGAACCCTTGGGGAGCCCAGGTCGCAGCCACTCACTTCCGCCTGTGAAGAGGAGCAAGGCAGCGCAGAGCAGCAGGAGAACTCCAGCCCGCGCCATGGTGCCGGTGGCAGGTGCTCCCTACTCACCTGGAGCCCTTTTATACCTGTGCTTGTCCTCACCCCAGGGGACTGTATCAGATGCTTCCTTTTTTCAGGAGATACGCCAGGCCACAATGTGAAGGTGCCCGGGGCTGCACAGGAGGAGCTGTGTGTGTTGGCAAGATGCTAGTGCTTGAGTCCACAGAGGGCACTGGCTCAGCCTCCTCCCCGCTGGAGGGCTCTGTGGGAGGGGCAGCTGACTCAGGAAGCTTAACAACTGAAAATCCCCCGGTTGACCAAAAAGGGCAAAAGTGCTCCCAAATCATGCCTCCTGAATGCTGGCCAGTGACAGGCTGTCAGAACAACTGTGACCTTGAAGAGAGGCTGTTGTGGACCTTATGGGTCCTCAAAAAGCTCAGTGCTTAGTGAATGGTCTCACAGGGAGTAAATTCCAGGCAAAGCCCCAAGCCCCTGGTCAGGCTCTCTTTGGCTCCTGCCCTGCTGCTATCACCGTGTCCTTGATCTTGCCAGTGGCCTTTGTTGGGCCACTTCCCTGAATAAGTATCTGGAACCTGGAAAGCTCTTCTATGTGCTGGCCCAGAAATTTCTAGTTTTCTCTTGACCAGTCCTGCCAACTGGTGACTTTGATAGAACANCTTGATCTTGCCAGTGGCCTTTGTTGGGCCACTTCCCTGAATAAGTATCTGGAACCTGGAAAGCTCTTCTATGTGCTGGCCCAGAAATTTCTAGTTTTCTCTTGACCAGTCCTGCCAACTGGTGACTTTGATAGAACATCATTGTATACAGGATTATTCTTTACAATGTCTTTTTTTTTAATTTAACTTTTTCTTAAAAAAAAAAAAAATTTATTTATTTATTTTAACTTTATTTTACTTTACAATACTCTATTGGCTTTGCCATACATCGACATTAATCCACCACAGGTGTACACGAGCTCCCAATCCCGAATCCCCCTCCCACCTCCCACCCGACAACGTCTCTTCGGATCATCTCCGTGCACCAGCCCCAAGCATCCTGCATCCTGCATATACTTTAACTTTTTCTTTTGTATTGAAGTTTAGCGGATTAACTGTTTTATGGTAGTTTCAGGTGGACAACAAAGAGACTCACCCATATATATACACTTATGTATCTATTCTTTCCCAAACTGCCCTCCCATCCAGGCTGCCGCATAACATTGAGCAGAGTTCCCTTTCCCTGTGCTGTACAATTGGTCCTTATTGATAATCCATTTTATATATAGCATTGTGGACCTGTCCTAATTATCACTTCCCCTCATCCTTACTCAAGGCAACCATAAGCTCATTCTCTGTTAGTCTGTTTCTGTTTTGTAAGTTAGTTCATCTGTATCATGTTATTTTAGATTCCTAATATAAAAGATATTGTAAGATATTTCTCCTTCTTAGTCTCACATTCTTCACTTAGTATGACGGTTTTTAGGTCCATCCATTTTCTGCAACTCTTCCTACTCTTGAGTGTCTCTGTACTGTTCCTCCCATCTCCTCTCCAGAGCTCCCACTTGAGGAAAAGCCAGGCCCACTCTAGGCCACAATCTCTGGGCCGGTTGCACAACCAGCCCCACACTGCTGCTGCCTCTGTGAACTTAGCCCTGCCTTTCTCTCCTCCCTCAGTGCCTCCTGTCCGCTCCTTGACCTGACCAAGTGTGTTCCTGCAGCAGGGACTCTGCACGGGGAGCCCTCCCAGCCTGGAAGGCTCTTCCTCCAGTGGCTGCATGATTCATTCCCTCATCCTCAGGTGTCTTCAGGTATCACAGGGCCAGGTTTCCCCGGACTACTGAGGCCTCATATCAAAGTGTCCTGCCTCCACCCTCCCTCTACAGCCCTCTGTCTTCTCCCCCTGCCTCATCTTCCCCCAGAGGGCCTCTTCCCGTGGGGTCACTGTCTTTCACTCCCTCTCAGGTGATGAAGAGCTGCAGGAGAGCAGCAGCTGTGCTGTGTGCTGCTGCATCCCAGGACTAGGGGAGGGCCCACCATTCAGTAGATGTTGCACAGTGTTTGTTAGAATAATGGCAGGAATATTCCATTTCTTGAGGTGATAAGCTAGAATATCTTTAATTCTACTTACTCTAGATGCCTTTATGAATATTGCCTGGAAATAATTACATATGGTAAAGGTTTAAAATGTTTGATGAGTCATAATCAAGTAGTTTTTTGCTGGAGGCATCTGACTGGCCTTTGCCTGAGTCACCTGTGGCGGATTAAGGTTTCCTGAATGCCTGATCTGAATTTGGGACACAAAGGTGTGACCACACTCAGAACCCTATGCCAAATAGGATTCACATCCGGTAACTGCTCTTGGCAAAGAGGCACCAAGTACTGAGCTGACTTCCGTGCAGCCCTTCCTCGCCACGGCTCCTGCTGCTGGAGGACCATCCCTCTTAAGGTCACCCCATGAGCTACTCAGGTGGCTGCAGATGTGCCTCAGAGGTTCCTGGGCAGGAAGGTGAACACCACAAGGCCAGGCTGCATATGCTGGCTCTTTATCTGTGGCGACAGGACTTCCATGTTGTGGGACCTGCCCACGGGTCCCATGCCTCCTGTCCTTCAGAAGACACTGCCCCCAGTGCCTTCCCCAGCTCTGTGAGGAGAGGAGCCCGGGCCTGGAGTGCTGAGGAACACAGGTGGCTGCTATGGATCCAGCCTAGTGCCCTTCCGAGGGTGCCACAGGGTCCTCTGAGACGTCCCCAATCCTGGGGACATTTGATGACATCAGGGTGAAGAGCTGGTCAGGGTCAATGGAGGAATGCCACTGATGTGGCCCTTTACCTGTGCAAGTTTTTTTAAAATTAATTTTTAATTTGAGAACTTTTTATTGAAAAGTTGCAAATATTTCTCAAAACTGAGAAACAACATTAGAAAATTACTATGGCAAAACCAATACAATATTGTAAAGTAATTAGCCTCCAATTAAATTTAAATTAAAAAAAAAGAAAATTACTACTAACTAAACTCATACTTTATTTGGATTTCATCTCGTTGTCCGTTAATATCTCCTGCATTTCAGGATGAAATCCACAACCTATACTCACTGCATTCATTGTGATGTGTCCCCAGTGTCCTCTGCCCTGTGGATTACTCATTCTCTCCTAGTCTGTCATGGCCTTGACAGTCGTGAGGAGGACTGGCCAGGAATGGTAGGAGGCCTCCAAGCTGAGTTTGTCTGCTGCTGTTCTCATAATGTCCCGTGGGGTTCAGACTTTGTGGTTTGGGGAAGACACCACACAGGTGAAGTGCCTTTCCTGTCACCTCACATCAGGGTACACATGACAGCTGTGTGTCTTACCAATGGGAATATCAGCCTTGATTAGTCGATTAATATTGTGTTTGTCCAGCTTCTGCACTGTTTTCCCGCTTCCCCTCCTGTTTCCTTTGGAGGTGAGTTAATAAATTTAGCCCACACTTGAGGGGCAGAACAGTTAAGCTTGTCTCCTAGAGGGGATAATCTACCTGTGATATTCAGGATGTTTCTGTATGGAATTTTTGTCTCCTCTCCCACATTGATTTAGTCTCACTTATTTTAGCTTATTAATGGTTTAAGTGTGCTAGGTCTTGGTTGGGACTTGTGGGTTTTTTCTTTCCAGAGCACAGGCTTTCTAGTTGCAGTGGGATGCTTTTAGTTGCCCCAGGGCTTGTGAGATCTTAGTTCCCCAACGAGGGATTGAACCAGCTTCCATTGCACAGGAGGGCATCTAGGGAAATCCTCTAGGGAAATCCTTATTTATTTGTTTAATCATTTCTTCATATCAGTTGAACTCACAGGTATTACTTTATACTTTGGGTTAGCGTCTAATACTCTCATTTATTTTATCTGTCAACTGTTGCCAGTTTGGCCATTGGGAGCTTCTCAGACTTCCTTCGAGTTTTCAAGGTCAATCTCATTTTGTTTGTACCAACAAACTGCTTTCCTAGCCTGGAAGGTTGAATTTGGCTCTTGAGAGTTTTCACACATGGAGTTCCACCTCTGGTGGACCCAGTGGTCTGGGCCTTAGAGCTCCCGTCCTCTGTGTCCTGAGGGACACAGCTCCCGTCCCCTGTGTCCTGTAGGGCTGTGAACCTCATAGAGTCTCAGATATAGGAGACAAACCGCACAACCCCACAGCTGCTCACTGATGTTTCTGAATAGACTGCAGTCCAAACACCTCTTGAGACCAGGTTCACAGATGGAAGAGGGTGGGACAGCCAGGAGAAGGGGCAAAGCTGGAGCCACTAGAGGTCCAGAACATGCCAGGACTTGCTCTCTTAATGCTCAGATGAAAGCTGGTGGAGTTATCCAATATTACAGAATTACCAGCGCCTGGGAAAACCCACATGTCTTCAGGCTATGAGTTCCCAGGTTGGAATGATTTGGAGCCCAAGGCTCCAGTACTGTTACTGTCTACCAGTACTCAGGGCCCAGTGTAGAGACTTCAGCTGTTAAGATATTTGGAGGCTGCAGGAAGGCCCAGGTCTTTATTCTTATCTCCAGGACTTGGGGGGGGAAAGGAAGGATTCTGGATGACCTTTTTTCTAGCCAACAGTGGTGTAGACCTGTCTTTGACCTTCCTGTGATTCCATCTGCTCAATTTGGGAGAGTGCTGCCCCTGGGAACCAGGATGGACTGAGGGAAGGATGACCAGGAAAATGTGATGGTTGGGGCTGGAACATCAACGCACTTGGCTCCAAATGGAGTCACTTAGAAATATCAGCTCGACTTGATCTTTGGCAAAGATGCAACCACATCTTCTCCAGGAGCTCTGTTCTCAGAGTAGGAAGGGCTTCTACTGTAAACACCCCAAGGGCCTAGGGAACCACCTGTGCCAGGAGCCTTGCCACATGCCCCTTCCTCCTGGGAGGGGCATGGGCTGGGCTCAGGGAGCTAGTTGTTTATAAAGTGACAGAAACCCTGCCCTGAGCAGAGCACTCCAGCCACCACCACGATGAAGGGAACACTGCTTGTGGTGGCCTTGCTGGTGACCAGAGAGCTGACCTTTGAGACACATGAGGGTAGGAAGGAGGGTCCAGATGGTCCTCCTGATCCTTGCCCAGTTCCGTCTCACTGCATCCTTCCCAGTCCTGTTCAACCCATTTTTAGGGGCAGATTCTGAGGGCAGCTGCTGATCAGTTCCCAGGAATCCTGCACAAACTTCTTGAGGCTTTCAGTCTTTGAATGGAGGGGGTGGTGTGGAGTTGGGAGGGTCATTAGCTGTGCACACCCTGGGGGATAGTTTGTTGGGTGTAGTGGTGCTCACGGGAAGGGTGGAAGCTGGCTGATNCAGCTTGTGTCATGTCTGTTTATTAACATGATTATGAGATGCATTCAAAGAAAAACACAACAACAATAAACTACAATAATTGAGCTCTTTCAGGAAGATGATGTATCCATATGTCTGTAAGGACAGCTGTGGCATAGATATATATGCATAACACGTAAACAGAGAAGCTTCTGTTTTTCTATGGAAAAATAACCACTGCTCCATGTAAAAGTATAAATAAACAGTAAACAGTTTATTGTATCAGAAAATAATTTAGAAAAATCAAAATAAACCCATTGTTGCTATACATGAGTTGGGGAGGGGAGAAAAATTAAGTTTTGAAATGGGCCTGTGTGGCCATCACCTTTGACCTTCTTGTCCTGTGGTTCGGGTTCATGGTTTGTGAGTTTCCTAGTTCCACAGGTAAGCTGGGGAGAGGAGGGGGGAATGGGTCTGTGTTTAAATGTATGTGATTAGACCTGGTAAATTCGGATGTGATTCAAGTACATGAGGGTCTCTCAAGGGCATGGAGCCTTCTGGTTATCAGATCTGTGACCCTCAGATAGATGCCCCACATGAAAAACTCAGCCAAGAGTTTGGATGTTTCTCTGAGTATCCTGTGTATCCCTGCCGCCCCCGCAACACCCAGATATGCCCACGTGTGACGATGGATGTGAAAGCAAAACATCCAAATGATTGACTGCCTTTTCCACTTAGTCATGGAGACACACTCGTGATTAGTGAAGACTGTAGTCCACAACAAGGATGCCTNGTCCTACAGGCCTGAAGGTGTGGCAACAATAAGCAGAGCTTGCGACTCTGAGCTCTAAGGACTCCACTCCGGTCCCGGCACGAGTTTGCTGCCATAGAGACCTTCCGACATGCAAGCTGGATCACGCCACTGCCATCCTCAAAGCCATCATGAGCCTCCTGCCCTGTCAGGGGATAAGAGACAAAATCCGGCCTCCCAGTAGGATGCACGGGTCCCTCACATGCCTGTCCACCATCCTGGCCTTGCCTGCAGCCTGTCACGTCTCCCACGGCCCAGCCATGCTGTGCTGTGTCTACATGGATCTGCCTGGAGGCTCCTTCTCCCCTTATCTGCTCAGCAAACATCCTTCATAGGAGCTCTGTTCGGTTACCTCCACAAGCATTCAGTGAACACCTTCCCTGTGTCAGGGGCCGAGTTAGGTGCTGGAGGCAAACGGGAGTGCTTGGAAGGAAGGACAGACTTTGTCTGGAAGGACAGACTTTAGACATCCATAGCATATGGAAGGGGACACACAGTTACAGGGGTGATGGCAGCATGGCACACGGTCCCGACCCCGTCCTGATTTAGAAAGACTCCCATCAGGAGGTGGTGCCCGAGTTGGGCTGGGATACAGTGAAGGTTGGCCAAGCAAAGAACAGGAGGATGGATGTTTGCAGAAATGACAACGCGAAAAGAAGTCCGGAGAGGCGAGCAGGCAGGGGCTGTGTTTACATGTAGATTACATGCTCCATATACTCCAGCCTAAGCGCTCCAGGTGGGGGCAAGAGGCGGTGGCCAGGTTACATCCGCCTGGGGGAGACTGGCCTCTGTTTTGGCGGCAAGGAAGAAGACCCACTGTGCTTTAAACGACAAGAATGTGGTTCCGTTCAAATCATAAAAATTGGTCCCTGCCAACTAAAAAGCCTCTTGATGAAAGTGAAAGAGGAGAGCAAAAAAGTTGGCCTAAGGCTCAACATTCAGAAAACGAAGATCATGGCATCCGGTCCCATCACTTCATGGGAAATAGATGGGGAAATAGTGGAAACAGTGTCACACTTTATTTTGGGGNCTAAAAAGCCTCTTGATGAAAGTGAAAGAGGAGAGCAAAAAAGTTGGCCTAAGGCTCAACATTCAGAAAACGAAGATCATGGCATCCGGTCCCATCACTTCATGGGAAATAGATGGGGAAATAGTGGAAACAGTGTCACACTTTATTTTGGGGGGCTCCAAAATCACTGTAGATGGTGACTGCAGCCATGAAATTAGAAGACGCTTACTCCTTGGAAGAAAAGTTATGACCAACTAGATAGCATATTCAAAAGCAGAGACATTACTTTGCCAACAAACGTCCGTCTAGTCAAGGCTATGGTTTTTTCAGTAGTCATGTATGGATGTGAGAGTTGGACTGTGAAGAAAGCTGAGTGCTGAAGACTTGATGCTTTTGAACTGTGGTGTTGGAGAAGACGCTTGAGAGTCCCTCGGACTGCAAGAGGATCCAACCAGTCCATCCTAAAGGAAATCAGTCCTGGGTGTTCATTGGAAGGACTGATGCTAAAGCTGAAACTCCAATACTCTGGCCACCTGATGTGAAGAACTGACTCATTGGAAAAGATCCTCATGCTGGGAAAGATTGAAGGCAGGAGAAGGGGAGAACAGAGGATGAGATGGTTGAATGGCATCACTTACTCAGTGGACATGAGTTTGGGTAAACTCCGGGAGTTGGCAATGGACAGAGAGGCCTGGCATACTGCAGTCCATGGGGTCACAAAGAGTCAGACACAACTGAGTGACTGAACTGAACTGATATGTATATCAGTATGGACTGATACATATACTTTGGGTTATCATCTAATTCTCTTTTATTTATTTTGTCTTCAAATTGTTTCCAGTTTGGCCATTGGGAGCTTCTCAGACTTTGCTTCTAGATTTTTTAAGGACTGTCTCAAATTGTTTGTCCCAACAAACTGCTTTGGTAGCGTGGAAGGTTGAGTTTGTCTCTTGAGAGAGTTTGCACACAGGCACTGCCCCCTGTGGTGGACCCAGCCCTCTGGGTGGACCCAGCCCTCTGGGTGGACCTCAGGGCCTCCGCCCCAGGAGATAAACTCTACAACCCCACAGTCCTGATATTTCCATCAGGACTCCCTGATGCCTCTGGATAGACTGCAGTCCAAACATCTCTTGAGACCAGGTTCACAGATGGAGGAGAGTGGGACAGCCAAGGGAAGGGGAGAGACTGGAGCCACTAGGAGTCCAGGACATAGGAACTTTCTCTCTTGAATATTTGAGAGACGCTGGTGGCATGATTCAAAATTACAGAATTACCAGTCCCTGAAAAAACCCACATGGACTTAAGTCCCGAGAGTTCCCAGATTGGAATGATTCAGAGCCCAAGGCCACTGTCCACCAGTCATCAGGGCCCTATCTAGGGATATTTGGGGGCTTCAGTAAGATGTTAAGATATTCAGGGGCTTCAGTGAGGCCCAGTGTGGCATTCTTATCTCCAGGACTTAAATTTGGGGGGAAAAAGAAGGATTCCAGATGAACTTCTTTCTAGCTGACAGTGGTGTAGAGCTGTCCTTGGCGCTCCTGTAATTCCATCTGCTCAGTTTGAGAGAGTGCTGCCCTTGGAACCAGGATGGGCTGGCAAACGGATGTTCAGAAAAACAGATGATGGTTGGGCTGGGGCAACAAAGCACTTGGCTCCAAATGGAGTCAGAAATGTCAGCTCCACTTGGTCTTTGGCAAAGATATCCCCACATATTCTCCAGGAGCTCTGCTCTCAGAGTAGGAAAGGCTTCCCACAGTAAACACCCCAAGGACCTAGGGAGCCACCTGTGCCCAGCTGTATGACCACAGGCCTTTGGTCCTCCTGGGAGGGGCATGGGCTGGGCTCAGAAAGCTTGTGGTTTATAAAGCAACAGAAACCCTGCCCTGAGCAGAGTACTCCAGCTGCCGCCACAATGAAGGGAGCACTACTTGTACTGGCCTTGCTGGTGACCAGAGAGCTGACCTTTGAGACTCGTGAGGGTAGGAAGGAGGCTATGGAGGGCCCTCCTGATCCTTGCCCGGTGCTGTCTCGCTGCATCCTTCCCAGTCCTGTCCAAGCCACTTCAAGGAGCAGATTCTGAGGGCAGCTGGCAGATCAGTGCCCAGGAGTCTGGCACAAACTCCCTGAGGCTTTCAGTCTTTGAATGGAGCAGGTGGTGTGGAGCCAGACAGTCATTATCTGCACACACCCTGGGGGATAGTTTGTTTAGGGTAATGGTGCTCTTTGGAAGGAAGGAAGTAGGCTGGTGCACCTGCGGGCAGTGGTCAAGGGAGGAGGGATTTCCAGGCCTAGCTCCTTTTGCTGCTCCCTCTGCTGGGAGTGCCTCATTGGGAAGGTTTTGTGTATGGGATGTAAGCAGTTCTGGGAGAGGGGTGTCCCTGTGGGAGATGAGTCTGAAGCTTGGGATGAGTGAGTTCCTATCAGATGGTGGGAAACAGGAATCTTCTACCTTGGTTATTTTTGTGACAAGGTGTTTTCTGTTGTGTCTTCAGCCGAAGCCTGCCCTATTTTTTATGGAGTCCTTACCACTGTATCCCTTGTATTACCACCACCGTCATTGTTGAACAAAACCCTCGATTTGGTTGAAGCTACTGATGCAGAAAAAGTAGCACTAGAAAAAACCCAGGATTGCTTCACTGAGAACGGAGCTGTGAACAGGTTGAATCATCTGATGATCACGGTAATCTACTCTCCCCAACCCTCACTCTGAGAACTCGTATGCATAGTGCAGTATGCCACATGGTAATAGATTATGCTGTCTTGGGATGTGTGACAGACAAGAGCTATTAACAGAGAACTACATAAACCTTTGGTCCACCCTACAGCACCTGTAATGGGCTTCCCCAGTGGCTCAGTGTTGAAGAATCCACATGCAGTGCAAGAGATCTGGGTTCCATCTCTGGGTCATTTAGATGCCCTGGAGTAGGGAATGGCAACCCATTCCAGTATTCTTGCCCAGAAAATCCCATGGACAGAGGAGCCTAGCAGATTGCAAAGAGTCAGACTGAAACGACTGAGCTCTCACGCCCCCACAGCACCTACAATATGCAAGCACAGTTTGCCTGCACATCCAGCCTCTTGTTACTGAATATGTCTGTATCACGCCAATCGGGTCACAGAGAGAGGACTAATATCAGTGCAATGGGCCAAGTGTGTTGATTCATGTGTGTGTGTGCATGTTTTTTTTTTTCCTTCGGTTTGGGAGCCAGCATTGGAGGAGTAGAATTTTAATCTTTGGCAGGAAAGGAAGCATTCAGCTCACACACGTGTAGTTTTGTCAGCTCTATTTTGGTGTAGGTAATTTACTCCCCAAGTCGTGCCCAAATCTTTGCAATCCCATGGACTGTCGCCTCCCAGGTTCTTGTGTCTATGGGATTATCCAGGCAAGAATCCTGAAATGGGTTGCTATTTCTTTTTCCAGCAGATTTTCCCAACCCAGGGATCAAACCCATGTCTCCTGCTTGGCAGGCAGATTCTTTACCACCGAGCCATCTAGGAAGCCCCAGCTCTATTTTAGGAATATTGAAAAGGGGCCCCTGCCTTTAGAATCTCTTTCCAGCATGGGACTCCCTGGCTTTGTGAAGTTTCTGGCCTGTGATCCTGTCACCTCCTTTTGTTCCCACTCTGCTGGCCATTGCTTGGGCTGAGAGCCCCATTTCCACTGACATAGGCTCCATGTCTACAAGCCTGATTTTCCACTGTGGTGTTTTGGTGCCTGGCTCCTGAGGAGGCTTCTAGGTACCTGTGACTGCTCACCTGAGCTAGCAATGTATCTACTGATGGCCAATCTTTTCTTTCTTGTTCTTGTCAGACAGTACTGGAGATTGTGAATAGTCTGTCTCTGCATATTTTTCTGTAATGAAGTGTTTAAAATGAGAAGTTTGCCATGAGCGGAGTTTCAATCATTAATAGAAGCTCACAGGATACGTGGGGTTGTTTACGACACCTGCATGCACATTCTGTCCATGCAGCATGCCTGACAGGAGAGGCTCAAGGTGCAGGAGATATAATCCAAACCCAGACTCCAGCACCTTGCTCCTCCCTCAGGACCTGTCCCAGCTGTGCCCTGCTGACCCTTGCCATCTCCCCTTCCTGACATGGCTGGTGGCTCTGTCTCCCTCCTGATTCCTGTGTCTCGGCTGTTAGGGAGCCATCCTCTCCCTGGTGCCTGCTGGCAGCCCCCTCTCCAGTGGTGGGTCTGTGGGCGGAGGTTCTTGCTGGGGATGGGGCTGAATCCCTGAGGGTGAGGTGTGAGGTGATCCTGGGGAGACAGGATAGCCCAGATATGGGCTCATATCCTCTCCCTCCTCCTCCCTTCCAGCTTTCCATCATCTTCAGCAAAGATTGCATTGGCTATCAGTTTTCCTCGGTGGTGAGCACTGGCTTAGGATTAGGTCTCACTGTGACGTCTTTGCTGAAATAATCTTTGCCAGGGATGCCAGCCTGCACTCGTGCCTCCTTCTCATCTGAAGCTGGAATCCAGACACCCGTCCCACCTGATGTGGTCTGTATCAGTCTGACTCTAATAAAACAGCTGCAGCATTGCTCAGCATGCCCAGTGTGTGTGTTTGTGGTGTGGGGAGGATGTGAGCCAGTAGGTCTTGGGAGATGGTGAGAAGTGACACATGTGATCATTGAGAGCATGGGGAGTAGGGTCAGACAGAACAAAGTAAACCTAGGCCTTGTTGCTGACAAGCTGCGGGGACATAGGCAACTTTGCTGCAACTATATCAAGTCATTCTGTCATCTGTTGAATGGGAATTGTGCATCAACATTAAGCAAAATAACATGTACACAACCCCCCTACTTCGGGAGCCTGGAAGAATTCAAGTGTTGTCCACGGCCACAGATAGCATGTCTCTCACTCTGACCTTTAGCACAGTGGCAGAGCCTCTAATCCTTTAAGTGTCCCTCTGGTTATTGACAGGTGTCTCAGGCAAAGACTAAGCAGCTTCATTATAGGTCCCTTCTCCCTCCCAGTAGAATTTGCTATTTTCTACATCTTAGGTGGGTGACTTCTGAGGAGCCAGCATTTCTTCAGGACCACTTAGTACCACTGGTGTTTTTGGTCCTGCCATGGGGATTAGGACCCCCTTGAAGTGTTGAACCAGGAAGAAGGGAGTAGATGGAAGAAGTTACCCCAGTGGGAATGTTGTTACCATGGAAACATCTCATGCTGTAAGTGTGAACTGCAGAATGTGCCACATGGGAACGTGTCCTGAACCCTCCAGGCTACTTCTAAGAGCATGAATGGGTAGTTGCATTACCATAGGAAATTTGTTAGGCTCCAAGAAAGGGCCTAGATTTTGTCTGTTTCCTAGGGTCTAGTGCAATGTCAGGCTACAGTCAGCATGACCCACATGAAGAGTGGCATAACTGGTAAAATCTCTCTACCTTCTGGCCAGGTAGGCACAATAAAATCACATACTGAGAGCTGAACTTGGTACTTGGGGCTAATTGGCCAGGACCTTGAGTCCTGGCTCTTCTTTGACATGCTGGCTGGACTTAGGTGTTTAAATTCACCCATTCATTCCTTCTTTTTGGAGAAGGAAATGGCAACCCACTCCAGTATTCTTGCCTGGAGAATCCCAGGGACAGGGGAGCCTAGTGGGCTGCCGTCAATGGGGTCACACAGAGTCGGACACAACTGAAGCGACTTAGCAGTAGCAGCACTCTTTCTTCACCTCGGCTTTACATCTATCAAGTGCTGCATGCTCTGCTAGACATTGTATTAAAGTGTTCAAGTCATACTAAAAGGTCTAGACTTTTTTGAAAAGTACAAAATAAAATTTTAATAGATAAAGAGCTAAATCATATCCTTGTATGAGATGAATTGACATTGTAGAAATTCTGAAATTCATCTACATTTATCTTTGTTTACTCCCCCAAACTAAATTATTGACATCAACCAAAAGTGTAACTGTTAGTTGCTCACTCATGTCCATATCCTGCCAGGCTCCTGTGTCCATGGAATTTGCCAAGCAAGAATGCTGGAGTGATTCTCTTCTCCAGAGGATCTTCCTGACCCAGGGGTTGAACCTGGATATCTTGCATTGCAGGGAGATTCTTAACTGAAGCCCCCAGGGTAGCCTCCAAGGAAATTTCAAGAAACAGGAAGTAAAAATAGGCTTGTTCTCACCAGTTATTTCAACAAAATTATAATTCTGGTTTTTGTGACCGAAAACATATGGATAGAGTCAAAGATAATTTAAGATATAACAACAGCTTTTTGAATCAGGCCAAGAATCTTGGTGTCTTTCACGGCTCAGCAACAACCTTTCATCTTGGCTTGTCTGGGATTCTTCATGGGAAGGTAAGGATGCTTGGAGATCTATTTCTTTGTTCTCTTATCAAACACATTTTCTACTGTACTTTACTAACTCTACGGTGTGCTTGTGTGTGTGACTTATTGAAAGAGACACACATGTGTGAACCAAGAGCTGGATCCTAATCTGCGATTCCATGATGGCAGAAACCCTGTCGGGGGGATTATGGCAGAAACCCTGTCGGGGGATTATACCGACCTAATATCAAGAGGCACCTAATGTCTCCTTTGTGAAACGGCCAGAGATGGACGAAGAATGTGGACTGAACTCTCCTTTCGTGGTCTCTTTGACCATTTCATAACTTCCTGGGAATTAGAACTAGCAACCTAATCTGTCAGATCATAAACTTGCAAGGGACTTGTGATCTATGCTGTTACTGTATTGTTACTTAGTTCCCAAACTTGAAATAGTAATCAGAAAGTGCCTAGCCTCACTAGGAGCCACAAGCTAGATGGAGTTCATAAACTAGGTGGAGCTCTAGCTCCAAGAGCATCTCTTAGGTTAAAGGTTACTCAGATAGGAAGTACAGCAGCCTTCTTCCTTTGGTAACACTAGTTCTTGGTGGACTAGGGAAGGCTCTGCAGTGGCTTTTGTCCCAAAACCTTAGATATTCTTTCTGGAATCTGTGGGAATGAACTGGAAGGACTGGCCCTAATAACTCAAGGACAAAATCACTTTTTCCTCACTGGCCAACCCTTCACCATCTCTTTTGCTATCGCTTATACTGGTATGGTGACACTTGGAAGGAACATCTTGGTTTTATGTTCGTACTGGTCTTATTGTGGTTAGCAATATACTTGGGATTGGGCATATGCACTCAGAATAATGTTTCCCCCAGTGGTCTTAGCTTGGGAGGCATTCTGGAAGGTTACTCTGATTGCACCCCAACTGGCATAAGAGGCAAGCAATGTTTTAATGGTGAGGAATTGGACATTAATTAGTCTGGGATGCCATCAGGTCTACCCCTGGAGAATCTCCACCCGCTTTGGTGGTAGAACCAGCAGAGACAAGTACAGTGCCTGCATTGGTAAGGGACAGACTAAGTCTGACCAGGGAAAGAAAGCTTCACTGGAAAGTCTGTCCTCATCCCCATCTAGGGAGGGGTGCCTCCAGTAGAAAGATGGCGTTGGTCACTTTTTTCTCTTACACATGGGAGCTAACAATTCCAGCCTCACCCCTTTGAACTGTATCCTGAAAAACTCGAGTAGATTTGATCCCCAGAGCTTAAAGAAGACACACCTGATCTTCCTACGTGGTACTGCATGGCCACGATATCTATTGGAGAATGGAAAACGGTGGCCGGTTGGAGGGTCTCTTAATTATACTACTGTTTTACAATTAGACTGGTTCTGTAGAAAACAAGGGAAATGGGTAGAAGTGGAATATGTGTTGCCCTTCTCTCTGCGAGACACGCCAGACATGTCCTTGACCCGTCCAGCAGGTCCAGTTATTCCAGGGTCCCCGAGAGGGAGCTACCTGAAAGAATCATGGGAGAGAGAGAGAAAGGAGACCAAGCGGCGAAGAATGACAGAGTCAGTCTGGCTGATGTCAAGGTCTCTTTTACTAACTGAAAGTAGGCGGTATATATAGGCAAAGGTTACATAAGGAAGTGACGCGAAAGGGTTACATAAAAAAGTGGCGCGAAAAAGTGGCGCGAAAAAGGATTACACAAGAAAGTGAAACTTATCCCCGCCCAGCATTCCAGTCCCAGAGTTATCTTTGGCACACATCTGTTGTTTTTCTTCTAGGGGAACATTTTGTGGTGACTTGGCTTTCTTAAAGCCCTCCGTGAGCACAATGATTCCAGGAAGCTGCTGGTTTCACAATGATTCATGTTGGCTGTTTGTTAGGCAACACCGGCCCCATGGCTCCTCACATGTCCTAAGGGTGTAAATTTGGGTATTACACCTTCCACTTCCTCCTGTCCTCCTGTCCCCTGTACCCGGGGCTCCAAACTGAGCAAACTGAGAGTCAGGGAACATGCCCCTCCCCGCCCCCCATCCCACCCAGAAGGGCTGCCTTGGTCTCAGTAAAAACCCAAACTAAGATTCAGACTGCTCAAGTAGAGGTCTAAACAATACATCTCAGTACGACCTCAAACTACTTTGGTTTCAGTAGAAATTCAGACAATGGAAGTAAGAGAAGCTCAGACAGCAAAAACTAAGGGTGAAATACAGGATGAGATAGAGGACAGGGGACAAAGAGATAAAGAAAAGCAGAGTTCTCCAATCCTATCCTTGGGATATATATGCACAGAGCATATATATTTCCTTGGAATCATATGCACAGAGCAGCCAGAGAGGCTGAGGAACAGTGACACAAGCTGTTGCCTCTTCACCGGGGGAAATAATCAGTCTATGAGAGTTAGTAAGCCCATTTCTTATCAAGAAATACAAAGAATCAAGGAGGATCTGGGAGACTATTTAGAGGACCCAGAAAAGTATATTAGAACTTTTAAGGTGTTACTCTGTTTTATGACCTTACTTGGAAGGATGTGATGTATATCCTGGGACAAACAGTAACTCCTGACTCAAAAGCTCGAGTTTTGGGGAAATCCATTGCCTATGGAGATAAATGGCTTGGTAATGAATTAGTAGGGAAGAGGGAGGATGAGACAGCCACCTTCCGTACTGGGAATCAGTCAGTCCCAACTATAGAACCAGATTGGGAGTAACAAAGGAAGATGGGATCAGAGTCATTTTGTCAGATGGATTCTTGAGGACTCAGGCAAGTGCATGCTAAGGCTTTATGCCAAATTGGCAAACACAGAACAGGAGGAGAAGGAAGCTACTGGTAAATTCCTAGGTAGGCTGAGAGAAGCTGTTTGCAGATTCACTGAGATTGATCCTGAAAGTGAAGAGGGACGAGTGATCTTAAAAGATAGATTTCTCACTCAGTTGGCTCCAGATATCTACCATAAGCTATTAAAACAGGCATATGGACCAAATCAGTCTAGATAATCTGTTGCAACTGGCTCAAACAGTCTATTAAGGCAAGGAATATGAAGAAAAGAAAGAAAGGCAGAGAAAGACAAAGGAACTAGTGGAAGCCTTTGTAATGGCTGTCAGAACTGTTTTTAAACAGTCTGAGAAGAATTCCTGGAGGGATCCAGGTGAAAAAAGATGGACTTGCTATTACTATGGAAAGAAGGGACACCTCAAGCGGGATTGCCCTCAGGCATCCAAAGCCGCCTNTGATTCATGTTGGCTGTTTGTTAGGCAACACCGGCCCCATGGCTCCTCACATGTCCTAAGGGTGTAAATTTGGGTATTACACCTTCCACTTCCTCCTGTCCTCCTGTCCCCTGTACCCGGGGCTCCAAACTGAGCAAACTGAGAGTCAGGGAACATGCCCCTCCCCGCCCCCCATCCCACCCAGAAGGGCTGCCTTGGTCTCAGTAAAAACCCAAACTAAGATTCAGACTGCTCAAGTAGAGGTCTAAACAATACATCTCAGTACGACCTCAAACTACTTTGGTTTCAGTAGAAATTCAGACAATGGAAGTAAGAGAAGCTCAGACAGCAAAAACTAAGGGTGAAATACAGGATGAGATAGAGGACAGGGGACAAAGAGATAAAGAAAAGCAGAGTTCTCCAATCCTATCCTTGGGATATATATGCACAGAGCATATATATTTCCTTGGAATCATATGCACAGAGCAGCCAGAGAGGCTGAGGAACAGTGACACAAGCTGTTGCCTCTTCACCGGGGGAAATAATCAGTCTATGAGAGTTAGTAAGCCCATTTCTTATCAAGAAATACAAAGAATCAAGGAGGATCTGGGAGACTATTTAGAGGACCCAGAAAAGTATATTAGAACTTTTAAGGTGTTACTCTGTTTTATGACCTTACTTGGAAGGATGTGATGTATATCCTGGGACAAACAGTAACTCCTGACTCAAAAGCTCGAGTTTTGGGGAAATCCATTGCCTATGGAGATAAATGGCTTGGTAATGAATTAGTAGGGAAGAGGGAGGATGAGACAGCCACCTTCCGTACTGGGAATCAGTCAGTCCCAACTATAGAACCAGATTGGGAGTAACAAAGGAAGATGGGATCAGAGTCATTTTGTCAGATGGATTCTTGAGGACTCAGGCAAGTGCATGCTAAGGCTTTATGCCAAATTGGCAAACACAGAACAGGAGGAGAAGGAAGCTACTGGTAAATTCCTAGGTAGGCTGAGAGAAGCTGTTTGCAGATTCACTGAGATTGATCCTGAAAGTGAAGAGGGACGAGTGATCTTAAAAGATAGATTTCTCACTCAGTTGGCTCCAGATATCTACCATAAGCTATTAAAACAGGCATATGGACCAAATCAGTCTAGATAATCTGTTGCAACTGGCTCAAACAGTCTATTAAGGCAAGGAATATGAAGAAAAGAAAGAAAGGCAGAGAAAGACAAAGGAACTAGTGGAAGCCTTTGTAATGGCTGTCAGAACTGTTTTTAAACAGTCTGAGAAGAATTCCTGGAGGGATCCAGGTGAAAAAAGATGGACTTGCTATTACTATGGAAAGAAGGGACACCTCAAGCGGGATTGCCCTCAGGCATCCAAAGCCGCCCTGGCTCCATGTCTGGTCTGCAAGGGACCACACTGGAGGAGAGTCTGCACCCAGAGGCATAGGACCCAGGGGTTGAACTCTCAAGACAATCAGGACTGAAGTTGCCTGGATGTCCCCACACAAGCTCCCATCGTAATTACACCTGGGGAACTCCAGGTATTAATAACTGTTGGGGACCACTCCACTGACTTCCTTTTGGAACAGGGGAAACTTACTCTGTGCTTACTGAAGTCCCTGTCCCACTTTCTCCCCCATTCGCTTCCATAATAGGATGTCTGGATGAGCCAAATATTTCAGTCATCCTCGAAGCAGCAACTGGGACTCTGTGCTATTTTCAAATGCATTTCTGATCATGCAAGAGTCTCCCTCGCCCCTTTTGGGGAAGGGTATACTGAGCAAGGTCCATGCCTCTGTTTACATGAATATGGAGCCCTCCCTTTCTCTCCCTTTAATTGAACAAAATGTAAATTCTAGAGTGTGGGTTGGTAGAAAATCTGTGGGTTGAGAACAAAATACTATTCCTGTAGTTGTTAAGCTCAAAAACCCACACTTATTTCCACATAAGAAGCAGTATCCACTGAAACCTGAGGTTAAGGAAGGGCTAAAACCTATCATTGAGAATTTAAAGGGGCAGGGGCTATTAATTCCCTGTAACAGTCCGTTCTACATTCCTATTTTGGGTATAAAGATGTCAAATGATAAATGGAGATTAGTTCAAGACTGACAAATAATTAATGAGGCTGTAGTTCCTTTATACCCTGTGGTGGCTAATCCTTATACTCTATTGTCTTCAGTGAAAGGTTGTCACTGAGCTGTGAAAGACGTCAGGATTCTTGGCCTCTGGAGGAGAGGAATTCAATCCAGGGCGAGTGACAAGGTTTGATCACTCAGAGCTTTTGTGTAATAAAGTTTTATTAAAGTATAAAAGAGATAGAGAAAGCTTCTGACATAGACATCAGAAGGGGACAGAAAGAGTGCCCCCTGCTAGTCTTTAGCTGGATGTTATAGCTACTAGCAGGCTGCTAATTGGAGAAAGAAAATGTCTCAGGACNTTAAAGTATAAAAGAGATAGAGAAAGCTTCTGACATAGACATCAGAAGGGGACAGAAAGAGTGCCCCCTGCTAGTCTTTAGCTGGATGTTATAGCTACTAGCAGGCTGCTAATTGGAGAAAGAAAATGTCTCAGGACTCAGACTGTCACCAGGCCCCTCACCCACAACATGTATTTTTGGGATAACACTGGCACAAAGTGAGTTGTCCTGGGCCAAAAAATGATTGACATGTATCTTGAAGAAAACAGGTTTCCAAGCAAAGAGGTAGTCTTATTAACATAGCTTAAGAGAACATTTGCATAAGTAAAACATACTGATTTGTCAAGTTAGTTCTAAGTCTTAGGCAGAACCGATTTGGAGGCCGATTTGAAGAGTCTAGTAAACAGATAGTTTATTAACATAGCTTAAGACAAACATTTCCATAAGAAAAATACATTGGTTAGCTCAAGGTTTGAGAAAAGTTAAGTTCAGGTGGAACCATGTATCATTATAGCAACACATAATTTTAAAAGAAACCTCTTTTTAGATTTGTATAGAGAAGGGGGGAAAAAAAGTCTAACACTTGTAGTTTGTTTCCTCCTGCTGCTTAAGAGAGAGAAAAAATGTTTGACACTGCAGCCTATTTTCTCCATTTGCAGACCCCTGGCCTTCCTGCCTGTTACTCTCTCATTGGCACCTGTGGCTTCTGGGCCTGGTAATATCCTAAGTGTTGGAGCTGTAGAAGAGGATGCGCAGGGAGTGGATGTTTGTGGTTCTAACTGTTCTGCTGAGAGAGGCTGCTCAGGGACACTGCACACCCCATCATAGTGGGGCAGTGTAACCTTTGGGGATGTGGCTGTGGACTTGTCTCAGGAGGAGTGGGAGCTTCCTGATGTGACTCAGAGACTCCTGTACTGTGATGTGATGTTGGAGAATTTTGCACTTGTGGCCTCAACTCAGCATCCTTGACTACGTTCTTTCCTTCCTTGTGTCTCCATGGACCCCTCTTTTCTTCTAACAGCCAGACTGTGGAAATTGCTCCCTTCCAATTTTTTCTTACTTAGGTGCTGTGGGTACCACACCAGGCCACAGTGTTGCGTGTATAATCTCATCCTCTCCCATGCAACCCTTCAGCTTCCCTGAAGCCTTGCAGGGAAGAATATGGGAGCAGGAAGTCTGCAGTGAAACCAATGGATCCTGAAGATTTGGTCACCTTGGCAGAGTGACTGTTCAAATTCACTGTACCCCTCTGCCTCAGATTCTGCCCCCTTCCCTCTAGCTGGCATTTCCTCATGCCTGACTGTTCCAGAAATTGGAGGCACCAATATAGTCACTACTTGGAGGGACCACTGGGCTATTCCTGTAAGACACTCCTCCAAGGTTCTTTTTGTAACATTGGGTTTTTGTTGTTGTTGTTTTGTTTTGTTTTATGGTCATGGAGTGTGTTGCTCTGCACCAGTGCTGTATACTCACCTGCCTTGTCTTTCTGTTAAGATCTGCATCTTCCAAGTTTTATGTAGTTACCCAACTGGAGTTGCATGGAGAGATGTGGGTACCTGACAGGGCAGGTATGACTCCAGTCATGGCAAGAGGGCCCTAGAGGGGAACTGGCCTTGGGAAGTGGGATAGCTCCATGCCAGGGCTGTCTTCAGACCTTACCAAGAACCTCTCCAGCACCTATTGTTTTCATACCAATGTCAGAGACCATACTTTAACTTCTACCTTTAACCTGTTTTTGACATTTTCCCTGTTTATCATTTCTATTCTGATATCTGGCCAAGGCTACTTCACACCTGTCTGACCTTCATGTCTGCCCTGTTCCTCTTCACTGTTCCCTTTGAAGTGCTCTTCAACACTGAGCTACACATAATGTGAGTTATGGACATAGTCTAAGCAGTCCATGAACACCAGCTGCTTGCTTGCTGTCAATTTCCTCTGTTGTTCAGTGCTCTTGTCACCAGGAGACAAGCCCCTGATAAAAGCCATTCACAGAAAAGTGAATTGGAGACCCAGCCTTTCCTTCCTGTACTGTATCCCACCTCTGTGCCTTTTGTCACAGTAGACCTCCCCATTTTATGATCTTACCAGAACTTGCTCAGAACTGCACAGCAGACCCTTTCTCATTCTCACTTCAGCCCTCTGTCCTCCTTACAATCCTATGTGCTCATTTCTGGGTTTGTAAGGTGTTGGAGAAGACTCTTGAGAGTCCCTTGGACTACAAGGAGATCCAACCAGTCCATTCTGAAGGAGATCAACCCTGGGATTTCTTTGGAAGGAATGAGGCTAAAGCTGAAACGCCAGTACTTTGGCCACCTCATGTGAAGTGTTGACTCATTGGAAAAGACCCTGATGCTGGGAGGGATTGGGGGAAGGAGAAGAAGGGGACGACAGAGGATGAGAGACTGGATGGCATCACTGATTCGATGGACATGAGTCTGAGTGAACTCCGGGAGTTGGTGATGGACAGGGAGGCCTGGCGTGCTGCAATTCATGGGGTCGCAGAGTCAGATATGACTGAGCGACTGAACTGAAATGAACTGAACTGAACTGAAGAAGTACATTTGTGATAGGACTGCCCCCTTCCACAGAGTCTATGTGTGCTTCCCCAACACTTCTGTGCTTTCAGGTTGGCGGTTTTGAAAGGAGGATGAGAAGGCACCTTCTCAAGGCATGTCCTAACTCAGTGTTCCCAAGGCAGGTCCAACCTTGTGGGATGTGTGGCTCAGTCTTGAGACATTTTGTACCGGATTGAGCAGCAAGGAATATACCCTACAAAGAAACTGCATACGTGTGAACATGTGGGAAACAATTCAGGTTCAGTGTAAGCATTCACCAGCACAGTGAAGAGAAATACCTCAGAAGGACTGAGGTCTGGCTTTTGTTGCTAAGAATTGCAGAGTCCAGATGTCAGAGAATCCCTTTATGTGTGGGGGTTGTGGGAAGGGCCTTCTCCCCAGCTTAGGCCTTCTCCAGCACCTTCTCAAGCAAACTTTGTGTGCACCAGGACCCGAAGACTGCACAGAGATGGAAACAGGACAGTGTTTGAGTGTCTCCTGTGCAGATACAGGTCAGCAGCGGACTGCTGCAGAGGCAGGGGCTCTGGGTGCAGCAGACTTGGGTAGGGCTGGGTGCAGCAGACTTGGGTATGGCATAAGCCGTCTTGAAGGAGGTCACCATTAACCCCACCATAACTTACACAGAACTGAGGAAATAGACTCTTGGAGGGCACAAACAGAACTTTGTGTGCACCAGGATCCAGAAGAAAAGAGCAGTGACCCCACAAAAGACTGACCAGACTTGCCCATGAGTGTCCAAGAGTCTCCAGAGGAGGCATGGGTCAGTGCTGGCCTGAGGCAGGGTTGGGGGCATTGAGCATAGCAATGCCTGCATGGGACCTTTTGAATGAGGTCACCATTATCTTCATTACCTCCACCATAGTTTGGTCCCAGGTAAATAAGAGGGAGGGAACACAGCTCCACCCATCAAAAGAAAATTGGATTAAAGATTTACTGAGCATGGCCCCACCCATCAGAATAAGACCCAGTTTCCCCCTCAGTCAGTCTCTCCCATCAGGAAGCTTCCATAAGCCTCTTATCCTTCTCCATCAGAGAGCAGACAATCTGAAAACCACTATCACAGAAAACTAGCCAATCTTATCACATGGACCAGAGCCTTGTCTAACTCAATGAAACTATGAGCCATGCCATGTAGGGCCACCCAAGATGGACGGGTCATAGTGGAGAGTTCTGATAAAACGTGGTCCACTGAAGAAGTGAATGGCAAACCACTTCTTGCCATTGAGAACCCCATGAAGAGTATGAAAAGGCAAAATGATAGGACACTGAAACATGAACTCCCCAGGCTGGCAGGTGCCCAATATGCTAGTGGAGATCAGTGGAGACATAACTCCAGAAAGAATGAAGAGATGGAGACAAAGCAAAAATAACACCCAGTTATGAATGTGACTGGTGATGAAAGCCAGGTCTGATGCTGTAAACAGCAATATGGCATAGGAACCTGGAACGTTAGTTCCATGAATCAAGGCAAACGGGAAGTGATGAAACAGGAGATGGCAAGAGTGAACATCAACATTTGAGGAATCAGCAAACTAAAATGCACTGGAATGGATGAATTTAACTCAGATGACCATTATATCTAGTACTGTGGGCAAGAATCCCTTATAAGAAATGGAGTAGCCATCATAGCCTACAAAAGAGTCTGAAATGCAGTACTTGGATGTAATTTCAAAAACAACAGAATGATCTCTGTTGGTTTCCAAGGCAAACCATTCAATATCACAATAATCCAAGTCTATGCCCTGACCAGTAATGCTGAAGAAGCTGAAGTTGAACAGTTCTTAGAACTAATGGTTCTAGGACCTTCTAGAACTAATACCCCAAAGAAGATGTCCTTTTCATTACAGGGGATTGGAATGCAAAAGTAGGAAGTCAAGAAATATCTGGAGTAACAGGCAAATTTGACCTTGGAGTAGAGAATGAAGCAAGGCAAAGGCCCATAGAGTTTTGCCAAGAGAACGCACTGCTCATAGTAAACACCCTCTTCCAACAACACAAAAGAAGACTCTACACGTGGACATCACCAGATGGTCAATACCGAAATCAGATTGATTATATTCTTTGCAGCCAAAAATGGAGAAGTTCTATACAGTCAGCAAAAACAGGACTGGGATCTGACTATGGCTTAGACCATGAACTCCTTATTGCTAAATTTAGACTTAAATTGAAGAAAGTAGGGGAAACCACTAGACCATTCAGTTGTGACCTAAAATAAATCCCTTATGATTATACAGTGGAAGTGACAAATAGATTCAAGGGTTTAGATCTGATAGACAGAGTGCCCTAAGTACTATGGATGGAGGTTCATGACATTGTACAGGAGGCAAGACCATTCCCGAGAAAAAGAAATGCAAAAAGGCAAAATGGTTGTGTGAGGAGGCCTTACAAATAGCTGTGAAAAGAAGAGAAGTGAAAGGCAAAGGAGCAAAGGAAATATATACCCATTTGAATGCAGAGTTCCAAAGAATAGCAAGGAGAGATAAAAAAGATTTACTCAGTGATCAATGCAAAGAAATAGGGGAAAACAACAGAATGGGAAAGACTAGAAATCTCCTCAAGAAAATTAGAGATACCAAGGGAACATTTCATGCAACGATGGGCACAATAAAGAACAAAAATTGTATGGACCTAACAAAAGCAGAGACATTACTTTGCCAACAAAGGTTGGTCTAATCAAGGCTATGATTTTTCCAGTAGTCATTTACGGATGTTGAGAGTTGGATTATAAAGAAAGCTGACCACAGAAGAATTGATGTTTTTCAACGGCGCTGTTGGAGAAGACTCTTGAGAGTCCCTTGGACTGTAAGGAGATCCAACAACTCCATTGTAAAGGAAATCAGTACTNTTTTCCAGTAGTCATTTACGGATGTTGAGAGTTGGATTATAAAGAAAGCTGACCACAGAAGAATTGATGTTTTTCAACGGCGCTGTTGGAGAAGACTCTTGAGAGTCCCTTGGACTGTAAGGAGATCCAACAACTCCATTGTAAAGGAAATCAGTACTGAATATTCATTGGAAGGACTGATGTTGAAGCTGAAACTCCAATACTTTGGCCACCTGATATGAAGAACTGACGCATTGGAAAAGACCCTGTGAAGAACTGACTCATTGGAAAAAACCCTAATGCTGGAAAAGATTGAAGGCAGGAGGAGAAGGGGACGAAAGAGGATGAGGTGACTGGATGGCATCACCGACTCAATGGACATGAGTTTCAGTAAACTCCGGGAGTTGGTGATGGACAGGGAGGCCTGGTGTACTGCTATCCATGGAGTCACAAAGAGTCGGACACGACTGAGCAACTGAACTGAACCATAAGCATTCACCAGCATAGTGAAGAGAAACACATCAGAAGGATTGAGGTCTGGCTTTTGTTGCTAAGAATTGCAGAGTCAACATGTCAGAGAATCCCTTTATGTGTGGGGCTGGTGGAAAGGAGACCTCCTGTCCACCTTAGGCCTTCTCCAGCACCAGACCACTCACAGCAAGGGGAATTCACCTAGAAGCAGTGAATGCAGGGAAAATTTCACATTATAGAAGGGCATTATAGCTTCAGTGAATGTGGGAAAGATTTTAGCTGCAAAACTAGGCTTGATGAAAGTGAAACTGGAGAGTGAACAAGTTGGCTTACAGCTCAACATTCAGAAAACAAAGATCATGGCATCCGGTCCCATCACTTCATGGGAAATAGATGGGGAAACAGTGGAAACAGTGTCACACTTTATTTTTTNATAATAAATAAAAATTAAAATGAACATTAGGGGCTGGTGCACTGGGACGACCCAGAGGGATGGTACAGGGAGGGAGGGGGGGTTCAAGATGGGGAACACGTGTATACCTGTGGCAGATTCATGTTGATGTATGGCAAAACCAATACAACATTGTAAAGTAATTAACCTCCAATTAAAATAAATAAATTTATATAAAACTAAAATCATATGGTTTATTTATATTTCATTTATTTTGTTATATTTGGAAAAATCAGCAAGCATATGTGTGAAAAAAATGTTAAATAGTAGTAAGCTGAGGAGATGCCTAAACATGCACACTCATATCACAGGCAGATAAATGAGCTATTAAAGCAAAACCAGAAATAGATCCTAGTCATCATGGATTTTATGAAAAAGATAACTCGCCAAGCAGGAAATTTGCATTGTTTCATACATGAAATTTGGTACTGAATAAACTAATTGAATGTTTGGGGAAATAAAACTGTTGCATCTGTGTCTCCATAGCTTTCTCCAAAATTAATTTCAGAAAAGTTAAAGGTTTACACTTTCGAAGACTGGGATAGAAAATGTCATCAAATTCTTAGAAAATGTTATGGAAAACTTTTTTTTTTTAATTTCAGAGTAGAGAAGACCATTCTAGAGATGAAATGAAACCAGATTGATAATTTTGACTACATAAAAATTAAAATGTTACTGCATGGCAAAATGCACCACATACACCTTTTCAGGACATCACGCAAATGTTATTTCATTGATGTCTTTGGTCATTCTGTTTAAATTATAACGTGTGTACCACTCCACCTGCCCTCTGTATTGTCGATCTTTCCCTGATTCCTCTCCTAATGTGCTATATGTTTACCAAGCTTTCTTGCCTATTGATTTTGTAACACTATCAGACCTAATCTATATGGGAAAGAAATTTTAGTCATTAAAGAAATATTCTCCATTGAGAAAGTATCTCACCTATCTATCTATCTAGTGTGTCTCTTCTCCATTCCCTCTCCACCTAGCCACAATGTTCTTTGCTTACTCCAATGGAGAATTTATAATAAAACAATGCCCTTCCGAATTTGTAGTCAATGGAATGTGCTATGGCATTCAGACAAAACAAAATAAAAATATTAGTGGTTCTGGGCAGGAAATGGGTTTATACTTCCACCTGGAACAACTAAAAAACTGGACAAAATATAGGAAAGAATGATATTCAGAAATTGAACTTCAGTCCACGGTGGCCAGTGTGGTCACATTTGCAGAGCAGAATACTGAAGTGGAGAGAGTTGCACAGAAAAACAATTCCAGGATTCTGCAAGAAGTCCCCAAGTCTTCACTGCATATTGCTCACTGTGTGTATGTGAGAAAACTGCCCAAAGTGAGGGAATAATCTGAAAGGAGCAGAGGAAACAATACTGAGAATTTGTACAGGTCTGAAAATAGCTTGTATTTCTAACAGTCTTAGAGGAATATCTAGGTTATTCATGAGAAGTCAAGTATTTGATTCAGGAAGGGATCTTAGCAGTGGTATAAAATTTGCCTTTTCATGTGGATGCTTATGTACCAGCTGCTGCTGCTGCTAAGTCATTTCAGTTGTGTCCGACTCTGTGTGACACCAGAGACGGCAGCCCACCAGGCTCTGCCGTCTCTGGGATTCTCCAGGCAAGACACTGGAGTTGGGTTGCCATTTCCTTCTCCAATGTATGAAAGTGAAAAGTGAAAGTGAAGTCGCTTAGTTGTGTCTGACTCCTAGCGACCCTGTGGGCTGCAGCCTACCAGGCTCCTCCATCCATGGAATTTGCCAGGCAAGAGTACAGGAGTGGGGTGCCACTGCCTTCTCTGATGCACCAGCTAAACAAGGCTTAAAAGAATCTTCAAATGGATCAGCCTATTTCAAAGTAAAAGAAAAAAGCTCAGGAGTATCTATAGTATTACAGAGGTACCTAGTACCTAAATTTCAGATTTTAGAATATATGGCATCAAAAAACTAGCTAGCAGCATGCAAAGCAGCAGAAAAATATGAACTGTGATCAGAAATAATCAATATAAATGACTCATAGGAACAAAGACATCAATACAAACAATTGGAGAATTGAAGAATAGAATCAATATAAATAATTGAAGAACTCAGTATAAACAAACCCAGAAAACACAAACATGATACAGTTTGTAGACAAAATATTAAAAATTATTAAAATTCTAGATGTTAAGAAGTGAGAGGATCACTTGGACATGTAAACTTGAAGCATAGATATATTTTTAAAAAGACTAGGTTAAAAAATATATTCCACTAGATGGCACCATAGAAGAAAATATTAGTAAGTTTGAAATAGACAATGACAGAAACTATCCAAAATAAAGACCAGAAAAAATTGAGTTATGATAAGAGGGTCAGTGAGCTGTGAGCCAGCCTGGGTGAGGGGTAATGATTAATTGGAATCTCTTAGGGAGTAAGTGCCAGAATCTTCCCATATTTGATGAAAAATATAAACCTATAGATCTATACTGCCTAGTTAACTTTAAGCGTAAGAAAAATGAAAGAAAAAAAAAAGCACTTAGCCCATTGTAATCAGATTTCTTAAGTGTGGTGATAAAATGGAAATCTTCAAAGCAGCCAGAGAAACAGGAACAGAAGGAAGAAGGGCAGCACACTTCTCTTAGGAAACAATGAAATTTACCAAGTATTGAAAGCGTTAAAAGAAAAAAATACTGTGAATTTCTAATTCTCCACCTGATGAAACTATTTTTTTAAAATAAAGGAAAAAGAAACACTTTTTCACATATGTAAAAGCTTAAAGGATTCATCACCATCATACCTGCACTATAAGAAATACTAGAGGAAGGCCTGCAGGAGGGATTGATGTGGTGCAAGGTGGAAATCTCAAACTGTACCAGGGAAGGGAGAGCATGGATGACTGTCAGTCTGAGGAGATCTATTTCTCTATCACTATCCTACCTGGAGAATCCCATGGACAGAGGAGCCTCGTGGGCTACAAGTTCAGTAGGGTCACAAAGAGTCAGACACAACTGAGCACACACACATTCCTTATATACAGAGATTTAATACATTCACAATGGATTTTCTTGGACTAAAGTATTCAAATAATACAGTCAAAAGCAGAAATTACAGCTGTTGATAAAGTTAGTAAGTTGTAATTTAGCTCAAAGGACAATAACTTGATAAAACAGAGACATAAAGTGTAATAAAATATGGAAGAGTGTGTAAGAGAGAACATGGGACACAGTGAAAAGACTCTCAGTATGTAGATACTGAAATTACTGGTAGGAGTCCTGTCGCCTGCCTAGAGCTGACTGGCAGGAGGACTCCCAGGGAGCAGAAGCTGCGGTGTGTGAGCCCACAGCTGTGGGCGTGGAGTAGGTCAGTGAGGATGCTGGCCTCAGTACACTGGGTGGCCAGCACTGCTGCTTGTATTGTTTTCTGCCCTACTTGTCTCAAGCATGGCTCCAGTTGGAGGGACCTAAGAGACATGGGCCAAAGCAAAGGACACTCAGAAAGCTCCTTGGGGGGTAGAAGGGCAATCCTCTGGTAATACCTAGATTGGGTGTACCGCCAAAGCCAAGTGAGGTTTCCTGGATGAGATATTAGCCAGCTTCCTGGGCACTGAGAGAACTCCTTAGCATTACCAGGAGAGGGTTTTTTATTTTATTTTATTTTTTTACTTTACTGGATTATAGTTGCTGTATAGTGTTGTGTTTCTGCTATACAGCAAAGTGAATCAGGTACCCATTTTATTTTGGATTTTCTTCCCATTTAGGTCACCAAAGAGCATTGAGTAGAGTTCCCTGTGCTATACAGTAGGTTCTCATTAGTTATCTATTTTATGCATTGTCAATAGTCTATATATATGAATCTAAATCTCCTTCATCCCACCCTCTCCTTATATATATCTTTATTTTCTATGTCTGTGTCTCTGTTTCTGCTTTGCAAAGAAGATCATCTATACCAAACCGTCTCTCTTGGTTCCACATTTATGTGTTACTATATGATATTTGGTTTTATCTTTTTGCCTTACTTCACTCCTTATGACTGTCCCTAGGCAATCTCTCACAAATGGCACCGTTTTGTTCCTTTTCTGTTGTTTATATATACCACATCTTCTTCTTCTTCTTCTTTTTTTACAACTGCTGGGTCAGATNTTTCTTTAGGTAGATTTATTCCTAAGTATTTTATTCTTTTTGTTGCAATGGTGAATGGGATTGTTTCCTAAATTTGTCTTTCTGTTTTCTCATTGTTAGTGTATAAGAATACAAGGGATTTCTGTTAATTTTATTTCCTACAACTGTACTGTATTCGTTGATTAGCTCTAGTAATTTTCTGGTGGAGTCTTTAGGGTTTTCAATGTTGAGGATCATGTCATCTGCAAACAGTGAGAGTTTTACTTCATCTTTTCCAGTCTGGATTCCTTTTAGTTCTTTTTCTGCTTTGACTGCTGTGGCTAAAACTTCCAAAACTATGTTGAATAGTAGTGTTGAGAGTGGGCACCCTTGTCTTGTTCCAACTTTAGGGGAAATGCTTTCAATTTTTCATGATTGAAGGTAATGTTTGCTGTGGGTTTATAATATATGACTTTTATTATATTGAAGTATGTTCCTTCTATTCCTGATTTCTGGAGGTTTTTTTTTTTAATNTGTCTTGTTCCAACTTTAGGGGAAATGCTTTCAATTTTTCATGATTGAAGGTAATGTTTGCTGTGGGTTTATAATATATGACTTTTATTATATTGAAGTATGTTCCTTCTATTCCTGATTTCTGGAGGTTTTTTTTTTTAATTCATAAATGGATGTTGAATTTTGTCAAAGGCTTTCTCTGCATCTATTGAGATAATCATATGGTTTTTATATTTCAATTTCTTAATGTGGTGTATCACATTGATTACTTTGCGAATATTGAAGAATCTTTGCATCCCTGGGATAAAACCCACTTGGTCATGATGTCTGATCTTTTTAATACGTTGTTGGATTCTGTTTGCTAGAATTTTGTTAAGAATTTTTGCATCTATGTTCATCAGTGATATTGGCCTGTAGTTTTCTTTTTTTTGTGGCATCTTTGTGTGGTTTTGGTATTAGGGTAATGGTGGCTTCATGGAATGAGTTTGGAACTTTACCTGCCTATGCAATTTTCTGGAATAGTTTGAGTAGGATCAATTCAGTTCAGTTCAGTCACTCAGTCGTGTCCAATTCTTTGTAACCCCATGAATCACAGCACTCCAGGCCTCCCTGTCCATCACCAACTCCCAGAGTTCACTCAAGCTCATATCCATTGAGTCGGTGATGCCATCCAGCCATCTCATCCTCTGTCGTCCCCTTTGCCTCCTGCCTCCAATCCCTCCCAGCATCAGGATCTTTTCCAATGAGTCAACTCTTCGCAGGAGGTGGCCAACGTATTGGAGTTACATCTCTAAATTTTTGGTAGAATTCAGCTGTGAAGCTGTCTCGTCCTGGGCTTTTGTTTGCTGGAAGATTTCTGATTACAGTTTTCATTTCTGTGCTTGTGATGGGTCTGTTAGGATTTTCTATTTCTTCCTGGTTCAGTTTTGGAAAGTTATACTTTTCTGAGAATTTGTCCATTTCTTCCAAATTGTCCATTTTATTAGCATATAGTTGCTGTTAGTAGTCTCTTATGATCCTTTGTATTTCTGTGTTGTCTGTCGTGATTTGTTTATTTTCATTTCTAGTTTTGTTGACTTGATTCTTCTCCCTTTTCTTCTTGATGAGTCTGGCTAATGGTTTGTCTATTTTATTTATCTTCTCAAATAACCAGCTTTTAGCTTTGTTGATTTTTGCTATGGTCTCCTTGTTTCTTTTTCATTTATTTCTGCTCTAATTTTTATGATTTCTTTCCTTCTACTATCCCTAGGGTTCTTCATTTCTTCCTGTTCTAGTTGCTTTAGGTGTAGAGTTAGGTTATTTATTTGATTTTTCTCTTGTTTCTTTGGGCTTCCCTGGTAGCTCGGTGGTTAAAGTGTCTGCCTACAATGCGGGAGACCCGGGTTTGATCCCTGGGTTGAGATCTCCTGGGGAAGGAAATGGCAACCCACTCCAGTATTCTTGCCTGGAAAATCCCATGGACGGAGGAGCCTGGTGGGCCACAGTCCACAGGGTTACAAAGAATTGGACACGACTGAGCAAATTCACTTCTTCACTTCAGTTCACTTGTTTCTTGAGGTCAGCTTGTATTGTTATGAACCTTCCCCTTAGCACTGCTTTTACTGAATCCCATAGGTTTTGGGTGGTTGTATTTTCATTTTCATTTGTTTTTATGCCTATTTTGATTTCTTTTTTAATTTCTTCTGTGATTTGTTGGTTATTCAGCACCGTGCTGTTTAGCCTCCATGTGTTTCTATTTTTAATAGTTTTTCCCTCCTGCAGTTGATATTTAATCTTACCGCACTGTGATCAGAAAAGATGCTTGAGATGATTTCATTTTTTTTTTTTTTTGAATTTACCAAGGCTAGATTTATGGCCAAGGATGTGATGTATCCCAGAGAAGCTTCTGTGTGCAGTTGAGAAAAAAGGTGAAATTCATTGTTTTAGGGTGAAATATCCTATAGATATCAATTAGGTCTAACTGGTCCGTTGTATCATTTGAAGTTTGTGTTTCCTTACTAATTTTCTGTTTAGTTGATCTATCCATAGGTGTGAGTAGGGTATTAAAGTCTCCCACTATTATTGGGTTACTGTTGATTTCCTTTTTCATACTTGTTAGTATTTGCCTTACATATTGTGGTGCTCGTATGTTGGGTACATATATATTTATAATTGTTATATCTTATTCTTGGATCGAGCCTTTGATCATTATGTAGTGTCCTTCTTTGTCTCTTTTCACGGCCTTTATTTCAAAGTCTATTTCATCTGATATGAGTATTGCTACTCCTGCTTTTTTTTGGTCTCCACTTGGGTGAAATATCTTTTTCTAGCTCTTTACTTTCAGTCTGTATGTGTCCCTTGGTTTAAGGTGGGTCTCTTGTAGGTGGTATACAGGGGGCTTTGTTTTTGTTTCCATTCAGCCAGTCTTTGTCTTTTGATTGGGGCATTCAACCCTTTACATTAAGGTAATTATTAATAAGTATGATACTGTTGCCATTTACTTTGTTGTTTGGGGTTTGACTTTGTTGTTTGGGGTTCGAGTTTGTGCGCCTTTTCTGTGTTTCCTGTCTAGAGAAGATCCTTTAGCATTTGTTGAAAAGCTGGTTTGGTGGTGCTGAATTCTCTCAGCTTTTGCTTGTCTATAACGCTTTTGATTTCTCCATCACATTTGAATGAGATACTTGCTGGGTACAGTAATCTGGGTTGTAGTTTTTCTCTTTCATCACTTCAAGTATGTCCTGCCATTCCCTTCTGGTTTGAAGATTTTCTATTGAAAGATCATCTTTTATCCTTATGGGAATCCCCTTGTGTGTTATTTGTTGTTTTTCCCTTCCTGGTTTTAATATTTTTCTTTGTGTTTGATCTTCGTTAATTTGATTAATATGTGTCTTTGTGTGTTTCGCCTTGGGTTTATCCTGTTTGGGACTCTCTGGGTTTCTTGGACTTGGGTGGATATTTCCTTCCCCATTTTAGGGAAGTTTTCAACTATTATCTCCTCAAGCATTTTCTCATGGCCTTTCTTTTTGTCTTCTTCTTCTGGGACTCATATGATTTGAATGTTGGGGCATTTGACTTGTCCCAGAGGTCTCTGACATTGTCCTCATTTCTTTTAATTCTTTTGTTCTTTTTTCCTCTCTGCTTCATTTATTTCCACTGTTCTATCTTTTGCCTCACTTATCCTATCTTATACGTCAGTTATTTTACTGCTGGTTCCCTCCAGAGTGCTTTTGATCTCAGTTATTGCGTTATTCACTCTTAATTGACTCTTTTTTTAAAAATTTCTTCTAGGTCCTTGTTAAACTTTTCTTGCATCTTCTCAATCCATCTCCAGACTATTTATCTGTAAGTCCATTTTGTTTTCAAGACTTTGGATCATTGTCACTATCATTGTTCTGAATTCTTTTTCAGGTAGACCCCCTATCCCTTCCTCTTTGGTTTGGTTTGGTGGGCATTTATCATGTTCCTTTATCTGCTGAACATTTCTCTGCCTTTTCATCTTGTTTAGATTGCTGTCTTTGGGGTGGCCTTTCTGTATGCTGGAAGTTTGTGCTTCCTCTTTATTGTGGAGGTTCCTCCCTGTGGGTAGGGTTGGACGAGTGGCTTGTCAAGGTTTCCTGGTTAGGGAAGCTTGCGTCAGTGTTCTGGTGGGTGGAGCTGGATCTCTTCTCTCTGGAGTGCAATGAAGTGTCCAGTAGTGAGTTTTGAGGTTTCTATGGGTTTGGTTTTAATATACAGGCCACTTTGGGTGGCCTGTATATTAATGTTCAAGGCTATGTTCCTGCATTGCTGGAGAATTAGCTTGGTATGTCTTGGTCTGGAACTTGTTGGCTCTTGGGTGGAGCTCGGTTTCAGTGTAGGTATGGAGGCTTTTGGATGAGCTCTTTTTGATTAATATTTCCTGAAGTCAGGAACTTTTCTGGTGTTCTCAGGTTTTGGATTTAAGTCTCCTGCCTTTGGTTTTCAGTCTTATTCTTACAGTAGACTCAAGATCTCCATCCATACAGCACTGATGATAGAACATCTAGGTTAATGGAGAAAAGATTCTCCACAGTGAGGGACACCCAGAAAAGTTTGCAGGGTTACATGGAGAAGAGAAGAGGGAGGAGGGAGATAGAGGTGACCAGGAGGAGAAGGGGGGAATCAAAAGGGGAGAGAGCAATCTAGCCAGTAATCAATTCCCTATGTGCCCTCCACAGCCTGGAACACCCAGAGAGGTTCACCCGAGTTACACAGAAAAAAGAAAAGGGAGGAAGGAGATAGAGGTTACCAGAAGGAGAATAAGGGAAATCAAAAGGAGAAAGACAGATCTAGCCAGTAATCAGTTCCCTAAGTGTTCTCCACAGCCTGGAATATCCAAAGAGATTCACAGATTTGGGTAGAGAAGAGAAGGTGTTGGAAGAGATAGAGGTGACCTGGAGGAGAAAAAGGAGAGTCAAAAGGGGGAGTGGGCAGTCAAGCCAGTAATCACATCCCTAAGTAAAAATGGGTACTGAAGATTGGATTCTTAAAGGTGCAAAATTGATAACAAATACCAAAAAGCAAAGATTAAAAATCTAGAATAGAGTTTAGATTCTCAAAAATACAATATTAAAAAAAGAAAACAAAATCATAAAAACATAAAAAATATATATGAAATTTGCTTTAAAAATAGGGCATTTTGTTTTTTGCAAGGTAATAGTAGGTTATAAAAAATGAAAATTAAAGGAATAATAAAGGACTTTAAAATTTCTAAAAATTAAAAAAATTAAAGAAATGGTAATAGTAAAATATATCTAGGATTTCTCTGGAGCTGTTGCAGGCAGTGTGCGGTCAGTTCAGTTTCAGATAGTTCCTTGTTCCAGCTTATACTTCTCAAGGTCTATAGGCCCCTTCCAATATAGTTTGTGCTAACTACAGAGTTTTAATCTGTTGTTCTCATCACTTCCAATGCGGTTCCCTCTGTATATTTTGGCTTCTGTTTGCAAGTCTCTTTATTGTCTAATTTCTGCCCTGACCCAAGGGGGCAAAGGTGGTCACTTATTTAGGCTCACTTGTTCATTTGTGCCATGGGGAGGGAGGGAGGAACACTGCAAAGAAATAACACTGGCATGTATGGGGAGTGCTTGCAGTGCCTGGGCCACATTGGGTTTGCCCCAGCTCATGGTGTCTGTGCTTTCCCAGTCTACACTGCTCAGGCTTCAGGGGAACTGTCTAAAGTGGGCCCTGGGTTGCATGCACTTCCCATGCCTAAGCTGCTGAGGTTCAGGTTTTCAGGTACTCCACAAAGGCACAGACTCAATTGGGCCTGCGTTTTGTGCCTTTCCCAGGTCCTAGCAATTCAGGCAACCAGGTGCTTGGCGAGCGCACTCTCCCCAGGTGTGTGGTGCATCTTATCACCTCCCCCGAGTCAGCCGCTCGGTTTCCTGGGTGTGCAGCAGGAGCGCTGTCTCAGGTGTGCCATGTGTCTCTTCTGGGGAGCTAATCTCTGGCTGTGACCCTCCTTGTGGATGTCAATCATCCAGGATCCCAGGAAGACTTGGTTAGCAACTGGGAGCCTGCTTGCCGTTTGGTAGAGGATGCTGTCTCTGGGGCCAAGTTTACCCCTTTCTGGCTCTGGCTTCCACCTGCCTGCCTCTCTTCCTCCAATGAGGGGAGGGGCCAGTCCACAGCCAGCTAGCTCTCCTCTGGCATTAGCTCAGTCCTTTGTTCTGTTATGACCAACCTAATAGTATATTGAAAAGCAGAGATATTACTTTGCCAACAAANGGGATTGGGGGCAGGAGGAGAAGGGGACAACAGAGGATGAGATGGCTGGATGGCATCATCGACTCGATGAACATGAGTTTGGGTGAACTCCAGGAGTTGGTGATGGACAGGGAGGCCTGGAAGGCTGTGATTCATGGGGTCACAAAAAGTTGGACACGACTGAACGACTGAACTGAACTGAACTTTGTTCTGTGAGCGGGCCCAGCAGTGCCTTAGGTTAGAACTTTTTGCTGGAAAGTTCTCTCTCTCTCTTTTTTCCCCCTCTCTCTGGCTATCCCATGGTTTGTGTAGCTATCTCACGTTAGCTCCCTCAGATTGTCCTCAGGGCATTCAGGCCCAGTCCTTACCCTAAGCAATGTAGCCCGCGCCTCCCTGTTCAGCCCCCGCTTGCTAGTGTCAGATACTTATGTCTGGGCTATTTCTCCTCTGGCAATTGTGGTTAGGCATGTAATCTGTGGGTTTTATTTATTTATTTATTTTTCCTCCTGGTTATGTTGCCCTCGGAGATTCCAAAACTCTCCACAGACTCGCCGGTGAGAGGTTTTACTGGTGTTTGGAAACTTCTCCTCTTTCATGACTCCCTTCCCAGGATGATTCTCCATCCCTAACTCTTTTGTCTCTCTTTTTATCTTTTATATTTTGTCCTACCTCCTTTTGAAGACAATGGACTGCTTTTCTGGGTGCCTGGTGTCCTCCACCAGTATTCAGGAGTTGTTTTGTGGAATTTGCTCAGCATTCAAATAATCTTTCAATGAATTTGTGGGGAAGAAAGTAGTCTACGCATTCTATTCCTCTACCACCTTAGGACCACCCCACCCCCCGCCCCCCGTACCACATCTTCTTTACAGTAGAAAGTGTCTAAAAAGATTTACCATTTTGAGCAGTGATATATTAGAACTACAGTCAGCTGTTGCAGAGTCCTGGATGCACACCAGTGTTACACTTTTTAAAAGTTTAGTTGAGGAGTCAACAGTTGGTTTGGCAGGCACAGGAGGAATGGAACTAGGATACATGAGACCATGGTCATGGTGGGACTCTTGGAACTCTTAGAAATGCAATTATTAATAAAAGATGTAGAAGTATTTCACCACTTTGCAAACCGACACAATTATACTGGAGTGAACCAACTTAATGTCAGGTCTTCCTGGAACCCATTCCTGTTTGCATACGAGTCTATCTTTGCTGACATCATTCACCTCCCTAAGCAGCCTGTATCCTTCAGGATGCCATATCCTTCCAAGTACCTGTTCATTGTACACTCACAGCACTTGCTGGGAACATCCTCATTTCATTAGTCCTACTGTTGCAGTTGAGCTGGAGCATTGTTATGGAAAGTCAGACCACTGGGTTGAATGGTTTCTATGTACTTTCTTGACTCCTAGTCTATGCTTACTTTACATTTCTCCTCAACCATTTCCTTTAACTTTTATATTAATTCTCATCTTACTTCACTTTTTGGTCCCAGATATTTCCTATTCTTCCTTTCGCCCCCAAACAGATGCATGTTGACCATATAGGTGAGAGATTTAGAGCATGTCCCATTTTGGGACACTTGCAGGCTGTATATTGTCACCTTGCTTATTTAACTTATATACAGAGTACATCATAAGAAATGCTGGGCTGGATGAAGCATAAGCTGGAGTCAAGATTGCCAGGAGAAATATTAAGAACCACAGATATGCAGATGACACCACCCTTATGGCAGAAAGCAAAGAACTAAAGAGCCTGTTGATGAAAGTGAAAGAGGAGAGTGAAAAAAATGACTTAAAACTCAACATTCAGAAAACTAAGATCATGGCATCTGGTCCCATCACTTCATGGCAAATAGAGGGGGAAACAATGNTTTTTTTTTTTTTTAGTAAAAAATGTGTTTTCTTGAAAAATCTATTTTTTTTTTTTTTGGAATGTCATGCAGCTTGTGAGATCTTAGTTCTTTGACCAGAGATTGAACCCAGGCCCTCAGCAATGAGAGATTGATTCCTGACCTCTGAAATGCCACGGAATTTCCTTGTATGTCTACTCAAGATACTATCTCATGTAAGTGGGATTGTGCAGAATTTGTCTTTCTGTGACTGGCTTATTTGTCTTGCAGTAATGTCCTTGGGGCTTCACTTGTGGCTTAGATGGTAAAGAAACTGCCTACAATGCAGGAGACCTGGGTTCAATGCCCTGAAGAAGGGAATGGAAACCCACTCCAGTATTCTTGCCTGGAGAACCCCATGGACAGAGGAGACTGGGAGCCTACAGTTCATGGGGTCGCAAAGAGTTGGACATGACTGAGCAACTAACACTTTCACTTTCAGTGTCTTTAAGGTTCATCCATGTTGTATATAGTAAGATTTCCTTCTTTTTAAAGACTGAATAACACTGGACTGTATATATGTGTGTACATGTGTCTATATCACATTTTCTTTTTATATCTGTTGATGGATATTTGGCTTACCCCCCTGTCTTGGCTATTGTGAATAATGCTACAATTAACTGCATAGTGCTGTGCCTTTTGAGATCTTGATTTTAATTCTTTTCGTTCGTTTTTCAGTTGTTTAGTCATGTCCAACCAGATGCCATGATCTTAGTTTATAGAATGTTGAATTTTAAGGCAGCCTTTTCACTTTTCTCTTTCATCCTCATCAAGAGGCTATTTAGTTCCTCTTCACTTTCTGCTACTAGAGTGGTATCATCTGCATATCTGAGGTTGTTGGTATTTCTCTTGGCGATATTGATTCCACCTTGTGATTCATCCAACCCAGAATTTCACGTGATGTACTCTGAATATAAGTTAAATAAGGAGGGTGACAACATACAGACTTGATGTACTCCTCTCCCAATTTTGAACTAGTCTGTGGTTTCATGTCTGATTCTAACTGTTGCTTCTTGATCTGCATATAGGTTTCTCAAGAGGCAGGTAAGGTGATATTGATTTCCCATCTCTTTAAGGATTTTCCACACTTTATTGTGATCCACACAGTGAAAGGCTTTAGTCAATGCAGCAGAAGTTGATGTTTTTCTGGAATTTCCTTGCTTTTTTATGATCCAGTGGATAGTGGCAATTTGATCTCTGGTTCATCTGCCTCTAAATCCAAAACATCTTCAAGTCCTCAGTTCATGTACTGCTGAAGCCATACATGAAGGATTTGGAACATTACCTTGATAGCATATGAAATGAGCCCAATTGTATGGTAGTTTGAATATTCTTTGGCATTGCCCTTCTCTGGGATTGGAATGAAAACTGACCTTTTCCAGTTGTGTGGCCACTGCTGAGTTTTCCAAATTTGCTGACATATTGAATGCAGCACTTTAACACCATCATCTTTTAGGTTCTGAAATAGCTCAGCTGGAATTCCATCACCTCCACTAGCTTTGTTTGTAGGTAATACATCCTAAGGCCTTCTTGACTTCAAACTCTAAGATGTCTGACTCTAGGTGAGTGACTGCACCATTATGGTTGTCTGGGTCATTAAGACCTTTTATGTATAGCTCTTCTGTGTATTCTTACCACCTCTTCTTAATATCTTCTGCTTCTATAAGGTCCTTGCCATTTTGTCCTTTATTGTGCCCATCTTTCATTAAATGTTCCCTTGGTATCTCCAATATTCATGAAGAGATCTCTAGTCTTTCCAATTCTATTATTTTCCTCTTAATTCTTTTAAATAGGTAAATACTCAGAAGTGAGGTTGGTAGATCATAATGAAAATTTTATTTTTCAGTTTTTGTGGACCCTCAATACTGTGATCCATACTGACTGTGCCAGAATACATTCTCAATTTCTCAAAGTTCATGTCAGTGCTTGTCTTTTTTTTTTTAATAGCCTTCACAATAAGTAGGAGGTAATATCTCAGGCTTTTCTTTTTATTTTCCTCATAATTATTGATATTGAGCACCTTTTGGAAATCCAAATACCTGTTGGATTTCCTTGGTGGCTCAGACTGTAAAGAATCTGCCTACAATGCAGGAGGCCTGGCTTCAATCCCTGGGTTGGGAAGATCCCCTGGAGAAGAGAATATCAACCCACACCAGTATTCTTGCTTAGAGAATTTCGTGGACAGAGGAGCCTGGCAAGCTACAGTTCATGGGATCCCAAAAGTTGGATAACTGAGCAACTTTCACTTTCCCTCTTCTCCATTATTGTATTTTCTCTGGAGATTATCTGTTCAGATTCAATGCTCAGTTTTAATTGTGATATTTGTGTTTTTATATGGAGATGTAGGAATTCCTTCTGTATTTTGAATATTAACTTCTTTTCAAATATGTGGTTTGAAAATATTTTCCCTTTATAAATGTGGCCTTTTCACAGTGTTGATGATTTCCTTTGCTATGTAGAAGTTTTTTCTTTACATCATTTTCACTTGTCTACTTTTGCATTTGTTGCCTTGCTTTGGGTGTAATATTTAAGAAATTATTGCCAAAACCCATATCATACAGTTTTACCCCCATGTTTCCTTCTAGTAATAAAGTTTCAGGCATATGTTTCAGTCTGTAATCTATTTTGAATTGTTGTGTGTGTGTGTGTGTGTGTGTGTAGTGTAAGATAAAAATCAAATTTTATTCTTTTTCACTTATATATCCAGTAGTTCTCAGCACCATGTATTGAAGATACCATCTTCCCCCATTACGTATTCCTGGCACCCTTGTCCAAGATCAGTTGACTCTGTGTGTGTGTGTGTTTCCTTGGCTGTTTATTCTGATGCACTGGTCTATATGTCCAAATGTTGGTATCATACTGTTTTAATTACTGCAACTTTGTAATATGTTTTGAGATGAAGAGGTGTGCTGCCTCCAGCTTTGTTTTTTTCCTCTCAAGATTGTTTAGGCAATCCAGAGTCCTCAATGGTTGTGTATGATTTTTAGGATTGTTTTTCTAGAACACCAAAAAATGCCTTGGAATTTAGAAAGGGACTGCATTGACTGTTTATATCATTTTCCATGGTATGAATATCTTAACAGTATTAATCTTTTTTTTAGGACTTGAATATCTCTTTTTTAAAAAATATTATTATTATTACTTTACAATATTGTATTGGTTTTGCCACACATCAACATGAACCCACCACGGGTGTACACGTGTTCCCAATCCCGAACCCCCCTCCAACCTCCCTCCCCCACACCATCCCTCCGGGTCATCCCAGTACACCAGCCCCACGCATCCTGTACCCTGCATTGAACCTAGACTGGCAATTCGTTTCTTATATGATATTATACGTGTTTCAATGCCATTCTCCCAAATCATCCCACCCTCTCCCTCTCCCACAGAGTCCAAAAGACTGTTCTATACATCCGTGGCTCTTTTGCTGTCTCGCGTACAAGGCTATCATTATCATCTTTCTAAATTCCATATATATGCGGTATAGTATACTGTATTGGTGTTTTTCTTTCTGGCTTACTTCACTCTGTACAGTCGGCTCCAGTTTCATCCACCTCATTAGAACTGATTCAAATATATTCTTTTTAGTGGCCGAATAATACTCCATTGTGTATATGTGCCACAGCTTTCTTATCCATTCATCTGCTGATGGACATCTAGGTTACTTCCGTGTCTTGGCTATTATAAACAGTGCTGCGATGAACATTGGGGTTAATCTTTCAATCCATGAATGTTGGGTATTGTTCTACCTATCATGTCTTCTTTAATGTTTTTCATTAATGTTTTATAGTTTTCCATGTATAAGTCTTTCCCCTCTGTGATTCAGTCTATTCTTAAGTATTTTATCTTTTATTAATTTCCCTTTGAAGTTTTCATTGTTCAGTTCAGTTCAGTTCAGTCACTCAGTTGAGTCTGACTCTTTGTGACCCCATGAATCTTAGCACGCCAGGCCTCCCTGTCCATCACCAAATCCCAGAGTTCACTCAGACTCATGTCCATCGAGTCAGTGATGCCATCCAGCCATCTCATCCTCTGTTGTCCCCTTCTTCTCCTGCCCCTGATCACTCCCAGCATCAGTCTTTTCCAATGAGTCAACTCTTCGCTTGAGGTGGCCAAAGTACTGGAGTTTCAGCTTTAGCATCATTCCTTCCAAAGAAATCCCNTACTTCCGTGTCTTGGCTATTATAAACAGTGCTGCGATGAACATTGGGGTTAATCTTTCAATCCATGAATGTTGGGTATTGTTCTACCTATCATGTCTTCTTTAATGTTTTTCATTAATGTTTTATAGTTTTCCATGTATAAGTCTTTCCCCTCTGTGATTCAGTCTATTCTTAAGTATTTTATCTTTTATTAATTTCCCTTTGAAGTTTTCATTGTTCAGTTCAGTTCAGTTCAGTCACTCAGTTGAGTCTGACTCTTTGTGACCCCATGAATCTTAGCACGCCAGGCCTCCCTGTCCATCACCAAATCCCAGAGTTCACTCAGACTCATGTCCATCGAGTCAGTGATGCCATCCAGCCATCTCATCCTCTGTTGTCCCCTTCTTCTCCTGCCCCTGATCCCTCCCAGCATCAGTCTTTTCCAATGAGTCAACTCTTCGCTTGAGGTGGCCAAAGTACTGGAGTTTCAGCTTTAGCATCATTCCTTCCAAAGAAATCCCAGGGTTTATCTCCTTCCGAATGGACTGGCTGGATCTCCTTGCAATCCAAGGGACTCTCAAGAGTCTTCTCCAACACCAGAGTTCAAAAGCATCGATTCTTTGTCACTCAGCCTTCTTCACAGTCCAACTCTCACATCCATATATGACCACAGGAAAAACCATAGCCTTGACTAGATGGACCTTAGTTAGTGTATGGAAACATAACTGTTGTGGTCCTCTGGGTACAGCAGTAAGGGACTAGGGCAGGCAGTGGTGATTGCTAGTGGCAGGAGTGTGCATATGCTCAGCTATGGGGCTGTTGGTGAATGCAAAGGGGCAGTGATGCATGCATTGTGGTGAGGGTGGGCCCTGTGGAGGATCTGGGTCTGATCTCAGGCACAAGTTCAGTTGCTGAGATCAGAGCTGGTGCCATGTACATGCCTGACTTCAGGACCAGGACTAACTTTGCAGCATCCATGATGGCTGTGCTGAGTTTCAAGGAGGCACTAACTGTCATGGCTCCTGTTAGGGCGGGTGGAGGGACTCAGCATCGGCAGTCTGAGACATAAAAACCTGTGGGACCTTCTGTGCTGAGAGTTGTGGGCACATGCAGTCGTTGTGCTGGCTGTTGGCTTCCTGCACAGCTTTCCCCCATCTTACTTTGCACTACTTTGTTGTTGCAGCTTCTTAAGTAACCCCTGAGCTCTGTCAGAGCTGTTTCATTCACATCTGTCTGTCCAACTGTTGTTTTCATTATGACGGTAGAGAGTGGGATCTCCTACTAAACCATCTTGCTGACATTACTCTCTTTATACATTTTAGAATCAGTTTGTCACTTTTTACAAACTTCCCACTGGCATATGAGTCAGGATTTCATTGAGACTGAAGATCAATAGAATTGAAATCTGCTGGGAGCCAGCGTGAGGAACTCCGCGCGTGGCAAAGGTCATGAGGAAGGAGGCTTTGGCATACGCAAAGGTGGGATCGAGCCTCAGGAAACCCCCTGTTCCCGAGCATCTACCCCCCAAACCAGAGTCTGCCTACTTTACTGCTTTATGCTCTCACCT
>SJYV01000810.1:0-11536 GCA_006410875.1 Neotragus pygmaeus
AATATGCTATCTAGGTTGGTCATAACTTTTATTCCAAGAAGTAAGCACCTTTGAATTTCATGGCTGCAATCACTATCTGCAGTGATTTTGGAGCCCCCCAAAATAAAGTCTGACACTGCTTCCACTGTTTCCCCATCTATTTCCCATGAAGTGATGGGACCAGATGCCATGATCTTCGTTTTCTGAATGTTGAATTTTAAGCCACCTTTTTCACTCTCCTCTTTCACTTTCATCAAGAGGCTCTTTAGTTCCTCTTCACTTTGTGCCATAAGGGTGGTGTCATCTGCATATCTGAGGTTATTGATATTTCTCCCTGCAATTTGATTCCAGCTTGTGTTTCTTCCAGTCCAGTGTAGGTGCTTAATAAATATCCATTTAATGATGTAATAGTGATTAGATGTTTCATTTTCTTTTCTTTGCCATGCCTCCTGTCTTGTGGGATCTTAGCTCCCCTACCAGGGATTGAACCTGTGCCTCATGTGGTGGAAGCACAGAATCCTAGCCACTTGACTGCCAGGGAATTCCCACAAAAAATTGAATTTATTCTTTTTCTATCTTGAGTCAAAAGTTTTAGTTTCATTGTTTATACTTATCTGCTGATTTAAACAGTGGCATTGCAATACTACGTATGTTAAGCTTTTTGAGTTTATTAAACAGATCAGTAAAATTTGGCAACTAATTGGTTAATTTAACTTATGCAACTATGATATATTTATCAACCATAATTATGTTTATGAACAAAATGGTCATTCTTATCATATTCAAAATGTCTGTGCTAGGGCAATTGCCTCTATATAGGCAATGATCTGTGGTATAAAAAAAGTAAATACCGTTTCTTCTTATTTCACACAAATGACACTGGAAATCTGGCAAGTTAAAGTCAGTTTTTATGAATGGTTTTGTCAGATCTTGTTTTGTAATGTGTCATCTTCCTATAAAATCCATTTGTCTTCTGATGCAACATGCAACAATTTCTTTAACACATATTAGCAGTAGTGTCTATACAAAGCACAACTTCCATCCATAGTTTTTCTTGCCATTGCTCTTGTAGTCTCAATAAAATACTGCTTTTACCTATTTATTTAATAGTATATAAAAAATCTGATCTCAATATATAAAGTTACTTTCTTCTGTTGAGTATCTATCAATCACCTTTGTATTTACTCATCTGAACATTAATAGAGAGATTTTCTCCAGCCATCCTCCGGATGAGTTTGAGGTGGAGGATACTTAGCATCACTCATTATCAGAGAAATGCAAATCAAAACCACAATGAGGTACCATTTCACGCCAGTCAGAATGGCTGCGATCCAAAAGTCTACAAGCAATAAAGGCTGGAGGGAGTGTGGAAAAAAGGGAACCCTCTTACACTGTTGGTGGGAATGCAAATTAGTACAGCCACTATTGAGAACAGTGTGGAGATTCCTTTAAAAACTGGAAATAGAACTGCCTTATGACCCTGCAATCCCACTGCTAGGCATACACACTGAGGAAACCAGAATTGAAAGAGACACGTGTACCCCAATGCTCTTCGCAGCACTGTTCATAATAGCCAGGACATGGAAGCAACCTAGATGTCCATCAGCAGATGAATGAATAAGAAAGCTGTGGTATATATACACAATGGAGTATTACGCAGCCATTAAAAAGAATACATTTGAATCAGTTCTAATGAGGTGGATGAAACTTGAGCCTATTATACAGAGTGAAGTAAGCCAGAAAGAAAAACACCAATACAGTATACTAATGCATATATATGGAATTTAGAAAGATGGTAACAATAATCCTGTATGCGAGACAGTGAAAGAGACACAGATGTATAGAACAGTCTTTTGGACTCTGTGGGAGAGGGAGAGGGTGGAATGATTTGGGAAAATGGTATTGAAACATGTATAATATCATATAAGAAATGAATCGCCAGTCTAGGTTTGATGCAGGATACAGAATGCTTAGGGCTGGTGCACTGGGATGACCCAGAGGGATGGTACAGGGAGGGAGGAGGGAGAGGAGTTCAGGAGGGGGAACACGTGTACACCCGTGGCAGATTCATGTTGATGTGTGGCAAAACCAATACAACATTGTAAAATAATTAGCCTCCAATTAAAATAAATAAATTTAAATTAAAAAAACAAACAAAAGAATGAAGATAGTGACCAAGAAGGATCTACTTTATTAAATAAATTTTTAAAAGGAATAAATCTAGAATGTGACAAAAAGAATATTACTCTTTAAGTCAACTGATATAACTAAGACCTTAAAAATGCACACTGAGGTGTTACCCAATTTCTAATCTGACATCTACTAGTGAGGTTAGCAGTCCTGGTGGTCTTCAAAGCATTATCATTTGTCGCCTCTTATTTAACACTTTTGGTGAGCATGCTGAATATTATCACAGCATTTTAAGCATACACAAACACAGTCTTTCTCTTGCAGACATCTCAAAAATCTCTGAAATACCTCTCTGGACTCCTACTGTTCTTTCTGTTAGAGGTTGAAGATCGCTGAACTAGAAGTCCTTTCCCTTGGACAGAGTATTGGGAAGTAACAAAAGGTGGTCAGTTCTATCTTCATTCTAACCCCAGAGCTCTCAGTGCCCTGGATGCCCCGGGCCAACCACGAGTTTCAGCAATGTATTGTGACCCAAGAGGATGGCCTGGCCCAGCAGCTTGCACGTGTCTCTTCTGCAATAACACACCTAATGAACAGTGTTCATGTGTGAGACCCACTCCACTGCATGAACCCAGATGTTTTAGTAGCTGTGTGGCTTGCCTCAACTAAGCTGGGACTATGTACAGTTTCTAGAGGACTGACTGTAACTCCATCTTTTGTCTCTCACCAGCCTAACAGGTAACCATACGTCACGAAACTGTGGTAAAGATCCAGAGTACTGGAACAGATTGGGAGTTTGGGACTGACGTGTATGTACTACAATATTTAAAACACTTAAAATAGATATGCTAGGCACTTCCTTGGTGTTCCAGTGGTTGAGAGTCCACCTGCTGATGCAGGGGACACGGGTTCAATCCCTGGTCCAGGAAGATTCCACATGCCACAGGGCAAATAAGCCCGTGAGCCGCAACTGCTAAGCTGGTGCTCTGGAGCCTGTGAGTTGCAACTACTGAGCCTGCACATCAAGAGGCTCTGGTCCACAACAAGAGAAGCTACTGCAGTGAGCAGCCTATGCACAGCAGCTAGAGAGTAACCACCACTCGCTGCAACTAGAGAAGGCCCACATGCTGCAACAAAGACCCAGCATAGCCAAAAATAAATAAAATAAAAAATAAAAATACCTAAAAAAATAGAAGACAAGCAAGGACCCAGTGTATAGCATGGTGAACTCTGCTTAATATTCTGTAATAACCTAAATGGGAAAAGATTTGAAAAAATAAATACATCTATAAGTGAATCATTTTGCTGCACATTTGAAACTAACACCACATTGTTAATCAACTCTGCTCTTTATAAAATAAAAATTTAAGAAGAGCCATGGTGTTGGAGGAAGGGCAGAAGTATCACTGTTGCCTACGGCCCACTGTTAGTCTGGAAAAAGTACTTTGAGAGCTTGCTCCCCAACCCATGCCACTTGTCCCATTAAATAAAAGAGGGAAAGAAATGGCATGGGATGAAAAGCAACAGCAAGACCCGAATGTCTCTCAGGGATATTGTGCTCACTGGACCTCGACATATATTTCCACCAGATTCTGGCACCTCAGTGAAGAGAAGGCGTGAGGGGCTAGGTCAGGCAGATTTGCTCAGAGAGAGAGTCATTTTCATGGCTTTCTGAACTGAGATCTGGAAACTAGAAGTACCTTAGTGACATTTCTTTCTTAAGCACATGATTACCCCAGATAAGAAGGATCTGGAGGCTGAATTCTCGGGGCTGGGAAGTAGTATGTCCTTTTTGAGTGGGAAGAAACTTCAGTGATGGTGGCAAATGGGGCCACGGAAGTGGAACTGGGTCATGATACTTTGGGGACACCCCTCTCCTATTTCTCTCTGGATCTTTTTTTCACAGCCTCCCAAACCGCTCAGACCCAGAGTCTACCTAAGAGGAAATGTCCCACCTGGTGTCTCTTTGAGGAAGTCTGCTTAAGAAATCCAGATTCCTGGGAACTTCTCAGAGCCGAGGCTGGGGGCATAAACAAACACCAAGAAGTTCTGCGTGCCAAGACAGATAAGCTTTATTTTTGCACACTGATAATGCTTTGAGAAGCTGACTTTATTCCAATATTTGGATCTTCTTGACCTAAGACCAGAGCTAAGGCTAGGAGGTTCGAGATTTTTGGGAAAAAGAGGAATCCATCCCAGCAGCTTAATTCAGGAGGAGAGGGAAGAATAAGATCAAGAAGTGACATTGGCTCCAGACTGGTCCTTGGCTGTGGCTCTTTGGATCCTCAGCAGTTGCAGCTCAGCTGTAGTTCCCCAAACCGCGGCAGCAACTGGAACATCCAGCAAGCTCCACGTCTAAGCAGCTGGAAGGCTGGGGCTGGCATCGGTTGTTGCTTGGGAACCGATGGGACACCAGAGAGCTGTAGCCTCCAAAGCCAGAAATNTGATTCATGGGGTCGCAAAGAGCCGGACACGACTGAGCGACTGAACTGAACTGAACTGATGCTTGATTCACATTATTGTACAGCAGAAACCCACCCAACTTGTAAAGCGATGATCCTCCAGTTAAAAATACATTAAAAAAGATTCATAGGTGTGTGTAACCGAGTCACTTTGCCCTGCGGCACAAATGAGCACAACGCTGTAAAGCGGCTGCTGTTGCTTATCTGCTCTGAGGTGTCTGATTCTGCGACCCCGTGGACTGCAGCCCGCCAGGCTCCTCTTTCCTTGGGGATTCTCCAGGCAAGAACACTGGAGCGGGTTGCCATGCCCTCCTCCAGGGGGTCTTCCCCACCCAGAGATGGAACCCCGCTCTGCTGTGTTGGCAGGTGGATTCTCTACTACAGAATCACCAGGGAAGCCCCCATTAGCTCATCTACTCCACACTGGAATTTGCTGTTAACCTCATTGGCGGGGGCGGAGCTTCCCAGGTGGTGCTAGTGGTGAAGACCCTGCCTGCCAATGCAGGAGATGTGGGAGACGCAGGTTCGATTCCTGGGTGGGGAAGATCCCCCGGAGGAGGAAATGGCCACCCACTCCAGTGTGCTTGCCTGGGAGAATCCCATGGACAGGGTAACCTGGCAGACTACGGTCCACAGGGTCGTAGAGAGTCGGATATGACTGAAGCGACTCGGCGCAGCTGCGCCAGTTTCTGCAGAATGAGAAACCGCGCAACATGCAGGTTGAGGAGCTGGCTTTGGNTTAGCAGTCCTGGTGGTCTTCAAAGCATTATCATTTGTCGCCTCTTATTTAACACTTTTGGTGAGCATGCTGAATATTATCACAGCATTTTAAGCATACACAAACACAGTCTTTCTCTTGCAGACATCTCAAAAATCTCTGAAATACCTCTCTGGACTCCTACTGTTCTTTCTGTTAGAGGTTGAAGATCGCTGAACTAGAAGTCCTTTCCCTTGGACAGAGTATTGGGAAGTAACAAAAGGTGGTCAGTTCTATCTTCATTCTAACCCCAGAGCTCTCAGTGCCCTGGATGCCCCGGGCCAACCACGAGTTTCAGCAATGTATTGTGACCCAAGAGGATGGCCTGGCCCAGCAGCTTGCACGTGTCTCTTCTGCAATAACACACCTAATGAACAGTGTTCATGTGTGAGACCCACTCCACTGCATGAACCCAGATGTTTTAGTAGCTGTGTGGCTTGCCTCAACTAAGCTGGGACTATGTACAGTTTCTAGAGGACTGACTGTAACTCCATCTTTTGTCTCTCACCAGCCTAACAGGTAACCATACGTCACGAAACTGTGGTAAAGATCCAGAGTACTGGAACAGATTGGGAGTTTGGGACTGACGTGTATGTACTACAATATTTAAAACACTTAAAATAGATATGCTAGGCACTTCCTTGGTGTTCCAGTGGTTGAGAGTCCACCTGCTGATGCAGGGGACACGGGTTCAATCCCTGGTCCAGGAAGATTCCACATGCCACAGGGCAAATAAGCCCGTGAGCCGCAACTGCTAAGCTGGTGCTCTGGAGCCTGTGAGTTGCAACTACTGAGCCTGCACATCAAGAGGCTCTGGTCCACAACAAGAGAAGCTACTGCAGTGAGCAGCCTATGCACAGCCGCTAGAGAGTAACCACCACTCGCTGCAACTAGAGAAGGCCCACATGCTGCAACAAAGACCCAGCATAGCCAAAAATAAATAAAATAAAAAATAAAAATACCTAAAAAAATAGAAGACAAGCAAGGACCCAGTGTATAGCATGGTGAACTCTGCTTAATATTCTGTAATAACCTAAATGGGAAAAGATTTGAAAAAATAAATACATCTATAAGTGAATCATTTTGCTGCACATTTGAAACTAACACCACATTGTTAATCAACTCTGCTCTTTATAAAATAAAAATTTAAGAAGAGCCATGGTGTTGGAGGAAGGGCAGAAGTATCACTGTTGCCTACGGCCCACTGTTAGTCTGGAAAAAGTACTTTGAGAGCTTGCTCCCCAACCCATGCCACTTGTCCCATTAAATAAAAGAGGGAAAGAAATGGCATGGGATGAAAAGCAACAGCAAGACCCGAATGTCTCTCAGGGATATTGTGCTCACTGGACCTCGACATATATTTCCACCAGATTCTGGCACCTCAGTGAAGAGAAGGCGTGAGGGGCTAGGTCAGGCAGATTTGCTCAGAGAGAGAGTCATTTTCATGGCTTTCTGAACTGAGATCTGGAAACTAGAAGTACCTTAGTGACATTTCTTTCTTAAGCACATGATTACCCCAGATAAGAAGGATCTGGAGGCTGAATTCTCGGGGCTGGGAAGTAGTATGTCCTTTTTGAGTGGGAAGAAACTTCAGTGATGGTGGCAAATGGGGCCACGGAAGTGGAACTGGGTCATGATACTTTGGGGACACCCCTCTCCTATTTCTCTCTGGATCTTTTTTTCACAGCCTCCCAAACCGCTCAGACCCAGAGTCTACCTAAGAGGAAATGTCCCACCTGGTGTCTCTTTGAGGAAGTCTGCTTAAGAAATCCAGATTCCTGGGAACTTCTCAGAGCCGAGGCTGGGGGCATAAACAAACACCAAGAAGTTCTGCGTGCCAAGACAGATAAGCTTTATTTTTGCACACTGATAATGCTTTGAGAAGCTGACTTTATTCCAATATTTGGATCTTCTTGACCTAAGACCAGAGCTAAGGCTAGGAGGTTCGAGATTTTTGGGAAAAAGAGGAATCCATCCCAGCAGCTTAATTCAGGAGGAGAGGGAAGAATAAGATCAAGAAGTGACATTGGCTCCAGACTGGTCCTTGGCTGTGGCTCTTTGGATCCTCAGCAGTTGCAGCTCAGCTGTAGTTCCCCAAACCGCGGCAGCAACTGGAACATCCAGCAAGCTCCACGTCTAAGCAGCTGGAAGGCTGGGGCTGGCATCGGTTGTTGCTTGGGAACCGATGGGACACCAGAGAGCTGTAGCCTCCAAAGCCAGAAATAGAGCAGCTGGAGACATAGTGGGTGCGGGCAGGAGGCAGGTAGGGAACAGGGGCCTGAGGGGCCTGAGGAACCTGAGGGAAGCGCTTAGGTGGATATTTGGAGAGGCTCTTGGTGGGGAGCTGGTACTTCTGCTGGTTTTGCTGGCAGAACATCTTGGAGAAAGTTCAGTTGCTCTGTAAAGCAATGCAGATATTCCAAAAGTTCAGTGACTATAAACCTCATTTGTATCAGTATTTTCCCCAGAGTCTGATGTTCTGTGATCGATTCTGTGGCTCCAGGGCCCATATCTTTATAGCAGAGTAGCCCCATTTTCCTGGCATAGGGGAAATCAGCAGTGGGTAAGTTAGACTTTGGTAACACCTTCTCCACGTGGCTAAGTGGTTAAGAATCTGCTTGCAAGGCAGGAGACATGGGTTAAATCCCTGGGGTTGGGAAGATCCCCTAGAGAAGGAAATGGCAACCCACTCTAGTATTCTTGCCTAGAATATTCCATGGACAGTGGAGCTGGTAGGCTGCAGTCCATGGGGTTGCAAATAGTTGGACTCAACTGAGCACACACACACACACACACACACACACACACCTTCTCTGACCTGTTCTGGTTCTCCTAAGTCTTCTGAATTCAAAGGCAGCAATGTAAGGCACTAGATAGTTCCCCAAATCTTAAATTTTTAAATAACATTTTCTGGTTTAAGAACCCAAGAAACCACATGTTTAGCCTGAGCCCATAGTCATACCAACTGGTTTCATCATTTGCCTTTTTTTCTTTCTTTACATCATGGGCTCTGCCTTAAGCCCTGTGTGACTATCTCTTGTCTTACAAAGTAACCACCCCCCCCCCCCCCCCCCCCCCCCCCCCCCCTCCCCNAACTGGTTTCATCATTTGCCTTTTTTTCTTTCTTTACATCATGGGCTCTGCCTTAAGCCCTGTGTGACTATCTCTTGTCTTACAAAGTAACCACCCCCCCCCCCAACCTTGGCCCAATTTCTGGTTACGATTTATCCCCCCCACACACTCAGGATTGCTTCTTCTGAGCCACCTCAGTGATTTCCATGAGCCTGATTGTCCTTCAGTTGTGAGGTAGTTCCCATTCTCTCCAACCTGGAGTGGCATGTCCAGCTGATGTGTGGCAGTCCTGACCCTCCCCAAATTGTCATCAGTTCAATGAAGACACTCACCTTGTTCTTCTTACCTCAAGCAAGTGATGGTAGATCAAATGCAGTGAGGAGACAGCGTGATCTGAGGCTTTTTATATGCATCCTGCCCCCAACTCGAGGGAATGATCCATTGTCACATGAAAGCTGCTCCCAGCTAGGTCTCCACGGTGACCATTTCCCACATTCCAGGGGCTCTGTCACTCTGTTACACTGGGTCATTACTGGATGCTCATGAACATCTTTACAGAGCATCCTCTCCACCATAAACCCTGGAAGTATTTCCATAAAGATGAGAAGATTGTGATTTCCAAGGGGTTTATAATGGAACAGAACAACCTGGGGATTGAATTTAGGGGGGTTTATGGAGGAATCCAATGCATGCTTGAGATGAAAATCTGAAGCCGCAAATGTTGGGTCACACAGGACATATGTAGGAGTTTCTGAAAACTCTGTTAACAGATTAGGGACCAGTCGTCCAAGCAGCCTGGGGCCACAACCAAAGGATCAGTGTATCTGATTCAGATCCCAAAGTGTCTAAAACATTTACCAATGATGTAGCCTCACAGAAAAGCCCGCCTGGACAATATTTCAGGCCACTTCTTACCCTCCACACAGGGATGACAAAACTGAAAGCCAGAGAGGATGAAGAAGATGCCCCGAGTCTTACAGAGCCTGAACGAGAAACCAAGTCTCCTAACTCTCTAGCTGTTCTTTCTTTGATCATATTTCCTTGTTTCTAACTTGCTTGAAATCTACTAGCTCCCTTCCCACCAACAACCTTTCCTAGTTTGCTTTTCTTAGTTGATCATTTCAACCACATTTTTAGCCAACATATTACGGATGTGAGAATTGGACCATAAAGAAAATCAAGTGCTGAAGAATTGATGCTTTTGAACTGTGGTGCTGAAGAAGACTCTTGAGAGTCCCTTGGACTGCAAGGATATCAAGCCAATCAATCCTAAAGGAAATCAACCCTGAATATTCATTGAAATGACTGATGCTGAAGCTCCAGTACATTGGCCATCTGATGCAAATAGCCAGCTTGCTGGGAAAGATCCTGATGCTGGGAAAGATTGAAGGCAAGAGGAGAAGGGGGTGGCAAGGATGAGTTGGTTGGATGGCATCATCGACTCAATGGACAAGAGTTTGAACAAACTCTGTGAGATGGTGATCGACAGGGAAGCCTAGTGTGCTGCAGTCCATGGGGTCACAAAGAATCAGGCACGACTTAGAAACTGAACAAAAATAATAAATAAACTTTCTTGCACTTTTAGCTTGTCAATGCACTTGACTGACAAAACTCCAACCTTGGCTGAATCTTCCCTGCTATGCCTTGCTGCTATAAAAATGAAAACAAAACATATACTCTGGATGGTTGGCATCATCACTAGATCATAATCATTCTCTCAGTATCTTGCTGCTGCTGCTGCTGCTGCTAAGTCGCTTCAGTCGTGTCTGACTCTGTGCCACCCCATAGACGGCAATGTCTTAGTTGAGCCCAAAACACTGCTTGGCAATCCTGTATACTTCTCTGTATTTACTCTGCACACACATCATGACTTTTCTCCTCTCCTGAACCTTCAAAACATTCGCCGTTGCCTCTAGATAGATACTGCTGCCTCCACTTCTTGGGGCAGACAGGAGCTGTCAAGTGTAAAGTGTTCCACTTCCCACCACCAAGTCTTCAAGCCTATCCATGCCTGCAACTATCTCCTGTGACTGCCTGTGTTTGTGTTAGAGAAGGATCAGCTCCTTTTCTTTTCTAATGCCTCTCTTCTCCTTTGCTCTGAAATCTTCTATCTCCTACAAAATGTCATTGTAGTTTCCTGTACTTCTCATTGCACCATGCGTGCATTTATTTTGTAATACCTGTCATCCTGGATCAGCGACCCAATGGACATGAGTTTGAACAAGCTCTGAGAGATGGTGGAGGACAGGGAAGCCTGGTGGGCTGCAGTCCATGGGGTTGCAATGAGTTGGAGACGACTGAGCGACTGGACAACTGGCCTGGATAGAATGAAATCTCGGTATTTGCTAGTTCACTGTTTATCCTCAGCACCTACAATGCCTGACATCTTGTAAGGCCTCAAAAAAAAAAAATTTGCTCAGTGAATTAATGAGCAATTTGTGGTTGAGGCAAAGGTCTCCCTCCTTTCACTCCTGGAGAGAGAGTACCTTGGGAGGCCAGATCAGAGGCAGGTAAATAGGTCAGATATGGAGGCTGCTCCCAAGGCGGAGTCAGTAGTGCCAATCAGCCATAAGAATTTGGCATTGGAAGTCATGCCTCTGGTCCTGGCTCTGCTACTCCCCCTGGGTTTCAAAGGAGACTGGACCAGATGGTCTCTGTACATCTTCAAATGTGTGTTTTACTCATTAGCATCAGACCTTCAGGGACTTTTCCTGGCTCGCTATTGTCCCTGAACTTATTTTATCTGGGATCGTGAGTGGTGGTGAACTTGATGAAGAAGGAGGAGATGGATGGCTAGTGTACATGTGAGGATGTAAAACACTGGAAGGTAAGATACATGATGAGGAAGCAATTCCTTATAGTCTATTTAGTTCATCCCATTTAGCAGAGGAACTTACTTAAGTCGTCTGACTGTGACAAAGCAGAGTATTGTGTATATATGTGACTCTTGCTTAATCGTTTCTCTTCTAGCTAAGAGTTTGAGCCACTGAAGCCCAGATCTGTGGGATAGGCAACATTATGCCCCTTCATGGCATCCGACCCCATCACTTCATGGCAAATAGATGGAGAAACAGTGGCTGGCTTTATTTTTCTGGGCTCCAAAATCACTGCAGATGGTGATTGCAGCCATGAAATT
>SJYV01000813.1:0-13646 GCA_006410875.1 Neotragus pygmaeus
CTTGCTCAGACTCATGTCCATTGATATGAGTTTATGTATATGGTAATTATATTTTAACACTTTTCAAAAACAATAGCAATTTTAAAGAATTAAAATTTTATTTTTAATTGTAAAAGAAAGAATTTATCTCATTCTTCACAAAATGTTGAAAATGACAATCCCAGTGACTGAGCATATTAGTCTGGGAATTAGAAACCCAGATTAGAATCTTGCCTTTTCCCACCTGCAGCTTCTTGATCTGGGGTACATTTCTTGCAGCCTTATATTCTTATTTCTTCTAATATCAAGTGAGAAGATTAATCCCCCTCACAGGCTGTTATGTGAATATAAATGTATCCAGCACACCACTGAAGACACACGGAGAAACTTTACCTATTTTTATGACTATTTTTCACAGATGATTTGGAAGAATGGACTTTTTTTACAATAATACAGAAAAATAAAAACCATACATTAAACTGAGGAACAGTCCTCTCCAATTTTAAAGAAGCCAAAAAGACCCATGTTATGTATAGCAGTTGCTCCAAAGAAGAGTTCTACATATCCATGTTTGAACTAAACAAGTCATGGTTTGTATCAATTAATAATCATGTTGATATATTTGTGTGTGTGAGGTGTATTTAAATTTTGTTTTCAATGTCATGATTAGTCTTAATTATTTAAAAAATGTATATGATGGCAAAATAAACGTAGGTTAGAGAATTGAGTTTTACAAATTTCTTAATCTTGATGAGATTCAACTTTTTCATCTGTCAAATTAAGTTAATGACATAATTATTGCTATTGTGTGCTATGCATATTTTTGCTATATGGATGGAATGATACCATTCTCATAGATTTATCCNCGTAGGTTAGAGAATTGAGTTTTACAAATTTCTTAATCTTGATGAGATTCAACTTTTTCATCTGTCAAATTAAGTTAATGACATAATTATTGCTATTGTGTGCTATGCATATTTTTGCTATATGGATGGAATGATACCATTCTCATAGATTTATCCCAGATCACTTCTCTACATGGATGACTCCTCACATGCAGCTCTGTCTGTGTTTGAAAGCTGACAGGCCTATTCATAATGTATATATTTATTTGTACATCATTTGCAAACACCCCCTTTTTTTAAGCAGTTTATTAATATCACATGTTTGCTGCTGCTGCTGCTGCTAAGTTGCTTCAGCCGTGTCCTCTGATTATTTGTGACTTCATATACTAACAGTCCAGAAATGTATTTGTTGAAAAGGAACCATCCTTTTTATTTTTCTCCTTCTGTTAAGTTGCTTCAGTCGTGTCTGACCTTTTGCAACCCCATAGACGGCAGCCCACCAGGCTCCCCTGTCCCTGGGATTCTCTAGGCAAGAACACTAGAGTGGGTTGCCATTTCCTTCTCCAATGCATGAAAGTGAAAAGTGAAATTGAAGTCTCTCAGTCGTGTCTGACCCTCAGCGACCACATGGACTGCAGCCTACCAGGCTCCTCTGTCCATGGGATTTTCCAGGCAAGAGTACTGGAGTAGGGTGCCACTTCCCTCTCCAATTCCCCCATCATTCTCTCCAGAAATAATGAACGTCAGTTAATGGCTGGATGTGCATTTTTCTAGATGGTTTGTATGCAGGTGTATTTTTTGAAACGGAAGCGGGTCATAAGGTACAGCTGATTTGTTAGGTGTTACTGAATAGTATAGGCACATTTGTGTGTGTGTGTGTGTTTCTGCCTCGTCCTTTTCCTCTTGTCTGGTCTATCTGTCTGTGTTCATCACTTTAATAGCTGCCTTCTATTCTGTGAGTCATTAAATCTAGGCCTCATGATGGGACATTTGCTGATCTTGTAAATCTTTGCACACATCTTTGCACAGTCAGCATCTTTACACACAGCTGTTTGTCCCTTTATCTGCTTCCTCAGGATAAACTCCTAGAAATGGGGTTGTTAGAGCCAAGGTAGGTCATTACGTGGAGGGCCCAGGAAGATTTACCAACCTGAAACTCTCATTGGCAATATTGAGAACCTATTTCCTCCCAGCTGTCCCCAGTGGTCATTTCCCAGATGGGCCTGCTCACCAATATTAACAGCCACACATCTTAGGTTGAGGCTCCAAGCTTAAATTTGCATTGATCTCTGTTTACTTGGCATGTCCACTTTTTTCCTATCACTGCACAGTATGAAGTAGTGTGGGTTTGATCGCTGGGTCAGGGTGATCGCCTGGAGAAGGAAATGGCAAGCCACTACAGCATTCTTGCCTGGAAAGTCCCATGAAGAGAGGAGCCTGTTGGGTTACAGTCTATAGGGTCACAAAGAGTCAGACATGACTGTGACGACTTAGTATGCACATAACCATGCCATGCACATAGTAATCTATTGTTAAAAGTATATCTATAAATTATTGGATTAGGGAAATTTATAGGAAAGATGTTAATTTTGTTACAGTCACTCCTGTGTCTTTTCATTATTTTCCCATACCAATGCTTTGCTGCAATTTGTGTCAGCTCATGTATAGTCTGATACTTGTATGCCTTTCTGTCTTTCATTCTCCTATCATACAAATCATGCAAATATCTTTATTGGAATTATATGCAACTTTCCCTGTTTCTCAAATCTCTATTCATCCTTATACTCAATTACCTTACATGATTTCCCATTTCTTAAGAGTAGCAAGAAAATCCATCAGCCATTCATAACTTTTACATCCATTTTCAACCTCTTGGGCTTAGCTACTACTACATGCTCATTCGGTTGTGTCCAACTCTTTATGACCCCATGGACTATAGACCATTGGGCTTCTCTGCTCATGGGATTTTCCAGGAAAGAAATGGAGGGGTTGTCATTCACTTTTCCAAGGAATCTTCCTAACTCAGGGATCAAAGCTGCCTCTCCTATTTTTCTTGCATTGTTTGGCAAATTCTTTCTCACTGAACCACCTGGGAAGCTTTGCTACTACTATGTGTAAGACCTGTTGATTCACAATAGGCTCTGGATCATCTCAAATGATCAAATGTGTACAGATGGTCTATTGCTGTGTGTGCATAGGATTCCTCATGTCTCCAATTATAAACATACCCTAGGAGAGAATTTGAGTTAACTTCAAGAGATCAGAAATATTTTCTTCCTTTATCAAAAGAAAAAAATACTCTTCAGAATTCAGAACTCAACAGAATTTGGCATTTATTACATGGAAAGGATAAATTCAAGATTGAGCTAATATGATTTTTTTCAGGTAATGTAATTAACCATGATATACATGGAGAATATGAACAACATGACAGAATTTGTCCTACTGGGACTCACACAGAATCCAAAGCTACAGAAAGTCATATTTGCTGTGTATCTGGTCGTCTACATTGTCTCTATGGTAGGGAATGTGCTCACCTTGGTCACCATCACAGTCAGCCCATTACTGGTGTCCGCAATGTACTTTTTCCTGGCTCATCTCTCTTTTATTGATGTTTGTTACTCCTTTGTCAATAACCTGATATTGACTGTAGATTCCCTACATGAGACAAAAACCATCCCTTTCAATGGATGCTTGACTCAGATCTTTGGGGAGCATTTATTTGCAGGTGCTGATGTCATCCTGATGACTGCAATGGCCTATGACCACTATGTGGCCATATGCAAGCTGTTGCACTACACCACCATCATGAACTGGCAGTTGTGTTGGCTGTTATTGAAGTGGTATTGGTGGGACGCTTTCTTCATGCAACCATACAGATCCTCTTCATCTTCAACTTACCCATCTGCAGTTCTAATGTCATAGATCACTTTATGTGTGATCTGAACCCTTTGCTCGAACTTGCTTGCTCTGATATCCACACTCTAGGACTCTTCATTGCTGCCAACAGTGGTTTCCTCTGTCTATTAAACTTCCTCCTCCTGTTCGGCTCCTATGGGGTCATTGCGTGCTCCCTAAGGACACACAGTTTGGAGATGAGGCACAAGGCCCTCTCCACGTGTGTTTCCCACATCACAGCTGTCATCATATTCCTTGTGCCCTGCATTTTTATGTACCTGATATCAGCAAGTACTTTTCCAGTTGATAAAGCAGTTACTGTGCTTTATACCATGATAACTCCCATGTTAAATCCCTTAATCTATACCCAGTATAGAAATGTCCAGATGAAAAATGCCATTAGGAATTTATGTAATAGAAAAGTGATTTAAGGTGATAGATAGATAAAGTTTACAGGAAGCCCAGCATTGATTCTACTAACACAAATATCAAAAGGACATTGCTGATGCTTTCAGCAAAGAACATCTATGAGATAAAAGGAAAATAAATAGCCAGTATACATCATAGATTCTGCAGGCGGGAGAAGAAATGAGTACAAGAAAAGTCAGGAAAAACTTAGCAGGAGACTACTTTTGCATGTTTGGAATATTCTATCAGGTTGGGGCTTAGTTTTTCTAGTTTCATTAGTGTATGTGGATTAATCAACTCATTCTAATGAAATAAAACATTGAAGCATGTATACTATCATGTAAGAAATGAGGCCCCAGTCTATGTTAGATGCAGGATGCAGGATACTTGGGGCTGGTGCACGGAGATGATCCAGAGAGAAGTTGTGGGGTGGGAGGTGGGAGGGGGATTCAGGATTGGGAGCTCGTGTACACCTGTGATGGATTCATGTCGATGTATGGCAAAGCCAATAGAGTATTGTAAAGTAAAATAAAGTAAAAAAATAATAAAATAAAAAAGAAAACCCTCATATTTACCAGTAATCTCTGAAACAATACAGTGAGGTTGACATTGCTACTTACCCTCATTTTACAAGTGGGAAAGCAAGCAGAAAGAGGAAAGTTCCAAACAGAAATATTGAAGATTATTTAGCTATATTTAGCTGATCTCTCAGACTATGTTCTCAACTGCTGAGCTATGCTGCCAGGCAATGACACATAACTACATTATTACTGCAGAAAGGACACATAGCTACATTATTACTTCCATTTTTTGAGACAAGCTCTGTGCTGAAATACAAGTGATGCCATCCAACTGTCTCATCCTCTGTCATCCCCTTCTCCCCTCACCTTCAATCTCTCCCAGCAGATACTGAATAAATCAGTGTATTTATAAGGGAAGATGAAAGACTCACATAAAATATACAGCAAAATGTAGCGCTGCACACTAAGATTTACATTCAATATTACAGCTGGGTCAAGTAAGAAAGGCTCTAATAATTTTATAATGAATCCGGGAAATATATGAGGGAATGCATAAAAGTAGAAAAGTCATTAACTCTAATCAAGCCTGATTTACTGATATGGGCTTAATAAACAGTAGTGGTAGTTTAGTTGCTAAGTTGTGTGTGACTATTTGTGAGCCCATGAACTGTAGACAACCAGGCTCTTCTGTATATGATATTTCCCAGGCAAGAATACTGGAGTGGGTTGCCATTCCCTTTTTCAGAGGATCGTCCTCTCTCAGGGGTGGGACCCATGTCTTCTGCACTGAAGTCAATCTCCTGAATTACAGGCAGATTCTTTGATGACATAGCCACCAGGGAAGCTTCCACTAAGCAGAGATCCTTCATTTCATGTAGCAACTGGAGGAGGTAAGAAAGGCTTTCTTAATATTTTTTCTTTTTGGTGTCTAAGATATGAATCAAATGGGAACCCAGAGTGAGCAACTTCAGTTCAGTTCAGTTCAGTTCAGTCACTCAGACATGTCCGACTCTTTGCAACCACATGAATCACAGCACGCCAGGGCTCCCTGTCCATCACCAACTCCCGGAGTCCACTCAAACTAACATCCATCGAGTTGGTGATGGCATCCAGCCATTTCATCCTCTGTCGTCCCTTTCTCCTCCTGTCCCCAATCTCTCCCAGCATCAGAGTCTTTTCCAGTGAGTCAACTCTCCACATGAGATGGCCAAAGTACCGGAGTTTCAGCTTTAGCATCATTCCTTCCAAAGAAATCCAGGGCTGATCTCCTTTAGAATGGACTGGTTGGATCCCCTTGCAGTCCAAGGGACTCTCAAGAGTCTTCTCCAATACCACAGTTCAAAGCATCAATACTTTGGAGCTCAGCTTTCTTCACAGTCCTACTCTCACATCTATACATGACTACTGGAAAAACCATAGCCTTGACTAGATGACCTTTGTTGGCAAAGTAATGTCTCTGCTTTTGAATATGCTATCTAGGTTGGTCATAACTTTCCTTCCCCATCTGCAGTGATTCTGGAGCCACCCAAAATAAAGGCTGACACTGTTTCCACTGTTTCCCCATCTATTTCCCATGAATTGATGGGACCAGGTGCCATAATCTTCATTTTCTGAATGTTGACCTTTAAGCCATTTTTTTTTCACTCTCCCCTTTCACTTTCTTTTTTTTTAATTTCTATTTTAATTTTAATTTTTACTTTATTTTACTTTACAATACTGCATTAGTTTTGCTATACATTGACACGAATCCGACACAGGTGTACATGAGTTCCCAATTCTGAACCGCGCCTCCTACCTCCCACCCCATATCATCTCTCTGGATCGTCCCCATGCACCAGCCCCAAGCATCCTGTATCCTGTATCGAACATAGACTAGCGTTTCATTTCTTACATGATAGTATACATGATTCAATGCCATTCTCTCAAATCATCCCACCCTCTCCCTCAGAGGCCAAAAGTCTGTTCTATACATCTGTGTCTCTTTTCTTGTCTCGCATACAGGGCCATCATTACCATCTTTCTAAATTCTATATATATGTGTCAGTATACTGTATTGGTGTTTTTCCTTCTGGCTTACTTCACTCTGTATAATGGGCTCCAGTTTCATCCACCTCATTAGAACTGATTCAAATGTATTCTTTTTAATGGCTAGTACTCCATAGTGTATATGTACCACAGCTTTCTTATCCATTCATCTGCTGATGGACATCTAGGTTGTTTCCATGTCCTGGCTATTATAAACAGTGCTGCAATGAACATTGGGGTACACGTGTCTCTTTCAATTCTGGTTTCCTCGGTGTGTATGCCCAGCAGTGGAATTGCTGGGTCATAAGGCAGTTCTATTTGCAATTTTTTAAGGAATCTCCGCACTGTTCTCCATAATGGCTATACTAGTTTGCATTCCCACCAACAGTTTAAGAGGGTTCCCTTTTCTCCACACCCTCTCCAGAATTTATTGCTTGTAGACTTTTGGATCGCAGCCATTCTGACTGGTGTGAAATGGTACCTCATTGTTGTCTTGATTTGCATTTCTCTGATGATGAGTGATGTTGAGCATCTTTTCATGTGTTTGTTAGCCATCCATATGTCTTCTTTGGAGAAATATCTATTTAGCTCTTTGGCCCATTTTTTGATTGGGTTGTTTATTTTTCTGGAATTTAGCTGTATAAGTTGCTTGTATATTTTTGAGATTAGTTGTTTGTCAGTTGCTTTATTTGCTGTTTTCTCCCATTCAGAAGGCTCTGTTTTCACCTTGCTTATAGTTTCCTTTGTTGTGCAGAAGCTTTTAATTTTAATTAGGTCCCATTTGTTTATTTCACTTTCATCAAGAGGCTTTTTCGTTCCTCTTCACTTTCTGCCATAAGGGTGGTGTCATCTGCATATCTGAGGTTATTGATATTTCTCCCAGCAATCTTGATTTCAACTTGTGCTTCTTCCAACTCAGCATTTCTCATAATATACTCTGCATATAAATTAAATAAGGAGGGTGACAATATACAGCCTTGACGTACTCCTTTTCCTACTTGGAACTAGTCTGTTGTTCCATGTCCAGTTCTAACTGTTGCTTCCTGACCTGCATATAGATGTTATGCCCACAGTCCGAGTCCCCAAAACTGAGAAAACAAGACATCCACGGCAATGCAAATGCAAAAAGGGAATTTATTTCAACTCGAGCTAGGGCCCCTGCCACATCCAACGCAGTGGAGTGGAGCAAGAGCCCCGAGCCCCAATTTACAGCAGTATTTATAGATTAGAACAAAGACAGGGAGTTGGCAAGGACTGATTGGCTGCAGGGGTTTCCTGGTATTTACTATTTGGCTAATATTTATTGGCTGCAGGGGGATGTCTTTTACGTCCTGATAAACTCAATCCAGGCTATGGGGAGTATACAAATTGGCTGAGTCCTCACGCCTTCACCTGGGCAGTGACTCAGCTGTTTCCAGGATGCTAGCTCCGGCCTATTTTAGTTATGGCTTTTATCAGGCCTCAACATTCCCCCCTGTCCTTTGATCATGGAGAGAAATCCTCCTCTCCATTCACTGCCTGGTATTGTTGTCTTAATACCATTACCTGAATTGTACTGCACTTTTGCCATGGACTCTCTTACCACCCTAGTGTGGTCTGCATAAAAGCAATATTCTTCTCTTAAAGCCGCACATAGGCCCCCAGAGACTTCATACTCAAGATACTTTTTGGGAATTGGGGCGGAGGTCTCTTTCTTCTGTAACTTCTTCCTGCTGTGCATGGGCGTAGGCCTGCCTAGCAGAGCAGAAGTCTCTCTTTACCTGATCTAAGTTGGGGTTTTCCACATCTGAAACCAGCTTCTATCCTTGTAGTAACAGCAATTTAGTTGGCCCCTCTCAGAGATGAAATAGACAAGGGCCAAACAGGAGACCCAACAGGATGGTCATCTCTGGTTCCCAGAAACAGAAGGCAACATTTGGGGTGAGGGTTGCAGGGTTTGTGACCCCTTCTGATTGGTTGGTGGTGAGGCAACAGAGCTGCGCTCCAGGAATCTTGTGTTCATTCTGAAGTTACCATCTTCCACCTGGATGGGGGCTCAAAGACATTGTTTTTGAAAATGGTGGCATACAAATCTAACTTGACTCAGAAAACTCAAGTGTTCAGCAATACAAGGTCTAATCTGAAAGTACACCCATAGCATCATCTAGTTATTTCCCTGGATATCTGAACCATAGCTACTCTATTTTGACTTTTAATTGTAAACTTTTCCTTAATAGCCAAAGCAGATTTCACCGTTAATGATGTCAGTGTTTCTCTAGGTATGAGAAGATGCAAGAATTGGGACTCATAAAATTTTCTCCTGAAAAAGATCTAACTATCTGAAGGCCTGTTCTGCCAGTTTTTCCCAGAGCACAGAGTGCCTCATTCCTGATTTTCACCCTGAACTCCTTTCAGGGGCATTGAAAGTCAGCAGTTGCAGTGTCCATGTGAGTGTCAGTCTTCAGTTGGCAGAGCCCCTTTTTGCTCATAAACTTGACTGTGATTTTGAGGGGGGCATTTCATGACCATTTTATCCCATGGTGCTGAGAATGTCCATTCTCAGGTTTGGCGAAGATTCTGTTGACAGGCCACTCAATGTGCTGTTACTGGACTAGGCCATAAAACAGTATCCAAAATTCTCTGGACCACCTGTCTTACTAGCTTCTTGGTCCAGGAAAATATTCCCTTCTGTTGCTTCTTGCCACATCTAAAGTTACACTGTTACCATCATCGATCTCATATGGGACCATATATTATTCTATTAGAGGCCTCACACACATATTTGACAGTATAAGAAATAACAATTTTGTAAAACAGTTGATATACAAATAACATAGCCAGCAGTATTAGTAAAGTCACAAGTAAGACTTATGTTGAGAACTTCCATTATATGTAGCCCAGTATATCTTTAAGTAAATTTTCTCAGGGCCAACCAGTTAGAGTCTGGTAGTAGAGAAATTTACCAACATAACCCAAAACTAGACACAGGTAATTGGCCACAAACCCAACAATTGGATTGACTTTTAAAACTAGCATAGGATCAGGCCTATGATAGAAAAGCATTTGACTTGTATGCAAAGGTCTAATATGTCAAAGAAAACATAAATGATCATACGAATCAGGTCCAGCATCTGTCTACCTCTGATGTCGCCATCTTACCATCCATATTGGAGACAGTCCCTTAAATTGTGTCTTTTTCCAGTCCTGGTTGCCGGTCGTGAGACATCTGATCTTCATCCAGAGATAGATTACTGAGATAAGCTTCAGAAACAAACTTAGGGTGTCCTTCAAGAATTCAATTAAATTTTACATTAATACCACATAACAGCAAAGAACTAAGAGATGAATCTTATTAGATGCAGACCTCCATTAACAAACTGGTATTTAACATTTTGAAATATCTTTTTCTCCTTACAGTTACCCTTATTTTTATTAAATATAACCCAATTAAGGCTAGTTTGTTTACAAAATAGATCTGTTTTCACTGATTTTGGTCTGATGATTTTTATAACCATAATTGATTATAAGCTTTTTATTTTGCTGAAACATTTATAGAGTCTCAGACTGACCTTTTAAAATAAAACAGAGCTGAGAAACTCACACCAAAGGCTTATCACAGATATTGCCTAACAAATCTAGGTGAATTCTTCCATTTTTACGGTCTCAAAAATTTCTTGAGACTTTTGTACTCGTGAGATAACCTTCCTAACTCATTTGATAAACTTACTGGAAACCTAAGAACCACCAATTTTTAGAGAAGTTCAGATAGAAGATATAATTGTTTTGTTTATAATGTTTAATTTTACCAAAGTATTGCCATAATTAGTTTGAGAGGAAGATTTTCCATACTCCCTGAACACATAAGATTCAAACCCATAATTTTTCAGATAGATGTCATCAGGTTTTCCATTAACATACCAGGACATACCAGAATGTTAAAAACTCCATGTAATTTCTAGGATATCTGTATTAGTTATGTCACCATACATTATAACATAAGCGGATTTATTACTCATTTGATAATCTTTTCCATGTAATTTAACCAACCAGATAGACACAGTTTAATATCTCTCTTTGGGATGCTCCAGGGGCCCTCTGAAGCATCCCAAAGTTAGCTAGAGATCAAAAAAGAACTTCAAAAGAGTTCTATTTAGGAAGGTTTTTTTGTTTTTCACGAGGTAATTTCCTTGTTGACAAACTTGTAACAGATGTAATATTTAACTTATATTAAACCTAGGTACAATGAAAATATTCTACTTAACGTTAATTACTCTAAGACATGTCTATATTAGATAGATCAACAAACAAACATTAACATCAGGTATTTAACATTGAATATTTCCCAGTTCACATGAACCTGGAATTTATTGTTTAATTTAGAATTACTTGATTTATAAGTGCTTACCTCTTTTTTTTAAAGTCAAATAAATAGCGTTCATATATAAATTAAACCTCAAAAATATTACCCAGAGACAGAGACATACCAAGACATATTTAGATAGACCCTGCATATAAGATGTGGGTACTCGAGGGAGACTCTTCTCTTCTTTCAGTCCTCTTTTTTCAGGTCTCTCTTGGGGCGCTCATTTTTCCAGTGCCTTTGCTCTTTGCAGTAGGCGCATTGGTCTCTCTTTAGGGTCGGTCTAGCTGGTTTCTCCCCTCCTTTCGGCTGGGTGTCTCGAGTCTTCCAGGAATCAGGTCCCAGTCTCATCCTCGCCAAGAAAATTTTAGCCAGCTCTTTCTGATTTCTTTGGTTTTCCTTAGCTCTGAATTCCCTTTCCTCTCGTCTAACTCATTCCTCCCTCTCCTCAGGGGTGTCTATTATTAAACACTCTCTCAGCCGCCCTCACCAAATCCTGTATTGACTGTTCTCACATCCTTTCTATCCTCTGTAACTTCCTCCTGATATTTGGAGCTTCCAGATTAACAAAGGCTCGCAAGACTGCTGCGCGTGACTCATCAGCCTGGGGGTCCATGGGTGTATACTGCCTGAAAGCCTCCATTAACCTTTCTAAAAAGGCTGCCGGACTCTCGTTTGGCTCCTGCCTTATCAAATTTACCTTAGACAAATTCGTTGGTTTCCTGGCTGCTGCCCGGAGGCCAGCCATCAGAGTCTGGTGGTACACTAGGAGACACTCCCTACCTTCAGCACGTTCAAAATCCCAGTTTGGTGCATCAAAGGAAACCCCTCTTCAGTTAGGTGGGGCTGTGTGGTGGGCCTTTCATCCACTCCTAAAACATGTTTCTGTGCCTCTAATAAGATTCGTTCCCACTCCTCCGTGGTGAAAAGCATCTACAACAGCTACTGACAATCATCCCAAGTAGGATTGTGAATAAGACCTTGGGGGTTTTCGGAAAAAGAAGGATTTTTAGTTTTCCAATTATATAAATCACTTGTAGAAAACAGCCAGTACTGGTATGTCTGCTCCCTGCCGGGATTTGCTGGCCCAACCCGGACAGGGAATGCCCGAATGGTGGATGAAGGAGCCTCCCAGCTTCCGTCCTCAGACAAGTCTCTGCCCCTTCGAGTCCTTCCACGAGTTCCTTGGGTCGGCCCCCCTTCCTGTGGTGGAGCCGAGGATTCTGGGTCCCTCCTTTGTTCTCCGAATGACACCTGTGGTACCTGCAGGGGCAAGGGTGGCTGCATATATGGGGGAGGTGAGATTTCAGTGTCTAAGTCAGTCAGGCCAGGATATAGAGAGGATTTCTGGAATATTGGCTTCTTCTTCTGACTCTCCTGATCTTCATGGTCAGTCATTACTGAAAAAGGGGTGGAAGAGCTTTGACCCATAATGGCAGAGCTCACAATAAACACACCCCCCCAAAAAAAAAATGGCGCCGACACACAAAGAAAGGTGACAGACGGAAGACAAACAAATATCTGCCGAAAACACAGAACTAGGTCTATTCTGGGTTGCTGTTGTCCTGTTAAGGGCGTCCACTGCCCACCAATATTCAGGATCGAGAGAGACGTTCTCCCCCGTTCCCTTACAGAACAGCTCACAGAACCAGCTGCCCCCAAGCTTAAATGCTGGCCTAGGACTTATACTCATAGAACCAGCTGCTACCCAGCTTGAAGGCTGGCCTAGGACTTATGCTGGATGGGCGACTCTTTCGCCCCCTGACCTAATGCCAGCGTCCAGATTTAATTCCTCCTAATGAGACTTCCCTTATGCCTGGGTGGTGATGTTCTTCTCAGTTAGGGGATCCTGGACGAGCCCCCAAATGTTATGCCTGCAGTCCGAGTCCCCAAAACTGAGAAAACAAGACATCCACGGCAATGCAAATGCAAAAAGGGAATTTATTTCTAGCTCGAGCTAGGGCCCCTGCCACATCCAATGCAGTGGAGTGGAGCAAGAGCCCCAAGCCCCAATTTACAGCAGTATTTATAGATTAGAACAAAGACAGGGAGTTGGCAAGGGCTGATTGGCTGCAGGGGTTTCCTGGTATTTACTATTTGGCTAATCTTTATTGGCTGCAGAGGGATGTCTTTTATGTCCTGATAAACTNAAGCCCCAATTTACAGCAGTATTTATAGATTAGAACAAAGACAGGGAGTTGGCAAGGGCTGATTGGCTGCAGGGGTTTCCTGGTATTTACTATTTGGCTAATCTTTATTGGCTGCAGAGGGATGTCTTTTATGTCCTGATAAACTCAAACCAGGTTATGGGGAGTATACAGATTGGCTGAGTCCTCACGCCTTCGCCTGGGCAGTGACTCAGCTGTTTCCAGGATGCTAGCTCAGGCCTATTTTAGTTATGGCTTTTATCAGGCCTCAACAATAGGTTTCTCAAGAGACAGATCAGGGGGGTCTGGTATTCCCATCTCTTTCAGAATTTTCCACAGTTGTGATCCACACAGTCAAAGGCTATGGCATAGTCAATAAAGCAGAAATAGATGTTTTTTTGGATCTCTCTTGCTGTTTCCATGATCCAGTGGATGTTGGCAATTTGATCTCTCGTTCCTCTGCCTTTTCTAAAACCAGCTTGAA
>SJYV01000816.1:0-15952 GCA_006410875.1 Neotragus pygmaeus
GTATGGATGTGAGAGTTGGACTGTGAAGAAGTCTGAGCCCCGAAGAATTGATGCTTTTGAACTGTGATATTGGAGAAGACTCTTGAGAGTCCCTTGGACTGCAAGGAGATCCAACCAGTCCATTCTGAAGGAGATCAGCCCTGGGATTTCTTTGGAGGAAATGATGCTGAAGCTCAAACTCCAGTACTTTGGCCGCCTCATGTGAAGAGTTGACTCATTGGAAAAGACTCTGATGCTGGGGGGGATTGGGGGCAGGAGGAGAAGGGAATGCCTGAGGATGAGATGGCTGGATGGCATCACCGATTCGATGGACCTGAATCTGAGTGAACTCCAGGAGTTGGTGATGGACAGGGAGACCTGGCGTGCTGCGATTCATGAGGTCGCAGAGTTGGACATGACTGAGTGACTGAACTGAAGACATAGAAAAGTAAAAAAAGAAAGAAAATGAAAAAAGCCACATAACCAAAACCACTAAACAGAGAATGAACTTAGCTAGTTAACTTTACTGAGTATCTGGTTTGTGCCAGGCACTGTCTTGGCTGATACAGAAACCACAAGTGGGCAGGTGCTCAGGGATTTTACCTACTGATCAATCAGGAGGGTAGGGGTGACCCTCCCTACTTTGGCCAGTGTTCGATTTTGTGTCTGGGGCCTTTCTGCCACGTTAATAATAATGGAATATTTCACATGCTAATAATAGTAACACATGGCATGCTTCATCGCTCCTGAGACATCTTTTTTTTTTTTCCCCACATTTTAGCATCTCTGATTTGGGATATGTCTTACAGTCACTAATAAGAGGATCTCATGTCACTTTTTCATTTTAATTTTCTGTGTTTGCCTGAAATAAGAATTCATCTTATAAGCAAGGGTGTCTGAGTCTTGCTGTTCAACCAGGTTGGATGAGGCCAGTGGGGGAATTGTTGTGGGTGATGCACAGGTCTGGGCGTTTCATGGCTTCAAAGAGGGGAATGAGGCTGTCTCTTTGGAGAGCAGAGGTGCGTGAGTGAGGACAGACTCTGTGTATATCTGAGGTTCCCTCCAGCAAGAAGGACTGGCCAGAGTGAGGCTGCAGAGCAGGATGGTGTTGGTGGGTCTACTGAACTTCTGGAGGACCAGCGTGAGCTCTGGGAGGGAGTCGTGGGGGATGAGCTCCATTGAGTCAGGCAGGAGTGAGGTCAGGAAGGCTACAGAGGGGAGCTGAGACATTTAAGGAACCAAGTGTCCAGGGACGAATAGAAGATGAGAACACATTTGTCTGCAAGACGGTAAGTTAGTTATTTTATTTGGTAGCCAGATAAGGGCACCTGGCCAGGGGTGAAGGGGATACAGGTAGCAAAGCTCCGTGTGTGTGCTCAGTGACGTGGTCATGACCTTTGTGACCCCACGGATCATAACCGGCCAGGGTCCTCTGTCCATGGGATTCTCCCAGCAAGAACCCTGGAGTGGGTTGCCATTTCCTTCTCCAGGGCATCCTGCATTGGCAGGCAGGTTCTTTATCACTGCGCCACCTGTGAACCACCCCACCACCCCACCACCCCAGAAAAGCTCAGTGACCAAATCAAACAATTATATGGAAAATGTATATGGATGAAAGTTGTGTTTTCCTCATTATTTTAGGCTTAGAGAAATGATATAATCCCAACTATAAATGTTCACCACTCAGAAAGACACATTTGTACTTCGTATTCAAGGAAGAAAAAAATGTTGAGATGTCTATGCCACAATGCAGTGAAATTGAAATTCAGATGTCAGGGAATACTGTTTTCTTTAATATAGGCTTATTTGGAGTAAGCAATATTGAAATAACTAGATCTCTTTCTAAACACTTTAAAGAAATTGAAAAGAACAATCATCAACTCATCTTGATATTTAATTTTGCCATTAAGTATATGAACTTCTACAAGTAATTAGATAAATTTTGCATTAGGGATTATATCGACCTGAAAATGAAATGAAGCTTTTAAAAAAAACCTGTTTAATCATACCCTATAGATGTAACATTCTGAAAATATATTGCTCATGAACTGGAAAGGCTCTAAGGAATATTTCCATAATGATTTTGTCTTAAAATTTACCACTAAAACCCTCAGAGGCATTCTTAAATATTTCTAAGGAAACTCCACAAACATCTGCATGCCCTTTAGGCCTCATATCCTGACATCAGTGTTCTCCTAGGGCCTCAGGTTCTTTGGTTCATGGAAAACGGAGGAACAGCTCAATGTTCTGCTACCTGAAGGGCAGTAATTTAGATCTCCAGGGGGAATGTTTTCCCAGGGAACATGTAAATCTCCAGGGGGATTGCTTTCTTACAGAATACTTAAATCTCCAGGGGGAATGTTTAGCCAAGGAATATCTAGATCTCCAGGGGAACGCACAGGGAGTGTTCATAGTTGATGTAACCAGAAAACAGCAGGTGAAGCAGTTCTCAGTCCAAGAGGGACTGACTGAGACCACTAAGAGCCCTCTCTCTCTTTTTTCCTGTGGAATTGGACCGTGAAGAATTTGCACTCTTCTCTTTTTGAATGGGAGAATTAAAAGCCAGTGCAAACTTGGATCTTTGCTTCAGATCAGAGGAAAAGAAAAGCAGGGAGGCAGACATTGTGTCATTGCTACTGAAAGAAGAAAACCTTACAAGCACTGATGCTACATGGCTGGGTGGAAGGCTGGCAGAGGAAGAGGATGCCGTCAGTGTGGGATCAGGGCGCCCATGCTTGGCTTCGTAAGACAGTAATTAACTGCTCAACTGGAGCTCCCATGGAGAACGCAGGGGACTGGAGCTAATTATGTAAGAGAAAGATCTGGAGAAATGAAGCCAGGAGGAAACCGCCCACACCACATGCCACCACCACAAACAGAAAAGAAAATCTTCAATTTGGAACAAAGAGAAAATTAAGAAAACATGTTGTTTACTTAATTCTCAACTTGAAAAATTCTCATGGGAAATGGTGGCAGGAAAAATGTTGTACAATGGAAGGCCCTGTGGAGGAAACAAAAATAAAGCTTAAAGGAGGGAAAACAGAAAAGCAATGAGGAAGAATTTTGAAGAAATAGAAAAGCAACTGCATCATTATATCAAAAGTCATCAAATTAAGTTTCTTCATTTCTTTCACTGTCTCTTTAAAGTTATATATTTTATCAAAATAACTCCTAACCTTCTAAACTGCAAATAAGATGTATTTTTTAGATTACAATATTTTTTTTAAGTTACTACCGTAGCATTTTTAAATAAACCTATTTTTTTAGTCATTGTTTTCTCACATCTTAAAATAAATGTTAGTAGCTTTTGGAAGAGGCTGACAACTATTCCTTCTTTACTGATAATGTATATTCATCAATGATTAACTTGATATGCTCTGTGTGTATGTGTATATTTAGTCATTATACTGACAAATAAATCAGAGCAGATTTATTTCACATAAGCAGCGTAGAATACACACAGAATTCCATTTTGAAATGATTACTAACCATCAATAATAAAGAAGTAGTGATGGTCTTTCTAAAGATTTCCTTTCATGTATCTGTGCCAAAGAACCCAGCAACAACTCTCTACAAAAGTGAATTCCAGTGCTGTAGATGTGTTTTCACTTTTTGACAGTTCTTAAGAATGAAGAGTTCATGACCTGAGCCTCAGTCAGCAAAAAAAAAAAAAAATCAACTCTTAACTAGTTTGTTCTTGTAACCATCTATATTCAATTTGTGCACATTCTCCACCTCAAATAGTATATTTAAAATTTATCTGGAGAAGAGTTCCATTTTTTCACAGTCATAGTCAGCCTTCTCCCTGTGTCTCTTCACTGCCACAATATCTATACTAAAAAGGAATAAAAGTACCACCAAGCAACCTGATAAGTCAGCTTTCTGGTGATTTATTGATTGGTAGCTACCAATTGGATGCTGAAACTCTTTTTTAAGCCATGTGGACCTGTTACAACTTTTAGAATAAGCAACTGTAAGAATTAAACAGAAAAAGGAATTCATCTAAAGAGTTTTGACATAATCACATTAAAGTATCTGGTAGCATGAAGCATCTGTTTACATATGAGAAATGATTACATAAGAATGTGCATTACAATAGCTAACAGCTCCAAAACAACAGTGGGTATTTTATCTCTCTCTGTAGGCCCACTTAGCACCAAGCTGCTGGGAAAAGCCAGTTATATGCTACGAAAAATTATTTTTCCAATATTATAGATAAACAGGAAGAAACTCTGGAAAAGTCATTGAACATGTTATCATTGTGCACAGAGGAAAAATAAAGTGAAAGATGCAGTGTGCTTTATCTTAATTTCAGTGGCCTCTGGGTATCATTCCACCTGAAACATAAAGGGAGAAACCCAGTAGGCAAGTCTGGACAGTAGTTTCGTGATGGGAATGAACTAAGTCAAATAAAAATAGGAGAAAGTTCATATAAAATGCAATTTAACCTTCCTGCTTCCCAGGTGGCTCTAGTGGTAAAGAACATGCCTGCCAGTGCAGGGGATGCAAGAGACTCATGTTCGATCCCTGGGTAGGGAAGATCCCCTGGAGAAGGAAATGACAACCATCTCCAGCATTCTTGCCTGGAGAATCCCACGGACAGAGGAGCCTGGTGGGCTACAAGTCCATGGGGTCTCACAGAGTCAGACACCACTGAAAGGACTGAGCTCACACACAGACACTGTGAGGGAGATTTGCCCAACTTAAAACAGACATGGGATTGGAGTGGGGCAGAGAGGAGGTAAGAGGAATACAGGTCAAATGAGATCTTTAAACAGGGCTTCCCTGGTGGCGCAGTGGCAGAGAATCTGCCTGCCAGTGCAGGAGATTCAAGAGATGTGGTTTCGATCCTTGGGTTAGGAAGATCCCCTGGAGCAGGCAGTGGCAGCCCACTCCAGTATTACTGCCTAAAACTTTCATGGGCAGAGGAACCTGGGGACTCTAGCCCATGGGCCTGCAAAGAGTCAGACAGGACCGAGCACCTGAGCCAGGATTCTTGTCTGGGAAATTCCATGGGTGGAGGAGCCTGGTGGGCTGCAGTCCATGGGGTGGCAGAGAGTTGGACATGACAGAGCACACACAAGCTCTTTAAAACTCAGAGTGTTAGCCTGACTTCCAGATGAAGGCAGATGTGGTTCGCTGATAAAATTACTGGACACGTAGAGGACTAGAGGGTTTCCCTGGTGGTCCAGTGGCTAAGGCTTCACACTCCCAATGCAGGGGGCCTCGGTTTGATCCCTGGTCAAGGAACTAGATCCCACATGCTAAAGGGCTCAACTAAAATATCCTGTGTGCCACAACTAAGACCTGCCACAGCCAAATAAATACATAAATGAAAAGGAAACATAAACTGATTAGCGGGAGCATGGAATGGGAAATTCTGTGTCTCCATGGTTACAGCTTTTCTGCAGGGCAGAGAATGGTCATAAGGATCCCCCTGAGTTAGCAGCAGCCCAGATATTACATCTGTAAATAAACATGGAAACTGAGGGTATTGATTTTTACCTGTTATAGCAAACTAAAACTGTGGGATTATGAAATGCCTAGAACCCCTCTGTTTCATGAAGAGGGGGCTCCTTTCAACACACCCCAGCACTTTTATCAGTTCTCACCTGGATCGTTCAGTCCAAAAGCCTCAAAACCACTTCCCAGGACCCGTCAACAGCAGCTTGAGAGTTAAGAATCCCAATAGTGCAGCCAGAAAATCTTGAATTTAAGCCTTATCGTCAACATTTATGACCGAGACGGTTCAGTGTTTGCAGTGTTATGTAATTTTCTTCAAGTTTCAGTTCTTTTATCTGTAAAATGAGACAAATGATAGAATCTAACCCATGCATTTGCAAAAGCATTGGGAACTGTTACAAAGATGACAGAAACTGCATAAACAGTATCCCCATGATAAATACCAAGTAGTTAGTATATACTAGCCATTGTGCTCAGCACTGAAAAGTAATATGCAAAAAGTAGACACATCCTCTTGTCTCATGGTGGTTACAAACTAGTTTGAAATTTATATAGTGCGTGTTAAGTAATTTATATGGTTCTCGGCATGTGGTAAGCAGCTGCTAAATATTATTTGTTGTTATTAACACTAGTAATAATAATGTTATAACATCATCCTTATAGCAGATATTTCTAAATATCCTTGGAAGATGTATCATGGAGGAAATATGAGAAATATGTGTGTGTGTGTGTATATTCTTTACCATCTGTATGCATATATGTATGCATAGATATTTTGTTTATGTGTATATATATTTTGGCCTCCCCAGTGGCTTAGTGGTAAAGAATCTGTCTGCAATGCAGGACCTGGAGGATATGTGGGTTCGATCCCTGGGTGAGAAAGATACCCTGGAGAAGGGAACGGCTACCCACTCCAGAATTCTTGCCTGAAGAATCCCATGGACAGGGGAGCCTGGAGGGTATATAACATCACAAAAAGTTGGACACGACTGAAGTTTCTTAGTGTGCACGTGGCACATATATATTTAATAATTAGATTTTATATCAGAATTTCCCTTTATAATTCAAGTTTAAATATATATGTACACATACACACAGATATCAACTGGATACAAATACAGACAAACAGTCGGTGTCCAGCAGCCCTGGGGCGGGTCAGTGCACAGCCTGTGAGACCAGACACAGCAGCTCTGGCTGTGAGTGTGGAGGTTTTGGAGCAGTGGACCTGGGGGAGCTTTTGGTAACTCATACTTAAGACAAAAATTATAAACCAGCAAGGGCTAGAGTTTTTTTTTTTCTTTTTTTAAATTTTAATTGGAGTTTAATTACTTTACAATATTGTATTGGTTTTGCCATACATCAACATGAATCTGCCACAGGTATACACGTGTTCCCCATCCTGAACCCCCCTCCTCTTCCCTCCCCGTTAGAATCAAAGTTCCTCTGACTCTTGTCCCATTTGAAAGCATGAATGTTGCAAAGAGGCAAAAAGTGTAAAAACAGGTACAAAGTTTTTTATTAGACACACAAAGCAACTAATGGGAGAGTACACAGAGATGCTGTGCAGTGAAGGCAGAAGCAAGGCAGAGACACACACCCAGGGGAAAGGGGGTGGGTGACCCCCGCGAGGAGGGGCCCAGGAAGGGGTGGTCCAGATCGCTGGCACAGGGCAGCGAGGAGGGGCCCAGGAAGGGGTGGGCCAGATCGCTGGCACAGGGCCACTCTTCGGGTTTTCTCTGGCCAACCATCTTGCTTCGCCTGGCCCTGAGTCTGTATCTGGTTCATCTCCGGGTCCTCCCCTGTGTGGGTATATCTCTTAGCCAAGACAGAGTCCAGAGCCAGGGTCTCTAGGAAGAAGAACGCGTTGTGGTCTGGCAGCCCCTCCCTTCTCTTTCCTCTGAGCAGCCTTTCCTGCACTTGCATAGTCAGGAGGGTTTGCTTGACCTCGGGAGTGAGAAATGCATGGTCTCCTTATCTCCTATCCAAACAGGACTCAGTTCCTCCCGGCTCTTGCCCTTATCCTAATCTTGGAGTGTCCACAGGGCCCAGGTTCCAGCTGCTCAGCCTGGGGCCTTTCTATCTCCTGCCTCATCCCCAGCTGGTTTCAGTATTTACATTCCCACAAGCCATTCATGAGGCTTTCACTGGTTTTGTTGTTTTTTTCCTTCTTGTCTGTGTTGATGTGGTCAGTCTTTTATTGTGTAGCCTTTCTGCTGAGTCTGTATGAAAACATACTCTCCCCCAGCATTTGAAGCTGGGACAAACCTAGACAGTGTATTAGCAAGCAGAGACATCATTTTGCTGACGAAGGTCCGTCTAGTCAAAGCTATGGTTTTTCCAGTAGTCATGTACAAATGTGAGAGATATACCATAAAGAATGCTGAGTGCTGAGGAACTGATGCTTTTGAATTTTGGAGTTGGAGAAGACTCTTGAGAGTCCCTTGGACAGCAAGGGGATCAAACCAGTCAATCCTAAAGCAGTCCTGAATATTCTTTGGAAGGACAGATGCTGAAGCTATGATCCTTTGGCCACCTGATGTGAAAAGGCAACTCATTGGAAAAGACCCTGATGCTGAGAAAGATTGACTGAGGGAGGAGAAGGGGACGACAGAGGATGAGATGGTTGGAAGGCATCACCAACTCAAGGAACATGAGTTTGAGTAATGGTGAAGGACAGGGAAGCCTGGCGGGCTGCAGTCCGTGGGGTCACAGAGTCACACACGACTGAGGAACTGAACAACATCTTCCTTTGGGAACCTCCTCACTGTATACACGTTTTGGAGGGTCGTTTCAGATTTTTGGCATTGTTTGCTTTCTGAAGTCCAGCTTGTCGGGATCTTTGCTGCAGTCTGGACATTTGCAGGAGCTGCAGGAGCTCCAGGATCTGGGCTTCCCAGCGCTTCTCTGGGAGGCTCCTCCCCATAGAAATTCCATCAGAAAGTGGTTCTGACTACAGTGCTGTTTCTTTGCTCCCCTTGAAGGCTGATTAAAGATTCAGTGTACATAGCATGAACGTTGCTTTTAAGCCCCCAAACAGTCTAGCAGAAATTGTTTGGGACTTTTAAAACATGTAATATTGCACACTTACTGTTAAATGTCAGGCACTGAGAGAATAATACCTATTTTCTCATGGAGTTCAAGGGTAAGAAATGGTTGAGGTCGTTACCAGATGGTGCAATTTGAAAAAAAAGGCTAGATTCTTGACTGAATTAACTTTAATTTCACTTCAAGGTGTTAAAAACCTTTTTACTTCAGCTTCCTCCAAGGGCACTTGCGAGCCCTGGGGTTTGCCAGCTCAGCTCATCTGCAAATGCTAACATCATACCCTGATAGCAGTTGATTTGACATGCAAACACCTCCTCTGTTTGAGGCAATTGGTCTCCTGGAGAGAGTTTTGAAAGAGCTCTTGTTCTATTTCTCAATTTGATTAAAATAGCTTATTAGTCGGTTGAGTAAATTAAATACTTGCCTTTACATTTCCATGGAATTTGGAGAAAACCCAATAAAAGAGATCAATGTAGTGCACAGAAGTTTTATGACCACCACTATTTTGCAGGACTTGTTATGAATATTAGATTTGCAGAGTCTGGCCTCATAATTCCATATCTAATGGATCTGAAACATGAATATCTTCTCATAAATAGTATTGATGGAAGAAGGCTTCCATGGAGTATAAAATAATCTCCATATTCAAGAGTCAATTAATAGTAAGTCATTTCTTTTCCTTTCATTTTTTTTATTAAACATTTCCCCCCCTTGACTACAGAAGTCTTCCTGTTAAATCTTTCAAAAGTATATCTGCAGGAATTTTTGAATAGTTCAATATTATTCACAACACTTAATTTTTATGATTGCTTCTAATTATTACTAAATGGAGGACGGGCACATCTACTTATTAGTTACTTTGACTTTTAATAAAGGGAGACTTTCTGTCTTCATTTTCAAGTCCTCAACCTGTGCTTCCATCCAGTTTCATCGGTGACATTTTATGATTTGGAATGAAGAAGAGGGGCCTTATATTTTCAAAGCACAATAAAGACCGAGCGCGTTTAATGTCCAGCAATGTTTTCAGAGGTAACGTAACCAAGCACAGAGCAGTAACGCAGCTTTGTGCGAGCTACCAAGGGTCAGGCCCCGTTTATGTGACCTGCACAGCTGAGTGCAGGCAGCTGAGTTAGCAGTGTCTACTGTGTAAAAAAGAAGGTAAGTGGACTTCCCTGGCGGTCCCCTGGGTAGGCCTCCACACTTCCACTGCAGATGCAGCTGTTGACAAGTTCAATCCTGCCTGCCACAGGGCACGGCACCTCCCCCACCAAAAAAATGTAAGTTTATACACTTAAAAAAAAAAAAAAAGCTGATTAGAGTGTCTCACCTTGAGACAGACAGAAGGAAAAAAAAACAACAACAACATGTTTTTGCCTTGAGTCATCATCTGCCCTGTTGTTTAATAAGAAGGCACTTCAAGCGATGTTGTAAAAGGAGATGTAGGAATTGCCTGGAAGAGTCCACACGGACTCTGGCCAGTTTAACTCCCCATTGATTGACTGGAAAAGTGATCATTCTCCTGAAAGAAAAAGTTAGAGCAGTCAGGAGATGTTCTCAAATGTTTGGGAATCTGCTGTTATCCCTGTGATTTTAATCTACATAACAGGATAGCTTCTCATATTAAAAAAGATATTAACACATACCTGTGGAATCTGGAAAAATGGTACAGAGGAAACTTTTTGCAGGGAAGGAATAGAGAAGCATACATAGAGAACAGATGTGCAGACTTGGGGTTGGGGGAGGTGGGGATGAATTGAAAACTTGTGATGTACATATATACACTTATTGTTGATCAGTTGCTAAGTCATGTCCGACTCTTTGTTACTCTGGACTATAGCACACCAGGCTTCCCTCTCCATCACCATCTCCTGGAGCTTGCTCAGATCCATGTCCTTTAAGCCAGTGATGCCATCCAACCATCTCATCCCCTGTCATCCCCCTGCTCTTCCTGCCCTCAAATTTTCCCACCATCAGGGTCTTTTCCAATGAGTTGGCTCTTTGCATCAGGTGGCCAAAGTACTGTAACTTCAGCTTTAGCATCAGTTCTTCCAAAGAATATTTAGGATTGATTTCCTTTAAGATTGACTGGTTTGATCTCCCTGCTGTCCAAGGAATTCAAGAGTCTTCTCCAGCATCACAGTTCTAAAGCATCAATTTATCAGTGTTCAGCCTTCTTTACCATCCAGTTCTTACATCCATACATGACTGCGGGAAAAACCATAGCTTTGACTAGATGGACCTTTGTTGGCAAAGTGTCTCTGCTTTTTAATACACTACCTAGGTTTATCATAGCTTTTCTTCCAAAGAGTAAGCATATTTTAATTTTGTGGCTTCAGTCACCATATGAGTGGTTTTGGAGCCCAAGAAAATAAACTTTGTCACTGTTTCCACTGTTTCCCCATCTATTTCCCATGAAGAGATGGGACCGGATGCCATGATCTTTGTTTTTTGAATGTTGAGTTTTAAAGCTAGCTTTCCACTCTCTTCTTTCACCCTCATCAAGAAGCTCTTTCATTCCTCTTCAATTTCTGCTATTAGAGTGATGTCATCTGCCTATCTGAGGCTATTGATATTTCTCCTGGCAATCTTGATTCCAGCCTGTGCTTCATCCAGCCCAGCATTTCACATGATGTACTCTGCATATAAGCTAAATAAGCAGGGTGATAATATACAGCCTTGACATACTCCTTTCTGAATTTTGATCCAGTCTGTTTTTCCATGTTCGGTTCCAACTGTTGCTTCTTGACCTGCATACAGGTTTCTCAGGAGGTGGGTAAGGTGGTCTGCTATTCCTATCTCTAAGAATTTNTCACATGATGTACTCTGCATATAAGCTAAATAAGCAGGGTGATAATATACAGCCTTGACATACTCCTTTCTGAATTTTGATCCAGTCTGTTTTTCCATGTTCGGTTCCAACTGTTGCTTCTTGACCTGCATACAGGTTTCTCAGGAGGTGGGTAAGGTGGTCTGCTATTCCTATCTCTAAGAATTTTCCACTGTTTGTTATGATCCACAGAGCCAAAGGCTTTAGTGTAGTCAATGAAGCAGAAGTAGATGTGTGTTTTTTTTATTTTTAATTCCCTTGCTTTTTCAATAATCCAACAGATATTGGGAATTTGATCTCTGGTTCCTCTGCCTTTTCTAAATCCAGCTTGTACATCCAGAATTTCTTGGTTCACATACTACTGAAGCCTAGCTTGAAGGATTTTGAGCATTTCACCTTTTTAGCAGGTGAAATGAGTGCAATTATATGGTAGTTTGAAAATTCTTTGGCATTGTCTTTCTTTGAGATTGGAATAAAAATTGATCTTTTCCAGGCCTGTGGCCACTACTGCATTTTCCAAATTTGCTGACATATTGAGTGCAGCACTTTTTTTTTTTTTTTTACTTTATTTTACTTTACAATACTCTATTGGCTTTGTCATACATCGACATGAATNAATAAAGTCAGCCACTGTTTCCACTGTTTCCCCATCTGTTTGCCATGAAGTGATGAGACCAGATGCCATGATCTTCTGGAATTGCTGATGACTGTGACATCCTTGTTTATTGATATGGCAGGATATATTCTAAGTCTCTTGGATCACATTCCAAACTTGAGAAGGGCTGTGTAATGCTGTGTAAGGAAACAGTTTCCAAAAGAATTGGAAATAGTATAACTTGGCATGCCTTTGATTTAAATTCTAAATGTTTGCAAAAGTAGGCAATTGATTCTTATTAGCATCCCCCAGCTGTGGTTTGTTTTTCCATCTTGACCCTCTCAATTATTCTGTTTCTTATTTAATGAAGACAGATTTCCCAATCCTTGTTTCATAATGTTGGCCTCTTGAGTCTGATTTAATCAGAGTGGTGGTGATAATATGCAGAATTTAATAGGGAAGGGAAATAGCTAATTACATATGCTATCAAAGGAAGTCAGGGAAGCCTTGGAGAAAAGATACACCCCTAAATCTCAGAGTCACATGTCATGACACAGAATATGGAGCCCACAAACAGACATGGTATGGCTGAAGTCAAAGTCTATCTGTTCCAGGAATAGACCCCCAAATAATACCCGTATTATTCCCTCTGTCCTCCTGATTAAAATTTTATGTGAACTTTGGAAGAAAATATTGCAAATGTTGTATTCCAAATAGAGGAACTATGTAGTCACTGAATTAGCTGGAACTCTTAATTCCCATGATGCTGGCTAAAGGAAGGGCCACCTCCAGGCTGGCGATTTGCAAGAACTATGTAATAGCACTCAAGCGCCTCTTCCCTGTGCTGGGTCCTGACCGCTCTCCATCCTCCCTTTACACTTTCCTCCCACATCCTCCATTCACATTTAAATATAAATTCCCCCACTGGAGATTAGGCATCCTTGGAGACTACTCCAGTGATCTCACTAGTGGAAAAATGGCAGCCAGAGTTATGAGTTTGGCTTTATATGACTTATATGACTGATAAGTACCAGAACTATATTTGTTGACTTTTTCCCTCTGTAATCAATGTCAACAGTTTTAAGAGTTATTGTGATTTTTCAACATTAGCCAAAAATGTGTTAGGAAGTTAGAATAACAGTTAAGAAGCCAACAGGAAACAGTCATGCCACCCTAAAGGTGAATGCGTGCCACCAGGAGGGTGAGCGGGACCTTGGAAGGACCAGCCTTGGGGATGAGGCTCCTGCAGCAGAGTGGAGGGGCAACTGGTCAGTCTTCCTGTTTCAGCAGATACTGCTCGTGGACATCTTCTGTTTCCAACTACTCCTGCATGCATGCTCAGTCACTCAGTCGTGTCTGACTCTTTGTGACTGTAGGCCACCAGCCTCCACTGTCCATGGGATTTCCCAAGCAAGAATAGTGGAGTGGGTTGCCATTTCCTGCTCCAGGGGATTGTCCAAACCCAGGGATCAAATCCATGGCTCCTGCACTGGATGTGGTTTCATCACCCCTGAGCCACCTGTTTCTAGCTACTCACTTGCCTAAAAAAATAAGCCAGAGGAAACTAGTGCTTACTACAGCTGTGGAAGCATCCAAATTAGTTGGGCCTGTTGAACAATTTAGAGCAACTTCAGTAGGATAAAATTCCCAGAAAGATCTAGTTACCTTCTTTTTATCATAGCCTCATGAAGTTTACAGCTGTCATTTATCCAGGGCTATCTTTTTTTTTTTTTTTTAAGTTTATTTCTTTATGTCTAAGTTTACCAGGTGGTGGAATAAAGGTGTTGCAATGAAGTATCACCCCTATCCTAAGGCCAACAATATTAGCATCCTCCCTAAACTTTTCCCTATCTGTAACAGCAGCTCCAGGGTTGCTGCTGCTGCTAAGTCGCTTCAGTCGTGTCCAACTCTGTGTGACCCCACAGATGGCAGCATGCCAGGCTCCTCTGTCCCTGGGATTCTCCAGGCAAAAATACTGGAGTGGGTTGCCATTTATTTCTCCAAAGCATGTATGCATGCTAAGGCGCTTCAGTCCTGTCTGACTCTGTGCGGCCCCATGGAGCAGCCCATCAGGCTCCTCTGTCCATGGGATTCTCTAGGCAAGAATACTGGAGTGGGTTGCCATTTCCTTCTTCAGCTTAAGGTTTACCAATCCCATTTCTTGTGACTGAAATACCATGAGCTTTAACTCCTCAAGCTTCAAACTCAAAAGGCTTTTGTAATGTGGTAGGAAATGGGTGATAAGAAACCATTCATCCACTGGCAACCTACTCCAGTACTCTTGCCTAGAAAATTCCGTGGATGGGGGAAACTGGTAGGCTACAGTTCATGGAGTTGCAAAGAGTTGGACACAACTGAGCAACTTCACTGTCTTTCTTTCTATAGTTCCTTTTGGAGAAGGAAATTTCCCTGGGTCAGGAAAATCCCCTGGAGAAGGAAATGGCAACCCACTCCAGTATTCTTTCCTGGAAAATCCCATGGACAGAGGAGCCTGGTGGGCTCCAGAGATGTGAAAGTTGCTCAGTCATGTCCAACTCTGCAACCCCAAGAACTGTAGCCCGCCAGGCTCCTCTGCCCTTGGAATTCTCCAGATCAGAATACTTTTCAACCCAGGGATCAAACCCAATTCTCTTGCATTGCAGGTGAATTCTTGACCATCTAAGCCACCAAGGAAGGCTGTAAAACAAGGATGGTAATAGACAAAATTAGAATGTCTAGTGCATAATAGATATTCAATAAATTCCAACTATTGTTATCATATGTGCAAAATGGGAATAATGATACTCACTGTTATGGTTGAGGTTAATAATGTTACCTCAAGAAACTTGTACCACAAGAAACATTCTTTAGTCTTAGGGGCTTAGTGCAGTGAAAGTTTAGTTTTCATGTCCAGTCCAATGTGAGCAGTTGGGGAGGAGCTCAGCTCCATGTGGTCATTCAAGGGTTTAGGCACCTTTCATTATTTGTCTCTACGATCTTCTAGAACCATAGCAACCTCTAAATTCAGCCTATAGATGGGGAAAGGCTGCTGGGAAAAGAGAAAGAAAATGGAGAAGGCACATCAGTCTCAACAGCACATCAGCTTTGTGGCTAGTCCATTGTCAAAAACTCATCACATGGCCACTTCTATTAACAGGTGTAAGGGGCCTGAACAAGGTTGGTTAGATGCCTTATGTTAGACAGAGGAGAGTCAGCCCTAGCACCAGCCTCGCTAAATGCAGCTATTGTTCCTATTGACCTCACATCACTGGGTTGAGTTGAGCACACTTGATGAGAAGAGCAAAGTCTAGAGTTCCTTCTAGCTTGTCTTGGTACAGACGCCTTCATAGACCCCTAAGGTGAGGCTGGCCCATCATTTCTTTGCACAGTGGCCATCTAGACAGAGGTGACCCAGAAAAACAGCACCAAGACTGTCCCAGAGATGCTGGTTGCTTAGAGAAGAAAAAGAACAAACAAAGCAAAGGAAAACCTACTTTTAATTTGCCTGTTTTTAGGTTTAAGGGATTTCCAAATATTGCTTTTTTTTTGTATTATATTTTACCCCTAGTCACCTACTTTTTAGTTATGAGAATTTGACAAGTTATTTAAATTCTATAGTCTCTATTTTACCATCTGGAAAATGAGGATAATAATTGTCCTACTTCAGAGGATGCTCTGCTTGTGAGGCTGAAATGAGATGATGAATGGTGAGTTGCCCCGGGCGAGCAGTAGTGGTCTCTGAGAGTTAGGGACAAAGTGCAGCCTTTCTCCTCTTCCTCCCCTCTCTCCTGCTCTTTCTTTTTTTCCATTTTTAACATGTTTACAATTTGTATAATCACTTACTGTCACATCTAAAAGTGACTTTCCCGCTGATCGAGGACAGCATCATGAAATGGTTGGAAAAGCCTCGACTTGGTATGAGAGAAGGTTCAGTTCAGTTCAGTTCAGTCACTCAGTCATGTCCGACTCTTTGCGACCCCATGAATTGCAGCACGCCAGGCCTCCCTGTCCAACACCAACTCCCGGAGTTCACTTAGACTCACATCCATCGAGTCCGTGATGCC
>SJYV01000820.1:0-12076 GCA_006410875.1 Neotragus pygmaeus
GTTCCGTGGTCACCCTGCACCGAGGTCTGAGCAGTGTTCTACGGTCGGCTAGAGACGAATTCCGGCCTGTGTGCTGCGGCCGCACTTCACTGATGTTCAGGCTGTGTGCCGCAGTCACCCTGCGCGGAGGTCCGGGCTGTGTGCTTGGGTCACTTTGCGCCGAGTTCCGAGCTGTGTGCCGCAGTCGCCCTGCGCCGATGTCCGGGCTTTGTTCCATGGTCGGCTAGCAATGAGTTCCGGGCTCTGTGCCACATTCGCACTGTACCAAAGTCGGGGCTGTGTGCCACAGTCACCCTGCACTGAGGTCCAGGCTGTGTTCAGCTCTTGGCTTGCGACGAGTTCTGGGCTCTGTGCCACGGTCACTCTGCACTGAGGTCCAAACTGTGTGCCACAGTCCCCCTGTGCTGAAGTCCAGGCTGTGTGCCATGGTAGCCTTCTGCAGAGGTCCAGGTTTTTGCCCGGTCCCCCTTCACCGAGATGTGGGCTGTGAGCCGCAGTCACCCTGCGCCAAAGTCCGGCCTGTGGGCCGCAATCCACCTGCTATGAGATCTGGCCTGTGTGCCGCAGTTGCCCTGCGCCAAGGTCCGGGCTGTGTGTTGTGTTCCCCCTTCGCCGAGGTCTAGGCTGTGTGCCGCGGTCGCCTGGTACTGATTTCCGGGCTGTGAGCCGAGGTCGCCCTACTCCGATCTCCGGGCTGTGTGCCACGGTCATCTTGTCCTGAGGTCCAAGTTGTGTGCCATGGCCTCCCTGCACCAATCTCGGGGCTGCAGGCCGCGGTCGCCCTATGCCAAGTCCGGGCTGTGTGCCGCAGTCACCCTGCGCCGAGGTCCGGTCTGTGTGCCGCGGTCGACCTATGCCGAGGTCCGGGCTGTGTTCCGCGGTTGGCTAGTGATAATTTCCGTGCTCTGTGCCACTGTCGCCCTTCACAGATTTCTGGGCTGTGTGCCACGGTCTCCCGTCACTGAAGTTCGGGCTGTGTGCTGCGGTCGCCCAGTGCTGAGGTCCGGGCTGTTTTCCATGGTTGCTCAGCTCCGAGGTATGTTCTGTGTGCCACGGTCGCCCTGCGCCGAGGTTCGAGCCATGTGCAGTGGTCAGAATCTGCCGAAGTTTGTGCTGTCTGCCAGGGTCACACTGTGCCGAGTTCGGGGTGTATTCTGCCCATGGCTTGCAAAGAATTTCGGGCTCTGTACCGCGGTCGCTCTGCGCTGAGGTCCGTGCTGTGTGCCACTGTCGCCTTGTGCCGAGATCCGGGCTGTGTGCCGTGGTAGCTTTCTGCAGATGTCCGTGCTGTGTCCCGCGGTCACTGTGCACTGAAGTCCGGGCTGGGTGCTGCGATTGCCCTGCGCCGAGGTCCGTACTGTATGCCACTGTTTCCTTGTGCCGAGATACAGGCTGTGTGCCGCGGTAGCCTTCTGCAGAGGTCCGGGCTGTGTGCCACGGTGACCCTGCGCCGAGTTCCGGGCTGTGTGCTGTGGTCGCCCTGCGCTGTGGTCCAGACTGTGCCGTGGTCACCCTGCGTCGAGATTCAGACTGTTTCCTCAGTTGGCTAGAGACGATTTCTGGACTGTGTGCCACGTCGCCAGGTAGGAGAGTGCTAGGGAACCCAGGTCTGTCAGGCCATTGCTGGCGGCAATTGGAATCCCCTTCTCTGGGATGATCGCTGCATTATTCAGCCTGGGGCCCAGGGATCCTGCTGCTCTCCGTGCAGCGATGTGACTGTGCGGTCAGGAACCCAATGGAGCAGCCATCCAGGTGCCCTTTCTGTCCGTAGGACAGAGCTTTCACTGCTGGAGCCCTTGGCTGTGTGCAACACACCGGCACCTAACCCGTTCCCAAAGAGGCCTGGGATCTAAGCCCAAAGGCAAGACATGAGCATAGCTGAGGCCAGGAAGGCATCCATGGCGTCCCAGAGCTGCGCACAGCCTGCTCCATCCTGGGCAGTAAGCCTATCAGCTATGCAAGCCTGGGAAAGGCTCGCTTAGGGCAGAGCAGCCTCGCGCCCGGGGCTCTGCCAGATCAGGCCTCTGAGCAGAACGCGAGTTCTGCCCTTCTGGCCTAAGGCACGCGCCTTCCCCATCAGGGCTTGCAGAAACACGCAGGTCTGTCAGGCCCTTGCTGGCGGCAATTGGAATCCCCTTCTCTGGGGTGGTCGCTGCATTCTCCAGCCTGGTGCCTTGGGAGCCTGCTGCTTTCCGTGTGGCGCTGGGTCTGTGCTGCCAGGATCCCAATGGAGAAGCCATTCAGTTGCCCTTTCCATCCTTCGGTTAGAGCACTCACTGCTGGAGCCCTTGGCTGTGTGCAACCCACCGGCACCTAACCCATCTCCAAGGAGGCCTGGGGTCTAAGCCCAAAGGCAAAACATGAGCGTAGCTGAGGCCAGGAAGGCATCCCTGAGGTCCCTCAGCTGCGCACAGCCTGCTCCATCCTGGGCAGTAAGCCTAGCAGCTAGGCAAGTCTGGGCAAGGCTCACTCGTGGCAGAGCAGTCTCGCGCCCGGCGCTCTGCCAGATCAGGCCTCTGAGCAGAGTGGGAGTTCTGCCCTTCTGCCCTAGCACACGCGCCTTCTGCATCAGGGCTTGCAGAAACACCCAGCTGAGCTGACTTGTCTTTCCCCAAGGAGGCTCGCTTCCCTGCATATAGTGCACTCGGCTTCCAGGTGGGGCTTCACCCGGCTCCTAGAGCTCTGGGCTCAGGGGATGTTTCCCCCGAGCTCGGTCTTTGAGTGGGAGTCCAGACAGGCGGGAGAAGGCCCAAACCACCAGCACAAGTCTCTGCTGGCTAATTGAGTGCTGGGAACCCAGGTCTGTCAAGCCCTTGCTGGCGGTAATTGGAATCCCCTTCTCTGGGGTGGTCACTGCATTCTCCAGCCTGGGGCCTTGGGAGCCTGCTGCTCTCCGTGTGGCACTGAGTCTGGGCGGTCAGGCATCCACAGGAGATCCAACCCAGTAACCCTTGCCTTCCTTCCGACAGAGCTCTCACTGCTGGAGCCCTTGGCTGTGTGCAACACACAGGAACCTTACCCATCCGCAAGGAGGCCTGGGGCCTAAGCCCACAGGCAAGACATGAGCGTAGCTGAGGCCAGAAAGGCATCCCTGAGGTCCCCCAGCTGCACACAGCCTGCTCCATCCTGGGCAGTAAGCCTAGCAGCTAGGCAAGTCTGGGCAAGGCTCGCTGAGGGCAGAGCAGCCACGTGCCCAGCGCTCTGCCGGATCAGGCCTCTGAGCAGAGTGGGATTTGTGCCCTATGCTCTAGCACACGCGCCTTCCCCATCAGGGCTTGCAGACACACCCAGCTAAGCTGCCTTGTCTTCCCCGGAGGAGGCTCGCTTCCCTGCATGTTGTGCACTCAATTTCCAGGTGGAGGGCAACTCGGCTACTCGAGCTCTGCGCTCAGGGGATGTTTCCCCAGAGCTGGGTCTGTCGGCGGGAGCCCAGACAGGCAGGAGCTCAGACAGGCGGGGGCAGGCCCAAACCAGCAGCACAAATCTCTGCTGGGTATGAGAGTGCTAGGGAACACAGGTCTCTCAGGCCCTGCTGTCTTCAATTGGAATCCCCTTCTCTGGGGTGGTCGCTGCATTCCCCTGTCTGGGGCCTTGGGAGCCTGCTGCTCTCCATGCTGCGATGTGTCTGTGCGGCCAGGCACCCACAGGAGATGCAACCCAGTTAACCTTGCCTTCCCTCGGACAGAGCTCTCACTGCTGGAGCCCTTGGCTGTGTGCAACCCACCGGCATCTAACCCATCCCCAAGGAGGCCTGGGGCCTAAGCCCAAAGGCAAGACATGAGCGTAGCTGAGGCCAGGAAGGCATCCCTGAGGTCCCCCAGCTGCGCACAGCCTGCTCCATCCTGGGAAGTAAGCCTAGCAGCTAGGCAAGTCTGGGCAAGGCTCGTTAAGGGCAGAGCAGCCTCGCGCCCTGCGCTCTGCCAGATCAGGCCTCTGAGCAGAGTGGGAGTTCTGCCCTTCTGCCCTAGCACACGCGCCTTCCCCATCAGGGCTTGCAGAAACACCCAGCTGAGCTGACTTGTCTTCTCCCAACTTGCATCCCTGCATATAGTGCATTCGGCTTCCAAGCAGGGCGCCAGCCGGCTCCTAAAACTCTGGGCTCAGGGGATGTTTCCCCCGAGCTCGGTCTTTGGGCGGGAGCCCAGACAGGCGGGATCAGGTCCGAACCACCAGCACAAGTCTCTGCTGGCTAGTTGAGTGCTAGGGAACCCAGGTCTGTCAGGCCCTTGCAGGCAGCAATTGGAATCCCCTTTTCTGGGGTGGTCGCTGCATTCTCCAGCCTGGGGCCTTGGGAGCCTGCTGCTCTCCGTGCTGTGATGTGTCTGTGCGGCCAGGCACCCACAGGAGATGCAACCCAGTTAACCTTGCCTTCCCTTGGACAGAGCTTGCACTGCTGGAGCCCTTGGCTGTGTGCAACCCACCGGCACCTAACCCATCCCCAAGGAGGCCTGGGGCCTAAGCCCGAAGGCAAGAAATGAGCATAGCTGAGGCCAGGAAGGCATCCCTGAGGTCCCCCAGCTGCGCCCAGCCTCCTCAATCCTGGGGAGTAAGCCTAGCAGCTAGGCATGTCGGACTATTCTGGAGTCACTGCAAGGGTGTGAAGGGACCCGTTGAGATTCATAAGGGATGGGGTGACTTCCCGTGAGGTGCCGCAGAGGACAAGGGCGACATCTCCCCTGGAGGGGAGATCCTCCTGGTGTTTCTCGAGTTGCGGCACGTCCCTCTCAAGTTAGGACCTGGACCGCAGGGACCCACCCCCGAGGCCTCCGGGAAGGACAGGATCCACGCGAGTTGCCAGAGGCCTCTGGGGTTTTCTTGGCAGTCGGTTCCAGCTCCTAAGTCCTACTCTGGCCCCTGAGGATTCCTCTCCACTGCAGGCGTGGACAGTGGAGATCCTCTAGAGGCTCACCAGGGGAGTCAGGTCTCTTCTTGAGTGGAGACGTGCACCTCCACCTTCCTCCCGAGCTCCAGATGCAGGGTCAGGCTTCCCATCGAGGTGACACAGGGGTCTATGGGCTGCCCCTCGAGGCTTTCCCACAGGGTTGAGACACGTGCCTCCCAGGTGGGAGCCAGTTTTTGGGGTAACTTTCGAGGCGGCTCAGGGCCGCCAGGTCCTGATGGAGTGGACAGAGAACTCTGGGGTCTCATGGAACAGGTGGCGTGACCCCCGCAGCTCCACTGGAGACTCCTGGGGAGAGCGCCTGCTCTTTTGTTGTGACGGGACGGTCGCCCATCCATCCCTGAAGAGGCAGGGCAAGGAAGCCTGCTTCCGTGTGGAGCCAGGGGACACGGGGTTCCTCTTGCGTTCTGGGGGGACCCTCGATGTTCCTCTTGAGTGGAGACCTGTATGTCGGGCTATTCTGGAGTCACTGAAAAGATGTGAAGGGACCCGTCGAGGTTTGTGAGTGATGAGGTGACTTCTGGTGAGGTGCCGCAGAGGACAAGGGCCTCATTTCGCCTGGATGGGAGATCATCCTGGTGTTTCTCGAGTAGTGGCAGGTCCCTCTCGTTTTACGACCTGGACCACAGGGACCCACCCCGAGGCCTCCGGGAAGGCCAGGCTCCAGGCGATTTTCCAGGGGCCTTTGGGGTTTCCTTGGCGGTCGGTTCCAGCTCCTAAGTCCTCGTCTGGCCCCTGAGGATTCCTCTCCACTGCAGGCATGGACCGTCGAGATCCTCTGGAGGCTCCCCAGGGGAGTCAGGTCTCCTCTTGAGTGGAGACGTGCACTTCTGCTTTCCTACCGAGCTCAAGCTGGATGGTCAGGCGTCCCGTCAAGGTGACACAGGGGTCAATGGGCTGCCCCTCGAGGCTTTCCCACAGGGCTGAAACACGTGCCACCGAGGTGTGAGCCAGCTTTCGGGGTGAATGTCTGGGCGACTCAAGGCCACCGGTGTCCCTTGGAGTGGACAGAGACAGCTGGGTGTCTCGTGGAACAGGTGGCGCGATCCCTGATTTCCTCTGGACACTCCTGTGGAGAGCACCTCCTCTTGAGATGCAACGGAACATTCGGCAGCCCACACCTGAAGAAGCAGGGAAAGGAAGCCTGATTTCATGCGGAGTAGAGGCACACTGTGTCCCTCTCGAGGTGTGAGGGGCCCCTTGATGTTCCTCTCGAGTGGAGACGTGTATGTCGGGTGATTCTGGAGTGACTGCAAGCATGTGAAGGACCCCGTTTAGGGTCGTGAGGGATGGGGGTGACTTCCCGTGAGGTGCCGCAGAGGACAAGGGCCTCATCCCGCCTGGAGGGGAGATCCTCCCGGTTGTTCTCGAGTTGCAGCAGGTCCCTCTCGAGTTACGACGTGGACCCCAGGGACCCGCCCCTGAGGCCTCCGGAAAGGCCAGGCTCCAAGCCAGTTGCAAGGGGCCTCTGGGGATTACTTGGCCGTCGGTTCCGGCTCCTACATCTTCGTCTGTCACCTGAGGATTGCTTTCCCCCACAGACTTGGATCGTGGGGTTCCTCTGGAGGCTCCCCAGGGGAGTCAGATCTCGTCTTGAGTGGAGACGTGCACCCCCACTTTCCTCCCGAGCTGTAGCTGCAGGGTCAGGCGTCCTGTCGAGTTGACACAGGGTTCAATGGGTTGAAACACGTGTCACCGAGGTGTGAGTTAGCCTTCGGGGTGACTGTCTGGGCAGCTCAGGGCCACCGGGGTCCCTTGGAGTGGACAGAGAAAGCTGGGGTTCTTGGGGAACAGGTGGCACGACGCCAGAGTTCCCATGGACACTCCTGTGGAGAGCACCTCCTCTTGAGATGCGACGGGATGATCAGCAGCCCACCGCTGAAGAAGCAGGCAAAGGAAGCCTGATTTCGTGCGGAGCAGGGGCACACGGGGTCCCTCTCGAGGTGTGGGGGGCCCCTCGATGTTCCTCTCGAGTGGAGACGTGTATTTCGGGTGATTCTGGAGTGACTGCAAGGGTGTGAAGGTACCCGCCGAGAGTCGTGAGGGATGGGTTGAATTAACGTGAGGTGCCTCAGAGGACAAGGGCCTCATCTCGCCTGGAGGGGAGATCCTCCCGGTTTTTCTTGTGTTGCGGCCGGTCCCTGTCGAGTTAAGACGTGGACCCCAGGGACCCACCAATGAGACCTCTGGAAAGGCCAGGCTCCAAGCCAGTTGCCAGGGGACTCTGGGCATTCCTTAGCTGTCGGTTCCGGCTCTTACGTCCTCGTCTGGTACCTGAGGATTGCTTTCTGCTGCACATGTGGATCGTGGGTTTCCTCTGGAGGCTCCCTAGGCGAGTCAGGTCTCGTCTTGCATGGAGACGTGCACCTCCGCTTTCCTCTCGAGCTGAAGCTGCAGGGTGAGGCGTCCCGTCGAGGTGACACAGGGGTCAATGGGCTGCCCTTCAAGGCTTCATCACAGGGTTGAAACACGTGCCACCGAGGTGTGAATCAGCCTTCGGGGTGACTGTGTGGGCGGCTCAGGGCCACCGGTGTCCCTTGGAGTGGACAGAGACAGCTGGGGGTCTCCAGGAACAGGTGGCATGATCCCCGAGTTCCCCTGGACACTCCTGTGGAGAGCACCTCCTCTTGAGATGCGACGGGATGGTCGACAGCCCACCCCTGAATAAACAGAGAAAGCAAGCCTGATTTCGTGTGGAGCAGTGGCACCCGTGGTCCCTCTCGAGGTGTGGGGGGCCCCTCAATGTTCCTCTCGAGTGGAGACGTGTATGTCGAGCAATTCTGGAGTGACTGCAAGCGTGTGAAGGACTCCGTCGAGGGTCGTGAGGGATGGGGGTGACTTCCCATGAGGTACCGTAGAGGACAAGGGCCTCATCCCGCCTGGAGGGGAGATCCTCCTGGTTTTTCTCGAGTTGCGGCAAGTCCCTCTCGAGTTACGACGTGGACCCCAGGGACCTGCCCCTGAGGCATCCGGAATGGCCAGGCTCCAAGCCAGTTGCCAGGGGACTCTGGGCATTCCTTGGCCGTCGGTTCCGTCTCCTACGTCCTCCTCTGGCACCTGAGGATTCCTCGCCGCTGCAGACGTGGACCGTAGGGTTCCCCTGGAGGCTCCCGAGGGGAGTCAGGTCTCCTCATGAGTGGAGACGTGCACCTCCGCTTTTCTCCCGAGCTGTAGCTGCAGGATCAGGCGTCCCGTCGAGGTGACACAGGGGTCAATGTGCTGCCCCTCAAGGCTTTCCCACACGGTTGAAACACGTGCCAACGAGGTGTGAGCCAGCCTTCGGGGTGACTGTCTGGGCGGCTCAGGGCCATCACCGGGGTCCCTTGGAGTGGACAGAGACAGCTGAGGGGCTCGTGGAACAGGTGGCGTGACCCCCGAGTTTCGTTGGACACTCCTGTGGAGAGCACCTCCTCTTGAGATGCGACAGGATGGTCGGCAGCCCACCCCTGAAGAAGCAGGGAAAGGAAGCCTGATTTCATCCATAGCTGGGGCACACGGGATCCCTCTCGAGGTGTGGGGGGCCCCTCGATGTTCCTCTCGAGTGGTGACGTGTATGTTGGGTGATTCTGGAGTGACTGCAAGCGTGTGAAGGACCCCGTCGAGGGTCGTGAGGGATGGGGCTGACTTCCCGTGAGGTGCCACAGAGGACAAGAGCCTCATCCCGCCTGGAGGGGAGATCTTACCGGTTTGTCTCGAGTTGCGGCAGGTCCCTCTTGAGTTACGATGTGGCCCCCAGAGACCCGCCCCTGAGGCCTCTGGAAAGGCCAGGCTCCAAGCCAGTGGCCCGGGGCCTCTGTGGATTCCTTGGCCGATTGTTCCGGCTCCTACGTCTTCGTCTGAAACCTGAGGATTCCTCGCTACTGCAGACGTGTACCGTGGGGTTCCTCTGGTGGCTCCCCAGGGGAATCAGGGCTCCTGTTGAGTGGAGACGTGCGCCTCCGCTTTCCTCCCGAGTTAAAACTGCAGGGTCAGGGGTCCAGTCGTGGTGACACAGGGGTCAATGGGCTGCCCCTCGAGGCTTTCCAACAGGGTTGAAATGCGTGCCACCGAGGTGTTAGCCAGCCTTCGGGGTGAATGTCTCGGCGTCTCAGGGCCACCCGGGTCCCTTGGAGTGGACAGAGACAGCTGGGGGGCTCGTGGAACAGGTAGCATGACCCCCGAATTCCGCTAGACACTCCTGTGGAGAGCACCTCCTCTTGAGATGCGACAGAACGGTCGGCAGCCCACCCCTGAAGAAGCAGGGAAAGGAAGCCTGGTTTCGTGCACAGCAGGGCCACACGGGGTCCGTCTTGAGGTGTGGGGGGCCCCTTGATGTTCCTCTCGAGTGGAGACGTGTATGTCGGACGATTCTGGAGTGACTGAAAGCGTGTGAAGTACCCCATCGAGGGTCGTGAGGGATGGGGTTGTCTTCCAGTGAGGTGCCGCAGAGGACAAGGGCCTCATCCCGCCTGGAGGGGAGATCCTCCCGGTTTTTCTCGAGTTGCGGCAGGTTCCTTTCAAGTTGCCACATGGACCCCAGGGACCCGCCCCTGAGGCCTCCGGAAAGGCCAGGCTCCAAGCCAGTTGCCAGGGGCCTCTGGGGTTTCCTTGGCCGTCGGTTCCGGCTCCTATGTCCTTGCCTGGCACCTGAGGATTCCTCGCCGCTGCAGACGTGAAACGTTGTGTTCCACTGGAGGCTCCCCAGGGGAGTTAGGTCTCCTCTTTATTGGAGACGTGCACCTCCGCTTTCCTCCAGAGCTGAAGCTGCAGGGTCAGGCGTCCCGTCCAGGTAACACAGGGGTCAATGGGCTGCCCCTCGAGGCTTTCCCACAGGGTTGAAACACTTGCCACCGAGGTGTGACCCAGGCTTCGGGGTGAGTGTTTGGCGGCTCAGGGCCACTGGGGTCCCTTGGAGTAGACAGAGACAGCTTGGTGGCTCGTGAAACAGGTGGCGTGACCGCCGATTTCCGTTGGACACTCCTGTGGAGTTCACCTTCTCTTTAGATGCGACGCGACGGTCGGCAGCCCACCCCTGAAGAAGCAGGGATAGGAAGCCTGATTTCGTGCGGAACAGGGACACACGGGGTCCCTCTCGAGGTGTGGGGAGCCCCTCGATGTTCCTCTCGAGTGGAGACGTGTATGTCGGGCGATTCTGGAGTAATTGCAAGCGTGTGAAGGACCCCGTCGAGGGCCGTGAGGGATGGGGGTGACTTCCCGTGAAGTGCCGCAGAGGACAAGGGCCTCATCACGCCTGGAAGAGAGATCCTCCCGGTTTTTCTCCAGTTGCAGCAGGTCCCTCTCGAGTTACGACGTGGACCCCAGGGACCCGCCCCTGAGGCCTCCGGAAAGGCCAGGCTCCAAGCCAGTTGCCATGGGCCTCTGGGGAGTCCTTGACCGTCGGTTCCGGCTCCTAAGTCCTCGTCTGACAACTGAGGATTCCTCGCCGCTGCAGACGTCGAACGTGGGGTTCCTCTCAAGGCTCCCCAGGGGAGTCAGGGCTCCTCTTGAGTGGAGATGTGCACCTCCGCTTTCCTCCTGAGCTGTAGCTGCAGGGTCAGGCGTCCTGTCTAGGTGACACAGGGGTCAATGGGCTGCCCCTCGAGGCTTTCCCACAGGGGTGAAACATGTGCTACCCAGGTGTGAGCCAGCCTTTGGGGTGACTGTCTGGGCAGCCCTGGGCCACGGGGTTCCCTTGGAGCGGACAGAGACAGCTGGGGGGCTCGTGGTACAGGTGGCGCGACCCCCCCGCTGGACCCTCCTGTGAAGAGCACCTCCTCTTGAGATGCGACGGGATGGTCGGCAGCCCACCCCTGAAGAAGCAGGGAAAGGAAGCCTGATTTCGTGTGGAGCCGGAGCACATGGGGTCCTCTCGAGGTATGGGGGGACCCTCGATGTTCCTCTCGAGTGGAGACGTGTATGTTGTGCGATTCTGGAGTGACTGCAACCGTGTGAAGGACCCCGTCGAGGGCCGTGAGGGATGGGGGTGACTTCCCGTGAGGTGCCGCAGAGGACAAGGACCTCATCCGGCCTGGAGGGGATATCCTCCCGGTTTTTCTCGGGTTGAGGCAAGTCCCTCTCAGGTACAAAGTGGACCCCAAGGACCCGCCCCTGTGGCCTCCAGAAAGGCCAGGCTCCAAGCCAGTCTCCAGAGGCCTCTGGGGATTCCTTGGCCATCGGATCCAGCTTCTACGTCCTCGTTTGACACCTGAGGATTCTTCGCCGCTGCAGACGTTGACCGTGGGGTTCCTCTGGAGGCTGCCCAGGGGAATCAGGGCACCTCTTGAGTGGCTACTTGCACCTCTGCTTTCCTCTCGAGCTGTAGCTTCAAGGTCAGGGGTCCCGTCGAGGTGACACAGGGGTCAATGGGTTGCCCCTAGAGGCTTTCCCCCATGGTTGAAACACGTGCCACCGAGGTGTGAGCCAGGCTTTGGTGTGACAGTCTGGGTGGCTCAGGGCCATCACCGTGGTCCCTTGGAGTGGACAGAGACAGCTGGGGGGCTCGTGGAACAGGGGGCGTGAACCCCAAGTTCCGCTGGACACTCCTGTGTAGAGCACCTCCTCTTGAGATGCGACGGGACTGTCAGCAGCCCACCCCTAAACAAGCAGGGAAAGGAAGCCTGATTTCGTGTGGAGCAGAAGCACACGAGGTCCCTCTCGAGGTGTGGGGGGCCCCTCGATGTTCCTCTCGAGTGGAGACGTGTATGTTGGGCGATTCTGTAGTGACTGCAAGCATGTGAAGAACCCCATCGAGAGTCGTGAGGGATGGGGGTGACTTCCCATGAGGTGCCACAGAGAACTAGGGCATCATCCCGCCTGGAGTGGAGATCCTCCCGGTTTTTCTCGACTTGTGGCTGGTCCCTCTCAAGTTACGACGTGGGCCCCAGCGACCCGCCCCTGAGACCTCCGGCAAGGCCAGGCTCCAAGCCAGTTTCCAGAGGCCTCTGGGGATTCCTTTGCCGTCGGGTCCGGCTCCTGCGTCCTAGTCTGGCACCTCAGGATTTCTCGCCGCTGCAGACATGGACTGTGGGGTTCCTCTGGAGGCTCACCAGGGGAGTCATGGCTCCAATTGAGTGGCGACGTGCACCTCCTCTCTGCTCCCGAGCTGTAGCTGCAGGGTCAGGCGTCCCGTCGAGGTGACACAGGGGTCAATGGGCTGCCCCTAGAGGCTTTCCCACAGGGTTGAAACACGTGCCACCG
>SJYV01000823.1:0-32206 GCA_006410875.1 Neotragus pygmaeus
TGTTTACATATACACAGATCTATATGTATACATGCTTATATATACATAGGTTTATAATTATGCATGTTTATATATACACAGATCTATATGTACACATGCTTATATTTACATAGGTTTATAATTACACATGTTTATATATACACAGGTCTATATGTATACATGTTTATATTTACATAGGTTTATAATTACACATGTTTGTATATACACATATCTATATGTACATAGAATTGAAGCATTTGCTGAAGTGGCTGAAGTGGCTGGAAGTGGAAAAATGAAGTCTTCTACCAAGTTTTAGTTCCATGGGAGTGTCCCTAAGGATTTGAGAGCTAGTCGTTGATTGGGGCCACATGGGAATCACCAGTGGGAGGACAGGGCGGGACGGCAGGAGTAGAGGGACATTTCTGGGCTGGCTGCGTGTGGCACAGGCTCTGGAGCAGCTGAGAATCACGCACCTCAAAACCACCCTGAGCCCCATCGATCACTGATTGAAGATGGGCGTCAGGACACCGAGAAATTCCTGGACTGCTGTGCGCAAACGGTTTTTGGAGAAAACCCTCCTGCGAAGAGATACAACTAAAGTTAGTTCATTAGCTAAGTTGGAGGTTGGCCTGGGTGAGGCCTGAGGGATGAGGCAGTTTTACAGGTACTGATGAGCGTGGTGGCCTGGAAAGAGAGGAGAGGGGACACTGAGGAGACTTCCCATGGAGTCCTGATTGACGTGGGTGACACTCAAGCCAGGACTCTCTCTCTGCAGGTTTCTCAAGGGTGTGTGGGGCCCAGCCCCGGCGGAAGGGGTCCAGGATCCTGGCTGAAGCAGCCGAAGGGTGAGAGGCAGTTTGAGGAGGATTTGGTTGGTGGCTGCTCCATCAGGACTCATTGGCCACTCGGGCTGGTGGGTGGGCTGGCCACACATGGATCGTAGGATCCCCACTGCATCTGCTGCATGAAACCCTGGTTCATCCACAGGCACCATCGCAGAAGGACCAGAGTGGGATGTGGCTGGGGATGGATCAACATGTCCTCCTTGCGTCTCAGCTGGGTGGGGAGGCGGGGTGATCACTGAGCGCTGGAGACTTGGCCTGGGTGTCCTTCCATGTCTAGAAAGGATGAGACTGAGCTCCGGGGCAGTGGGCCAGGGCGACTGTGGTCGTGCCTCTAACGTGGATCCGCTGTGGGACAGTTTCCTCTGGTACCCTGCTGTCTCTGTGCGCCCTCCCTGGAGAGTTGGCAGGTGGGCAGTGAGGACTGTCCAGGGCCAGGGCACCACAGCGTGACCTGAATTGAAGGGGGATGATGCGGAAGCCAGGACTCGGGTCCCTCGACAAGGCCTCTGTGTCCCAGGCTCCGGCTCACACCCCTGCAAGAAGCCCCCAGTGCGATCTCCACCCATGAAGGTGGGCTCGATTACTTGCTAATCTGTCAAGTTATATGATTTCGTACACTCGACTTCTTTTTCTATCCTGTATTCAGACGCTGGGCAGAGATGATCTAGCATAGAAATGTCAAGATATGTAGATGATTTATTGATAGTTTTTACGTGGGGAAAAAGTATACATGTCCATACAGCCTCGTGTGTGGGGTGGCCTAGTTTGTCTATGGAAGAGGGAGAGGAAAGGGTGTCTCAGGCTGGGTTGGGTTAGGAGACGGAAACTGCGAGGTTACTTTAGCAGGAAGAGTTAGTAGGAAGACTTGTGCAGGAGAAAAGCAATTCCCCCAACCCATAGAGGGTCCCAGGCTGGATCTGAACATTAAAGTGACAAGAACAGATTAACAAGGAAAAGCCATACACGTTTTTGTAATGTATGTTTCATGTGGCATGGAGCCTTCACAAGGAAATAAAGACCCAGAGCAACAGAACTGCATATTCCTGTGCTTGGTGTGGTGTTCAGAAAATCACAGAATGTTAGTACTAATGGACATTTCCCCCTTAAGGGAACTATCATGTACTGAGAACACACATGCCAGATACCATGCTAAGGACATTACCGGGAGTGTCTTATTTAACCTTCCTCAGAACTGTATGAGGAGCTACCTGACTATCCCTATTTGACAGAAGCGGCAACTCGGGCACAGAGAGGTGAAGTGACTGGCCTGCAGATGCACAGCCTGTGAGGACAGAAAGTGTTTACCCCTGATGTTTTTATTTGGGACACAAGTCCAGGTACTTCGTTTTGCTCAAATTCTTTTCTTAACAGTGTTTACAACAACCCAGTGCGTTGGGCACTATCATTATCACAATCACTCTTTTATGGACAAGGACACTGAGGCAGGGGCGCTTAGGAGTTTACTATCTGACTCCAGATCCCACTTTCTTAATTAACATCTGTGTTCTCCTGACTTCCAAAAAGTGGGTGTATGGACAAAAACCCACTGGTAAACTGATTACTTTAATGTTTGACTCATTGCTCACAGCCCTGTTTGAACTTGTATGTCAGCTTACATTATTTTGAAGACATGAATAGTCCTGGCATTGATCCATTTCCTTCATTTTCATCACCAGTCAGTGTTGCATGGAACTCACCTCAAGTTCCAGATCCTCGCCCATCAGTGGGCTCTCAGTCCTGGCCTCACCTACCACCTCCCATTAACACACGAACAGCCAGGACCAATCCCAAGCCTGGTGTCTTCCCTTCACAGCTCTGCCTTCATGAGCATCCTTGGGGAGAGGTGACTAATGCTGTGTTTTTCCAATTTTGTGCTCTCCTGGATCACTGGGATGACTTATTCTTGCTCAGCAAATCCATAATTGTGTGTTACATATAAGAGGTAAGATTTTTAGGCGGATGTGGGATCCAACTGCCTGATGTGATCCTCAAATGGCCTCAATACTTTGCACAATTGTTTTCAATTCAATAAGATCCAAATTGCATTTGGGATGAGATGTTTATTTTTTAGCTTCCTTTTATGTTTCAGGGAAAACAAATCACCATCAATTTTTTTTTTCATTTACACTTAGCTCCTAAAAATATTGCCCTCAGGATGACTGTTTGTTTGTCATGTCAAGAGTGGTTTATTTGGTTTCCTGTTAGAGAAAATCCACATACAGCCAAATTTAAGCTGACTGGCATGCCTCAAAGATGTTTGCAAATCTCAAAACTCTATTTCTCCCCAAATACCTTCAAAACATAAGTAGAGCTGTGAAGAGAGGTTTAAAAAGAGATGGAACAGAGAGTTGCATGAGGAGAAGGTGCAGAAATTAGAAAAATAAAGTGAAACTTAGAGAAACTCATGATTTCTACAAAAATATCCATATTTTCTGAGGACATGCTTCTAAGTTGCATCTGAATTAGGTCTAACTTCATAATTCTTTTTTACTGCCACCATATTGTATACATACATACTTACAAGCTTAAAGACATGAATAACTGTGCACTGAAGTGACATCTTAGTACTTTACTGGATTCTGTCTTTGGTGCTGAAATAGTCTACCTACTATTATCCTATATTACAGCTAGGAAAACTGAGCCCCAGAAAGGACATGAAACTCCCCCTTGATTATACAACAAATGCCTGGCAAAATCAGAACTAGAATCTAGATGTCCTTAGTTCTCAGGAATCTGTTTTTCTTTCCCCAGGACACCCACATACTGGCAAGCAGGTCTGACAAAGGGGCTGGAGAAACACTTGAACACATAAGGTTTGTCAAGATAAAGTTATCCCTACAAATATTCAGCATTAATTACCTAACATTACTATAATCAACTACAAAACTTTCATAGAAACCTTGACGTCTTGCAACAAATAAACCCCCTGGATTCTGTAATCTCTAAAATATCAGCTGAAGTTATTTCACTGATGGCAAGAACTGCAGGTAAATAATTGCCTGTGGCTAGATGACANCATTACTATAATCAACTACAAAACTTTCATAGAAACCTTGACGTCTTGCAACAAATAAACCCCCTGGATTCTGTAATCTCTAAAATATCAGCTGAAGTTATTTCACTGATGGCAAGAACTGCAGGTAAATAATTGCCTGTGGCTAGATGACAGCTGTCAAGTTCAGAGAGAGTAGAGTCTGTAGGCAGGAAGGTGATTCTCTCTTCTGTCTAAATCCCAAATTCATATGACTGCTTCTCTCTGTCCTCTGTTTCCTTTCTAAGCAGAAAATCTAGAACACTCTGCTACATGAGCAGAGACTACATCTGGTTAAGTGCATACCTACATTACAGATTTTCCCCAGTTGATTGTAGATAAGTATTTGGTATGATGTTTTATATTTATTTGGCTGTTATTATTTAGCTATTATGTAAAGTTAGACTGTGTTCATGCTATGTGGTATCAGAGGCTAAAATTTCTTCTCATGTCATTTTAATCACCCAGGTTGTCTTTGAGTTTTCCCACAGAGACCTTAATTAGAGTCTGAGGCTTGTAGTTCTTTTCTTAAAAAAATCTTATTTTGTATTGGCATATAGCCAATTAATAACGTTGGGATAGTTTTCAAGTGAACAGCAAAGGGACTCAGCCATGCATATACATGTATCCATTCTCTCCCAAGCTCCCCTCCCATCCAGTTCTTTCAGCTATAGTCTCTTGTTATTCAGGTGCATTATAGACAGGTTGGTAAGACGTGGGGTGGGGAAGCACTCTAAAGTCCTGTGCTTAAGTCTGTTTCTCACGGACTCTGAGTTGGACAATTCCCTCCTCCAAGTCCTTTGGTGAAACTCCAGTGGATCAGGCTCTGATACAGTAGTTTTCCTTGAGGGCAGGCCTTGTTAAGCAGATTGGAGGGCTCTGGGGGTACTTTAAGGTGTAGTAAGCGGCCACTGTTGTCCTACCCCTGCAGCAAACAGGAGCAAATGACCCCCGCCCCAAGCCCCCACCACCTTCATCTTCACAGTGGGAACCTGACGGAGCTCCTGCAGGAAGCTCATAGAACTGTGGCCCTCCGAGGAGCTTTTAATTCTCAGACTCCTCTACACACAGCTTCTGGTAAGTCGTCAATTATAGTTTAGGTTGTCCTTCTCTGGTATTGATTCTGAAAAGCTTCTGCTCCTGGTTAGCTGTAATTCTCCGTATCTATCTGTTTGTGCAGTTTTGGGGGACAATGGTTTGTCCCGTGACTTTAATTATCTGAAAGATCTAAGCAGAGTTCTTGGTTTCCAGTTTGTTCAGTTTTGTTCTTGTTGTGTGGATAGAAGTGATGACTTCCAAGTTCTTTATGTGTCAGCCCAGAAACTAGAAGTGCCCCCAGTTTACATACACAATGTTCCTTTTCTCAAGTTGGTCCTAAACCTGATCTCTTCCCAAAATGGTAGCGGTGGTCCCAGGTGAGAAGGTCAATAAAATTAACAGGGATAAAGAGTCTGAACTAAATACTTTGGGTGAATCACCAGGCAGGGCTCAGAACTTGAAGCTGCCTCTGTCTTCTTGAGGTGCTCTGTTTCCAAAACAATCTCGCGAAGGGAAGACTGACCTTTTAAACTCCACTGTTTAAAACGGGCAATGTTCACACAGGAGGTTCTATTGTGTGCAGATCAACCAGTTTCACAGATAGGCCAGTTGCTCAGGATTGCCTCCCAGAAAGGCAATTGAGTTGCTCCATTTTGCAGACATTTGTGTACAAAATACATCTGCTCCACCTTCTTCAGTGTGACATTCACAGATCAGTGAATGCTGGTGAAAAGGAAGAGGAGAGTGACGCACAGAAGTTACAGAAAGAGGATGTTGAATTTCAGGCAAAGCAGCAGAAAGGAAGCACCATTCAAGTCCCTGAGTTCACCAATAGCCACCTGGGCTTCTACAGAAAGAGAAAGAAAAGAAAGGGGCAGAAGGGCAGACAAGAGAATTTTCCTGCCCTCTTTTCAGTCTTGTTTTGGGATTGATGAGAAGGAAAGTAAGAGGAGCAGATCTACTTCTCTAAGGCGGCCCTTCTCAGGCATTAATGTGTCCCTGGATCTCATGTGGAATCCTCTGGAAACGCAGATTCTGGCTCCAGGGACCTGGCCCAGGGCCTGGGATTCTGAATCTCAAACATGTTCCCAGATGATGGAGATGACACTGATGCCACATTTTGAGGAGAAAAGGCCTAATGCACCTTCCAAAGAGTCGTTTCTCAGCTCCTCCTCTGTTCACGTCTGGAAACAACAAAGAAAACCACCACCACGTCCCACTTATTTCCTGAATCCAGCATGCACATTCTTAGCTCAGGATGATCCCCATTTTTAGACAACTGCCAGCTTCTTCTCCATTTCCAAGTTCTCCGTTTTCCCTCTAAATCTTATTCAAATATCTGTCCTTCACCAAGACTCTTTCACCACTCAGGGTCTCCATAATCGATGTCTCCATTGAGGTCCTATACCTTTCCTGTGGTTCTCCTTAGCCATATTTTGGCGAGTATGTATAGTCATTAATCTTTTAAATCTGTTTGTCTCCTTACTGAATTGTAAGCCTCTTGAGCACAAGGTGTATGTTTTGTCACTCTTTTATTCCCCAGACCTGAAAGAGAGCCCTGCTCCTTAAGAAATTGCAGTGCAGAGCTTTTACCCCAGGGAGACATGGGTTCAACCCCCAGCTCTGCCATTCAACAGCTGTTGGAGCCTGGACCAAGGGTTGCGGCTTGAGTCTTGGTGGTGGCAGCGGTGGTAGTGTTCGTAGAATATTTATGTCTCCCAGAATTGTTGAGAGGAACAAAGAAATTAAAGTTGGCTGCATATGAAACCGAGGCACAGAGTGAGCATTTGATACATTTAAAGTCCTCTAGCATTCAACTCATGTTCCCCTCTCCTTCGTATGGATTATGATGGTATATCTTTCCCCGGACATTCTTCCTTTGAAAAATATTATGTCAAATTCAACAATCCTGGGGGAGGATTTCTTCCATCTCAGTCAAAGTGCCTTGGCATACCCTGAAAAAAGCCCTTACTTCCTAAAAGAAAGACTCAGACTCACAGCTCAAAATAGCAACCTGCACGACAGTGTTTTCTGATGTGATCAGAAGTAAAGAAAGGAGATATATTTTATTAAAATTGATTAATAATATTTATTAAAAATGTTATTTTGTTAACATTGTGTGTATCAGTAAATCACACAAACTCTGTCTTCACCCATTTCCCCCAGCATTTTCGTTTCCACTGAGAGTTGTCTGGCCTGTGTGGTGACTGTCAGTGTCTCCGTTGTCCTGCCAGTGTTTACGTCTCAGGGAGGGTCTGTCTTCAGTGGTGAGAAGCACAAATGCATAGCCACATTGGGAGAACTGCTTGGCCAAAGCAGAGCGCACAGGCTTGGGCAGGGTCTTGCCAGTGAGGTATAGGGACATGGTGCAGTGCAGGAAACGTTGTTTAGGGCAAGCTATGCCAGAGAGCCAGGGCCACCAGCTTGGAAAGGAGATGCTAGATTAATTTCTTGGTAGAGCAGAGATGAAGTGCAGATGAGATGACGGGAAAAGCCCAGGCATAGCATTCTCAATGCAGATTTGGATGCCAGCTCCTGGCTTGTTGGCTATGTGATCTGGGGCAAGTTTTTCAACCTCTTGCACTAAATCTGTATAAATGGGAAAACATCGTTCCTTCACAAGCTTGTCTGAGAATCAAACAAAACTATATATCTAAGGCACATAAAGTGCCAAAGAGCCCAGCAAACACTACTTCCCTTCTAAAACCTCAAGGAGGGATGGTACTTAGTAATATTATTGCCAGGGCAGGCATTTAGGAGGGTCCTGCTAGCCTCTGTTCCTCTACCCTGCTGCTGCTGCTAAGTCACTTCAGTCGTGTTCTACTCTGTGCGACCCCATAGACGGCAGCCCACCAGGCTCCCCCGTCCCTGGGATTCTCCAGGCAAGAACCCTGGAGTGGGTTGCCATTTCCTTCTCCAATGCATGAAAGTGAAAAGTGAAAGTGAAGTTGCTCAGTCGTGTCCAACTCTTAGCAACCCCATGGACTGCAGTCCACCAGGCTCCTCCGTCCATGGGATTTTCCAGGCAAGAGTCCTGGAGTGGGTTGCCATTGCCTTCTCCATCCTCTACCCTAGTGAATATCAAATATCAAATCCCTGGGACATCACCAGGGACTGGGTGGCTGGGTCGGCGAGAGGATGAACAGGTCCACTTTTTAATTTTTTTTATCACCACGGTCTTCTTTTCCTGCCTTCTTCTCCTCCTTTTCTCTTCTTCTTCAAATGTGCTTTCAAGGCAGGATAGATTATTCTTTACTGAAAAAATGGTTTATTCATCATAAATGATTAATAACTGCCTAAGGATTGAACTGTATTCTACCAAACCCTTGGTATCTCTGCAATATAGCAATTCTTCTTGATCTTTATAAACATACCCTTACACACCAGGATTTGTCTGGAGCTTGATGATCTCTTTTTGTTTAATTTAAATTCAACTCTGAGTCGTTGGCTCCTATGGAGCAAACAACAAAGTATCCTTGGTTTTACCTTAAAGCAAGAATATATGGGAATTGTAGAGAACAAATATAACTATCCAACTGCTTTCTCTTGTAGAAATTTTGTATTCTTTATTTGCCTTTATTTATTTGTTTTTTTTTAATTACTTTTTGTTGTATTTTATGAAATGCTTATATTGTATTGTGTGGCCGATTAACAATGTTGTAATAGTTTCAGGTGGACAGAAAAGGATGGCAAAGAAGATGGAGTCTGCATGTAACTAGAGGGGAGGGGCAGAAGTTAAGGGGAAAATGACAATTTTTTTCATATTGTCTCCTTATATTACATTTAGTGTAGGAGCTAATTATTTAGGTGATCTAGAAATACGCAATTAACAAATCTTTATTGGTTTTTCCTCATAAAACAATACACCTTTGCAACAAACTCCCACAATATTCTCCGTTCCTATTTCTTTATTGACTTCTCTTGCTGACGTAAATTGTCCTTGAGTAAGCCCAGAGAGTTTTGTTTAGATAAGAATTCTAGTCAAAACTAAATGGTACCTACTATCAAGCAAAGTGTTCTTAGGCTGCCAGTCAGCATGAAAGCAACTTTATCACAGTGGGCACTGTGCCCTTATTCAGAAAAAATCCATTTTATGGCTGCAAAGTCTCTAATTGAGGCCAAAGGATGAAAAAAAGGAGGAGCTGTAATCAGAAGATATCAAAGCTCCAGGCAGGTTAAAGATCCTCTAGCAAAGTCAGACTTCCTAGTGTTTCTACAAAAGGAAAATGTTAAGAAACAAAATAAAGCGGAGAAGGATTGGGATTAAAGAGGATTTCATTCAATATCAAGCCCTATGAAAATATCACGTGTGAGTGAATTTGAAAAAGTCCAGTGGACTCTCGGATGAAAAGAAATACACGTTCAGGGATGTGTCTGGTATAAAATAGAAGCATTCATACTGCTGAGATAGATGGTGACTGATTAAATGGAAGCAGCCACACATCCATTCATTTCTCTGAGAATCAGCAGCTGTCGGCTAACAGACACCTTTCTTACACATGCTCTTGCTCAAGTGATAAGAAGTGAAAAGAGCTCTAGGCAGGACTATTCTGGGTTGCAGACAATCTGTGTTGCTATGAGATCTGAGATCAGCGGTTAGGTTGGTGCCGGATGTTGTCCAGCAGCTGATCATGAAACCTCTAAAAGTTAAATTCATTTCTCAGAAGTCAGCTGTGCATGTGGGCTACAGGAGAAGGTGATTGGATCGTTCTGTTTCTTGGGGATTCCCCACCCTCAGCTCAGGGGAATGCAAGGGATTAGTAGCCTCAGTCCTGTAAGGAATTTTTTTTTAAGTCATCACATTAATATGCTATAAAATCTCTCCCTGTGTTCCTTGAAGTGCCCCTGATTCAAGTGTTGTCCAGCACTTGATGCTGATAATTTGGAAATTATCCCAAAGTACCATTTTAGCTTCTTATCAACCACTGGGTTAATAGGTTCTACTTTGAAGCATAATATATCAAAGTCAAGTAAGTTAGTGAAGAGTGTCCACAAAAGGTCATGTTATGTGGTCTGAGACTTGATTGTGGCAGGCTGGCAGCTGAGCCATCTGGGGGTGAGTGGCGGGGCCTTTGTTCATTTGTGAGTGGTAATTTGCATTCTACAGATGGAAAGTCTATTTAACTGGCTCTCCCGCTATGTAACACTGGACAAATTATATTTTCTATCTATCAATTTCCTCTTCTATGACATGTGGCTAATAATATAATACCTACCCCATAGCATGTTTCTCATACAGAGTTCATGCTCAATCAATATTAGCTATTGTATTACTATTATTTTCTCTGCTATTGTTACAGAAAAGGCCAGTGTATCAGTCTCAAATAAATCATTACCAAAGACAGACTTTAGTAAAGAAGACCAGGAAGCTTGATAGACTAAGCTCCAAGTTCAAGTTTTCACAAGAATGAAGAGGGTGACTGTAGAAGAGTGATCACAGAGGAATTATTAAAAAGAAAGTAGGTCATTCTTAAGAGAGAACTTGCTGCTGCTGCTGCTGCTGCTGCTAAGTCACTTCTGTCGTGTCCGACTCTGTGCGACTCCATAGACGGCAGCCCACCAGGCTCCCCCATCCCTGGGATTCTCTAGGCAAGAACACTGGAGTGGGTTGCCATTTCCTCCTTCAATGCATGAAAGTGAAAAGTGAAAGTGAAGTCGCTCAGTCGTGTCCACTCTTAGCGACCGCATGGACTGCAGCCCACCAGACTCCTCCATCCATGGGATTTTCCAGGCAAGAGTACTGGAGTGGGGTGCCATTGCCTTCTCCCAAGAGAGTACTTAGAAGGATTTTTAAAAATCAGAATGTTCCCATTTTCAAGGTTGGTATACTGAATCTTCTGGAGCTGGACTCCACTTATTTATGATACAGAGTCTTAGAATCATAGATTTCCAAGAAGTCATCAGGGCCGCCAAGGAACCTGCTGGGTACAGCTTGCCCAAAGTAGCATCTGCAGTATCTGCCTGCTTATCCCATCCCATCTTTTGCTTCCTATTTATCTTTCCCTAAACCCACATGATGTGGCAACACACACAGAAATCCTGCCCATAAAGAAGAAAAGGCTAAAGAAATTTGGGTTAAGACAGTGATTCAAGTTACATGCCAAGAAAATGAGCTGGTGTTTTGTCTTTTTTTTTTCAGCTTTTCAAAAATAGAGGGGGAAAAAGTCCCAAACACCAGCTTAATAAATATCCCTGGCATTAGTGGTCTTTTCTCAAGTACTCTGGGCCAAAAGGGCTTCCCAAGTGGCTCAGTGGTAAAGAGTCTGCCTGCCAATGCAGGAGATGCAAGAGAGGAGAGTTCAATCCCTGAGTTGGGAAGATTCCCCTGGAGAGGGAAATGGCAGCCAACTCCAGTATTCTTGCCTGGAAAATTCCATGGACAGAGGACCCTGGTGGGTTGCAAAGACGTGACTGGGCATGAGCTCGCAAGCGCTGGACCAAAAGAAATTCACACTAACAGGTGCGTCTTCGTCACTCTCCTTGGATGTTGAGTTAACCTGTAGTAACCACTGCTAGAGAACAGAAGAGCCCTAAGGATGCAGTGACTCCTCCTTTCAGATGGAAAACATTGAAAGTAGAAGATCAAAGAGAATATGCCAGAAATGTATAGTTAGCAATACAAGAATCTTCTCTTGAAACCAAAGAAGTCTGTAACAATAAAAGAGACTTGGTTCAACAATTACATTTATATACATTTTTAAAATTTTAGTAAAAAATAAAATTAATAGGTATCAATTGGGTTATGTGGTAGCTAAAACAAGTAACGTGATCTTAGGCTGCATACATAGATGTATAGCAACTAAAAGCAAGGACGTTATAGTTTTGCTGCTCTTTTCCTTGATCAGAGCATACTAGAATCTTACATTCTGGTAAGAGGGCTACTCTCTTCAAAGCGCCATAGATACACTGGACCACAACCTGAGAAGAGTGACCAGGATGAAGAAGGAATGTTAAATAAGGTCATATAAGCAGCAGCTGAACATTCTGAAAGATACTCAGAATGGGGGCAGAAATACCTTTAAATATCCAAGAACAAAGATACCTATTTTGTGAGCACAGAGGTGGAACAAGGGCCAATATCAAGCATTAACAACTCACATATATTGAGAATTTGTTACTTATCAGGCACAAGCCCAGGCCAAAAACATGGGTTAATTTATGAGGAATAGACTCCAAGAAATGAGTAACTGGCCCAAGTTGATCAGTTTGGATACAAACTGAAGCCATCTGGTTTTAGAGGCCACACTCTTAAGTACTATGCAATCTTGCCAATGCAGTAAAATATATGTTAATTCAGTGAAAGAACTCTAACTGTCTGGGATGTTTAAAGAATATATTATCTTACTCAAAAAGTAGTGAATTCTCTGTCACTAAGGAGGCCAAGACAGGGGGCATCTGATCATCCACTCTGCCTGCATGTGCCAGTATCCTCTGCAGTCAGGTATGGGCCAGCGGATGAGTTCTGGCTGATGAAATGTGAGTGGATGTGGTACCCATCATACTGGGCTGCCCTTTCAATCACTGTGTGATCCTTACCCCCTTACACCATTGCTGGCTATAACAGGGAAGACCCTGGTTTTCTAACTGAGAACAGAGCCAAAAGATAGAAGGGGCCTGGGTCCCTGAAGGACATTGCCTCCTCCTGCTATCTGCCTTGGAATAAGTTGTGAGTGAGAAATAAATTTCATTGTGATGAAGCCAGTGAAATTTTAAGGTTATTTGTTAAAGCAATAACCCTGTTCTGACTAACACAAAGAGAGTACTGTGGGGAAAATTTAAGTACTTGATGAGAGGTTGGCCTTCTTCTCTTTTAAAGTCTATTCAAGTTTGATACGCTTCGATTTGTGAATAATANTGAAATTTTAAGGTTATTTGTTAAAGCAGTAACCCTGTTCTGACTAACACAAAGAGAGTACTGTGGGGAAAATTTAAGTACTTGATGAGAGGTTGGCCTTCTTCTCTTTTAAAGTCTATTCAAGTTTGATATGCTTCGATTTGTGAATAATAAAGCAAAGTGGATTTTGAGAATCTCCCAATAAAGAAAATCACAATCTGATTATCAATATCCTTCTGGACAAAATAAAAATTAAAACTCTGAAATAAACAGATTTTTTGCTTACAGGTGTTAGAATATCTACGTTCTCCAGTCATGTACGATTCTGCAACCCTTGGACTGTAGTCCATCAGTCTCCTCTCTCTGTGAGATTTTCCAAGCAAGAGTACTGGAGTGGGTTGCCATTTCCTTCTCTAAATTAGGTCTAGGACCAGCAAATTAAAAAATATAAACACATGAACAAGAATAAATGACAGGGACTTGCCTGGTGGTCCAGTGGCTAAGACTCTGCTCCCAATGCAAGGGGCCCAGGTTCAATCCCTGGTCAGGAAACTAGATCCCATATGCTACAACTAAGAGTTTGAATGCTGCAACTAAAAATATCCTGCATGCCGCAACTAACTATCCCACATGCCATAACTAAAGATCTGGAGTGCCGCAACTAAGACCCAGTCCAGCTAAATAATTTTATTTATTTTTTAATAAATGATAGATTTGATCTTTATCACTCTAAGCAGTGAGTTTGGAAATTTGTTTCTTCTCTGAATTGTTACCAACCACACATCAACACTATCCTGCCAGGCAATCTGTTAGAGGCTAGAAACAAAGTTACATAAAACTCCAAGCTTTATATTTGAAGACTTTATAATAAAGGATAGNGAGTCAACTCTTCACATGAGGTGGCCAAAGTATTGGAGTTTCAGCTTTAGCATCAGTCCTTCCATTGAAGGTATAGGATCAAATAATTTTAGAGGTCAAAAGAACTTTGTAAGTCATTGTCACCAATTTTCTACCCCCTTAGAAATATTTCAAGCAGTGTCTCTAGCAGATGGCTATCTAGCTTCTGCTTAAAGACACTGTAGTGGTAGCGACTCTGCGTTCTCTTAAAGTGTCCATGTATTTACATAAAATAAGCATTGACTGGGGCTTTCCTGACTGGTGTCTTAGGTAGTAATGAGTCCACCTGTAGCACAGCAGATGTCAGAGAGACAAGTTCAATCCCTGGGTTGGAAAGATCTCCTGGAGAAGGGAATGGCAACCCACTTCAGTATTCTTTCCTGGAGAATTCCATGGACAGAGGAGCCTTGAGGGCTACAGTCCATGGGGTTGCAAAGAGTCAGACATGACTGAGCTGCTAACATGCAGCTAGAAAGAGATGTGTTTTATATTATGTACTAGATGTTGTAGTGGCATATCTTTAGAATATCTGTCCCATTTTACAATGAGCTAAAATTCATCTCACTTTGATTCTTTTTAATGGACACATATTTAATATTAGTCAATATTTAAAGTGTCTATTTACCTTGAGATTCATGATATAACATTTGTCTTTCTGTCTGATTTCACTCAGTATGACAATCTCTAGGTTCATTCATGTTGCTGCAAATGACATTATCTCATTCTTTGTTTTTGTTTTTACTTTATTTTAATTTACAATACTGTATTGGTTTTGCCATACATCAACATGAATCCATCGCGGGTGCACATGAGTTCCCAATCCTGAACCCCCTTCCCACCTCCCTCCCCATACCATCTCTCTAGGTCATCCCAGTGCACCAGCCCCAAGCATCCTGCATCCTGCATTGAACCTGGACTGGCGATTCATTTTTTCCATGATATTATACATGTTTCAATGCCATTCTCCCAACTCACCCCACCCTCTCCCTCTCCCACAGAGTCCAAAAGTCTATTCTATACATCTGTGTCTCTTTTGCTGTCTCACATACAGGGTTATCATTACCATCATTCTAAATTCCATATATATCTGTTAGTATACTGTATTGGTGTTTTTCTTTCTGGCTTACTTCACTCTGTGTTTCAGTTTCATCCACCTCATTAGAACTGATTCAAATATATTCTTTTTAATAGCTGAGTAATACTCCATTGTGTATATGTACCACTGCTTTCTTATCCATTCATCTGCTGATGGAAATCTAGGCTGCTTCCATGTCCTGGCTATTATAAACAGTGCTGTGGTGAACATTGGGGTACACATGTCTCTTTCAATTCTGGTCCCTTGGTGTATATGCACAGCAGTGGGATTGCTGGGTCATAAGGCAGTTCTATTTGCAGTTTTTTAAGGAATCTCCACACTGTTCTCCATAGTGGCTGTACTAGTTTGCATTCCCACCAACAGTGTAAGAGGGTTCCCTTTTCTCCACATCCTCTCCAGCATTTATTGCTTATAGACTTTTGGATCACAGCCATTCTGAATGGTGTGAAATGGTATCTCATTGTGGTCTTGATTTGCATTTTTCTGATGATGAGTGATGTTGAGCATTTTTCATGTGTTTGTTAGCCATCTGTATGTCTTCTTTGGAGAAATGCCTATTTAGTTCTTTGGCCCATTTTTTTATTGGATCATTTATTTTTCTGGAGTTGAGCTGCATAAGTTGGTTGTATATTTTTGAGATTAGTTGTTTGTCAGTTGCTTCGTTTGCTATTATTTTCTCCTATTCCAAAAGCTGTCTTTTCACCTTGCTTATAGTTTCCTTTGTTGTGCAGAAGCTTTTAATTTTAATTAGNTCTCAATTTCCCCCCTAATTTGCAAATACAATACAGCCTTTTGAGAATACACTGACAACATGGTGTCTAGTGGCTCTGAATCCATCAGTGTGTAATTCCTGCATAACCTCAAAACATCATCCAAATCAGGAAGTGAACACTGACAAATTAGGACCACCTAAGCTATGGTTTCTCCTGTGGTCACATACGGATGCGAGAGTTGGACTGTGAAGAAAGCTGAGTGCCAAAGAATTGATGCTTTGGAACTGTGGTGCTGGAGAAGACTCTTGAGAGTCCCTGGGACTGCAACAAGATCCAACCAGTCCATCGGAGATCAGTCCTGGGTGTTCAGTGGAAGGACTGATGCTGAAGCTGAAACTCCAGTACTTTGGCCACCTCATGCAAAGAGTTGACTCATTGGAAAAGACCCTGATTCTGGGAGGGATTGGGGGCAGGAGGAGAAGGGGACGACAGAGGATGAGATGGCTGGATGGTATCACTGACTCTATGGACATGGGTTTGGGTAGGCTCCGGGAGTTGGTGATGGACAGGGAGGACTGGCGTGCTGCGATTCATGGGGTCGCAAAGAGTCGGACACGACTGAGCGACTAACCTGAAAGTGAATCATCAGATCCTGTGCAATTTCATCAATTGTCCCATTAGTCCTTCTTAATTAAAATGTCTAATTCTGATTCACACGTTATGTTTGTTTGTCATGTTTTTCAGTTTCCTGCAATCTAGATCACTTTTCACCTTTTCCTTGACTTTCATGGCTTTAACATTTTTGAAGACCTCAACCAGCTATGGTGTGAAATGGTCTAAGATTTTTCTGATATTCTCTGGACTAGATTAGTTATGCATCTTTGGCAAGGATACCATAGAAGTAATGCTGTGCTCATCTCGTTGCACCCTTTCGGGTGACATTCAGTTTTGAAACATTCTATTACTAATGATTTTCTCATTAATCATTTGATTAAGGTGATGTCTGCAAATCAGCTCCATTGTGAGGTATTTGGGAGAGGATGAGGTACTTTGAGAAATTTTCTTCCTTATCAAAATGTCAGTTTACATTTTTACTTATATCAGTATGGACTCCTGGCTTCCTACATTACTCCAATTATTATGTATCATAATCCATGGCTATCATTTATTTTGATGTTCACATTGTCCCTGATTTGGCCATGAGAGCCTCTGCAAGCTAGCTTCTATGTCACTTTGGCTTGTCCCCATCATTCTTTGGGGACTTTTTTGTTTTCTGGTGTAAGATGTTCTAATGCTCACCTTCTTTTTCTGCTTCAACCTAAAATCAGTGATTTCTCTCATGAACCCTTATTTTAAAAAACAGCTACAGGCAGTAGAGTCACTGTTCCCAGGCTCCATCAATGGTCAGAGCTAGAAGATGTAGGTATATACATTATTTTTATCTATTTAAATTGAATTCATATAGCATCTCCAATATCAATCTCACACCCAAGGTCAATTCTAATTTATTCCTTTTTCAGGTTCGTAACTCCCTTGTATGACAGTGAGAAAATAGGCACACATTTTCCTTAATTTCCTTAAGATGCACTGTGAGCACATGCATATATTTTATCTGTTTGCCTGTTTGCAACCATTCTTCCAACACTGGTACACCATGGAGTTGATGCTGTCCACTCAGGCTTTGATACCCCTCACGTGTCACCCCTTCTTCTACATCTGGACACCTTTTTCACTGTGTTACATCTCTGACACACCATCTGGGCCACTGTCTTTACAGGATATAGGGCAGAACTCCTTTACACTTGTTTACACCCATATCCCAAATATCTGGAACTGTGCCTATAACATGATGAACAATAAATATCGGTTGATTTAGAGAAGCTGTGAAGTTATCTGGTATATTCCCCCATCCAGGGAATTCTGAGAGTTTTCTTACTTTACAGTCCCACATGATTCTAGCACAGCAGCTTCTGGAGCTTCAAGGGTCAGGCTTCAAATGTATGTGAACAGCCATGGGGGATAGCTGGGGGATCCAAGATTCTGGGATCATTTTGATATGTATCAACAGGAAAGAATATGGCTTTATTCATATAAGGATATCAAAAGGTGTATAGAGAATGAGTCAAGGTAGGGGAGAGAGACTTGAAGAGTGTCAGCTAAGATGCAGAAATAGGATATAGCTAAGAAGCACCAGGACTGATCCATAACAATGATTGACTGAGGAAACAACCAGAGTAGTAACAGTCGGCCTAAGAGGGAAAGCAGTGCTTATTGCAGATCTTCCTTTTTTTTCCACCTCATATCTTACTTACACCTGTTATTTTAATATTTAATATTTAATATTAATATTTAATTTAATATTCAATCAAGCTCCCAAACCAAAAATTGACCCTTATTCTGAGAATGAAGTAAAAATCAATATCAAGGTTTTCTCATTTTCAGTTCAGTTCAGTTCAGTTGCTCAGTCATGTCTGACTCTTTGTGACCCCATGAATTGCAGCATGCCAGGCCTTCCTGTCCATCACCAACTCCCAGAGTTCACCCAAACCCATGTCCATTGAGTCAGTGATGCCATCCAACCATTTCATCCTCTGTCGTCCTCTTCTCCTCCTGCCCTCAATCTTTCCCAGCATCAGGGTCTTTCCAAATGAGTCAGCTCTTTGCATCAGGTGGCCAAAGTATTAGAGTTTCAGCTTCAACATCAGTCCTACCGATGAATACTCAGGACTGATTTCCTCTAGGATGGACAAGTTGGACCTCCTTGCAGTCCAAGGGACTCTCAAGAGTCTTCTCCAACACCACAGTTCAAAAACATCAATTCTTCAGTGCTCAGCTTTCTTCACAGTCCAATTCTCTCATCCATATATGACCACTGGAAAAACCATAGCCTTGACTAGATGCACCTTTGTTGACAAAGTAATGTCTCTGGTTTTCAATATGCTATCTAGGTTGGTCGAAAATTTTGGAGCTCCTCAAAATAAAGTCTGACACCGTTTCCACTGTTTCCCCATCTATTTGCCATGAAGTGCTGGGACCAGATGCCATGATCTTTGTTTTCTGAATGTTGAGCTTTAAGCCAACTTTTTCACTCTCCTCTTTCACTTTCATCATGAAGCTCTTTAGTTCTTCACTTTCTGCCATAAGGGTGGTGTCATCTACATATCTGAGGTTACTGATATTTCTCCCAGCAATCTTGATTCCAGCCTGTGCTTTCTCCAGCCCAGAGTTTCTCATGATGTACTCTGCATATAAGTTAAATAAGCAGGGTGACAATATACAGTCTTGCATACTCCTTTTCCTATTTGGAGCCAGTCTGTTGTTGCATGTCCAGTTCTAGCTGTTGCTTCCTGGCCTGCATACAGGCTTCTCAAGAGGCAGGTCAGGTAATCTGGTATTCCTATCTCTTTCAGAATTTTCCACAGTTGATTGTGATCCACACAGTCAAAGGCTTCGGCATAGTCAATAAAGCAGAAATAGATGTTTTTCTGGAACTCTCTTGGTTTTTTGATGATCCAGCATTTAAAAGAAACCCAATTCCAATGTTACTTAGTTTCACCTCAGGATAGGATTTGAAATGCAGAGTGCCAGATGGTAACTGGGCTCTTCCAGTAGCACTAATTATAACTGAGCCCTGAGCACATCTCTTGCACTTATAGTTAGCAGACTTATTTTAAAAGTATTTTCTGAGAAGTTGCTAAAGGGAATTATGAAAAGTTATAACCATGAGTAACTAATGTCATTCACAGATACATTTTTATAGTTATATGCATGTTTATTATGCAAATTATACCTTAAATCATTTTTTAAAAATTGTTGTTTTTCAGTCACTAAGTCATATCTGATTCTTTGTGACCCCATGGACTGAAACTAACCCAATTTTATAAATCTAAATCTAAATATTATACTATATAAAATAAAAAATAATTTTTGAAACAAAACAGCTGCAACAGTAACAAACAAACACCTGAATTCCATTATTTGAAAAAGGGAGAGGTTGGTTAGAAGAAAAATAGCTGAAGTATGGCAGACAAATCAGAATATTGTAAAGTAATTATTCTCCATTTAAATAAACAGTTAAATTAAAAAAAATAAAAGAAATGAGGCCCTGGAAACTTCATTCACCAAGATTTTTTTTTTTTTTTTTTTGGCAATGCTTTGTTGCATTTCAGATCTTAGTTACCTGACCAGGAACCCAGGGCAGTGGAAGCACAAAGTCCTAATCACTGGGCTGCCAGACAATTCCCACACTAAGAATTTCTAATGATATAACATAGCTACTCTTGTTGTTTCTCAGAAATTCTTAATTGCTGACTTTCCTCCTCTCTATATTTATTTCTAAAGATAGAATGGAATCTTTAAAAATTGAAATTCCTCTATATTGTTGTAAATTTTGGAGAAGTCACACTGTGATATGAATGCTTCACTTTACTAAGTTAGGACCTTATAACTCTGGCCCAGATGCTTTTTTTTTTTTTTAAGATGAAAGGACCCAGCTGGACCACCAGACATATGGACTTGGGATTTCAAACACAACATATTAAAAGTTGGACTTATCATATCCTATGCTATCCTCCTCTAAGTTTATTCACTGTCCAATATTCCCCATAACTTCCTGCCAGCAACTCCAAAATTAAGCTTGCTTTCCCCTTCTGCCTTGTACCTCTCCATCAAAGAAATAAAAAAATTCTCCTGGTTCTTATCCTTTGATATCTGTCTTATCTATCCCCTTTTCTCTGTACATCCTGCCTGCTTCTGTCTTGATCTTTCATTATTTCTCTTGTAGATTGTAACAGGAGTTTCTCAAAGAATTACTTGCAGTCCAAAGTCCTCCTAAGAGACCATGAATTGAACAAAATATTAAATATTTTTTGTCCATTTTATGGACTGATGATGCACAATTCTACACATTTTCATTTGTAATAAAACAAAGGATTATGTCATCTGCAAACAGTGAGAGTTTTACTTCTTCTTTACCAATTTGGATTCCTTTTATTTCTTTTTCTGCTCTGATTGCTGTGGCCAAAACTTCCAGAACAATGTTGAATAGTAGCAGTGAAAGTGGGCACCCTTGTCTTGTTCCTGACTTTANGTCATCTGCAAACAGTGAGAGTTTTACTTCTTCTTTTCCAATTTGGATTCCTTTTATTTCTTTTTCTGCTCTGATTGCTGTGGCCAAAACTTCCAGAACTATGTTGAATAGTAGCAGTGAAAGTGGGCACCCTTGTCTTGTTCCTGACTTTAGGGGAAATGCTTTCAATTTTTCACCATTGAGGATAATGTTTGCTGTGGGTTTGTCATATATAGCTTTTATAATGTTGAGGTATGTTCCTTCTATTCCTGCTTTCTGGAGAGTTTTTTTTTTTTTATCATAAATGGATGTTGAATTTTGTCAAAGGCTTTCTCTGCATCTATTGAGATAATCATATGGCTTTTATTTTTCAATTTGTTAATGTGGTAAATTACATTGATTGATTTGTGGATATTGAAAAATCCTTGCATCCCTGGGATAAAGCCCACTTGATCTTTTTAATGTGTTGTTGGATTCTGATTGCTAGAATTTTGTTGAGGATTTTTGCATCTATGCTCATCAGTGATATTGGCTTGTCTTGTAGTTTTCTTTTTTTGTGGCATCTTTGTCAGGTTTTGGTATTAGGGTGATGGTGGCCTCATAGAATGAGTTTTTCTTTTTTTTTAATGTTTTGATTGGAGGGAAAATTGCTTTATAATGTTGTATTGGTTTCTGCCATAGTGAAGTCGCTCAGTTGTGCCCGACTCTTTGAGACCCCATGGACTGTAACCCACCAGGCTCCTCCATCCTTGGGATTCTCCAGGCAAGAAGACTAGAGTGGGTTGCCATTTCCTTCTCCAGGGGATCTTCTGGACCCAGGGATTGAAGCCAGGTCTCCCGCTTTGCAGACAGACACTTTACCATCTGAGCCACCAGGGAAGCCATTTAACAACATATATCAGCCATAATTATGCGTTTATCACCTCCCTCCGCTCTCCCCATCCCACCCTCTAGGTCATCACAGAGCAGCAGGCTGGGCTCCCTGTGCTATACAGCAGCTTCTCACCAGCTAGCTATTTTACACATGGTGGTGTTCTTATGGCTGTACTATTTTCCCATTCCTTCCCCTAGTGTGTCCACAAATCCATTCTCTATATATGCATCTCCATTTCTTCCCTGAAAATAAGTTCATCAATAACATTTTTATAGATTCCATAGATATACATTAATATATGATATTTGCCTTTCTCTTGCTGACTTTCTTCACTCTGTGTAACAGGCTCTAGGTTCATCCACCTCACTGGAATCCATTCTTTTTTATGGCTGAGAAATATTCCATTGTATATATGTAATTTAAAAAACAAAACTAAACTGTATGTAATTTTTTAAAAGACATTAAAAATATGTAATTTAAAGCAAACAAAAACTAAAGGAATAATAAAGAACCACATTAGAACAATACAAAAATCTATATACAGAGAGAGACCAGTAGTATGAAGAATGTCCTCCTGAGTCCTCCATTGTCCAGTCCACACAGTGAGCACCAGCCAATCTACCTACCCAGAAAGGCCTCCAGTATTTCTAGGAAGGTCTCTGGACCTGCTGTGGGCTCTGTGGGGTCAGCTCTGACTCAGATCCGGCCTCGCTCCAGCTTGTACTTGCTCCCAAAGCCCACAGTTGCCCCCAGCGTCCACAGTCTCGCTGATTACGGGGATTTTGTCAGCTGCACCTGCAGCTGCAGGGGTGAGTTCCCTTCCTTGTGCTCACGCAGCCCCTGGCACTCTCCTCTGGTTTGGTGCCTGCCTTTGTTGTAGGCCTCCCCCCGGCGCCTGTTTCCCACCCAGACCAGAGCAGGCGATAGTAGTGGCTTATTAGGGTCCACTTGCTCAGTCAGCCTGGGGAGAGGAAGGGGTGTGGAGGCCACAGCTGGGGTGTTTGGGAGTGCCTGCTGCAGCTGAGGCCTGCGGGAAGTTGCTACAGTCTGAGGCGGGCCGTGTGCTCTCCCAGGAAGATTGGCCGCAGGTCTGGTGTCCCTTGGCAAAGCCAAGCTGCACAGGCTCCCAGGAAGCAGTGCGTCATAACCAGGGCCTGTTCTTGGCTTGCTGACAGCTGCAACCTCTGAGATTGGCATTTTGTTCCCTGCCTCAGGCGCTCACCTTGGCTTTTTATGGTACTACTTTTAAAGAGATACATTGAGATAATGCATATAGGGAAAGTGAAATTATCAGGGGTTTTGTACAAAGGCAAAAAAAAAAAATCAAAACCCATAAATGTATAGGTCTTTAAGCTTTATTATTTTCTTCTTCTACCTTTTATTCTTATTTCCATTTTTTTCTTTTTCCAGCATATCCCAATCCAAGTGTTGATTTACAGCCTGAAGGTTTTGAAGATTTAGGTATTATTTTGGTTATAAATAGCCCTGCATTATGAAACTCCAGAGTTCTACATGGAACTATTGCAATAATACATAACTAGAGAAGAGATAACATATCACAAATTGGTGTTAACTGGCAATCATGTTATTTTAATAGTGAAGATCCCATGACAAATTTAAGTGGTGGTATGTAAAGTGGAAAGTGTTAGTTGCTAAGTTGTGTTTGAGTCTTTGCGACCTCAAGGACTACAGCCCACGAGGCTCCTCTGTCCATGGGATTCTCCAGGCAAGAATACTGGACTGGGTTGCCATTTCCTTCTCCAGTGTACACTTGTAACAAACACGATTTTCAAGAAGTGCCCCTACTGAGGATTCCCAGTGGAGTGAGATAAGTTTCTTAAATGCTTTGGTCATGTGCAGGTTAAAATACATAAAACCTAACTTGTTTATCATGTGATAGTATTTTTTTATTGTGGAGATTTATAGATAAATTTTCTTTCTGTTGGTATGTTGTATACACAAGCCTTATGTACCATATTTTGGGACAGTTTTTCTGTAACAGGCAGGGGGGGGGTAGCACACCTCAGGTTGTCTCCAATAGTTCACACAGTACGTGTTAAAGAACCTGGTGAAGTTTAATGGTGAAGTTAGTTGGAATATAAAGATTTCTTGATAAGAAAATGAAAATATTTCTTGATAAGAATAGATCTATTACTTTCCTTTATATTAGAGTGAGGTAGTCAAGTTTGTCTATTCATCAAATGCACTTCAGGCTTGTTACGTTTCCTTCTGAAAACTGTGGTCAAGTTGCCAGTGTGCTGGGTGAACCCAGGGCCATTTTTCTTTTTGGGGGAGGAGGGTAAAGCTGGTTGAGCTTTTCTTCTCTCAGATGTATTTGTGTGTTTTTATTTTTGGTTGCACTGGGTCTTCATTGCTGCATGTAGACTTTCTTTAGTTCTTTAGTTGCAGCGAGCAGGCACTCCTCTGTTATGGCACACAGGCTTCTCGTGGTGGCCTCTCTCGTCGTGGGGCACAGGCTCTGGGCACACAGGCTCAGGAGTTGTGGCTTGCAGGCTGAGTAGTTGAGGTTCGTGAGCTCTAGAGCTCGGTAGGTATGGCACCCAGGCTTAGTTGCTCTACGACATGTGGAATCTTCCCAGACCAGGGGTCAAACCTATGTTCCCTGCATTGGCAGGCAGATTCTTATCCACTATACCACCAGGGGAATCCTGGTGTCATCGTAAGATGGTTACAGTTAACATTTATGAAATAAAAAGAGCAGAACTACCATGACATTGTATACTCTGAGTTAAAGGTAGAAGCAGAGGTCCTACTGACAAACATTCATAAAAACTGTTAGTATTATTTCTTGCCCTCTGGATTGTAAAAAATGCATGTTCACATTTTTGCACAAAATTTTTATCCATGTTCCCTGATGTTTCATTAGCATTATTAGACAAAATCATCTTGTAATTAGGACTGTGTCTTAATCTGAGGTTGATGGTAAGTTAAAGCATTGTTTGTGAAGACTGCAAATAGCATTTGTGTGATAAGAATTATATATAGAGCTTTATTGCCATTTATTCAAAAATCACACTATTGGAATAGTGTGTTAAATTCTTAATAAAATCATAAGAACTAGATTGAATACCAAACTATAATAATAACAGAAGCAGAAGATATTAAGAAGAGGTGACAAGAATACAAAGAAGAACTGTACAAAAAAGATCTTCACAACCCAGATAATCACGATGGTGTGATCACTCACCTAGAGCCAGACATCCTGGAATGTGAAGTCAAGTGGGCCTTAGGAAGCATCACAATGAACAAAACTAGTGGAGGTGGTGGAATTCCAGTTGAGCTGTTTCAAATCCTGAAAGATGATGCTGTGAAAGTGCTGCACTCAATATGCCAGCAAATGTGGAAAACTCAGCAGTGGCCACAGGACTGGAAAAGGTCAGTTTTCATCCCAATGCCAAAGAAAGGCAATGCCAAAGAATGCTCAAACTACCATACAATTGTACTCATCTCACAAAAAAAAAAGTAATGCTCAAAATTCTCCAAGCCAGGCTTCAGCAATATGTGAACTGTGAACTTCCAGGTGTTCAAGCTGGTTTTAGAAAAGGCAGAGGAACCAGAGATCAAATTGCCAACATCCGCTGGATCGCGGAAAAAGCAAGAGAGTTCCAGAAAAACATCTATTTCTGCTTTCTTGACTATGTCAAAGCCTTTGACTGTGTGGTTCACAATAAACTGTGGAAAATTCTGAAAGAGATGAGAATACCAAACCACCTGACCTGCCTCTTGAGAAGCCTATAGGCATGTCAGGAAGCAACAGTTAGGACTGGACATGGAACAACAGGCTGGTTCCAAATAGGAAAAGGAGTACGTCAAGGCTGTATATTGTCACCCTGCTTATGTAACTTATATGCAGAGTACATCATGAGAAATGCTGGACTGGAAGAAGCACAAGCTGGAATCAAGATTGCTGGGAGAAATATCAATAACCTCAGATATGCAGATGACACCACCCTTACGGCAGAAAGTGAAGAAGAGCTAAAGAGCCTCTTGATGAAAGTGAAAGAGGAGAGTGAAAAAGTTGGCTTAAAGCTCAACATTCAGAAAATGAAGATCATGGCATCCAGTCCCATCACTTCATGGCAGATAGATGGGAAAACAGTGGAAACAGTGGCTGACTTTTTTTTTTCTGGACTCCAAAATCACTGCAGATGGTGATTACAGCAGTGAAATTAAAAGACTCTTACTCCTTGGAAGGAAAGTTATGACTAACCTAGATAGCACATTAAAAAGCAGAGACACTACTTTGCCAACAAAGGTCCATCTAGTCANAGAGATGTGTATAAGAGACAGCTCTTGAGAGTCCCTTGGACTGCAAGGAGATCCAACCAGTCCATCCTAAAGATCAGTCCTGGGTGTTCATTGGAAGAACTGATGTTGAAGCTGAAACTCCAGTACTTTGGCCGCCTGATGCGAAGAGCTGACTCATTGGAAAAGACCCTGATGCTGGGAAAGATTGAGGACAGGAAGAGAAGGGGATGACAGAGGATGAGATGGTTGGATAGCATCACCGACTTGATGGACATGGGTTTGGGTGGACTCTGGGAGTTGGTGATGGACAGGGAGGCCTGGCATGCTGCAGTTCATGGGGTCACAAAGTGTCAGACATGACTGAGCAACTGAACTGAAAATAGAATAATATATTTTAAAACAATTTTCTTCTAGTGAATTCTAATTGTTTCAGCTACCTTATTAAGTAACCTGGTGTGGTCGCTATAGCACACTGTAAAAAGTAAGATTCCTGTTAAGAATTTCATGAGATAGATCCTAACCCCGGAATATATTTTGAAGTGTTCTGTGGTCAAAATGACATGGATGCACTAGCAGTCATGCTAAAACTAGATTGGTAATTTGTTTCTTTGCTCTAATTATAGCTGATCTATGATCAGATCATTAAAATGCAGCAGCTATTTGAAGACACCTGTGTGTTTAATTATCATCAATTTTTTTTTAAATTTTCCCCAGATATAGCACTCATTACAACAATTGTTCTTTCTGTATGTGAGTATTCCAAACTTTGGTACGACTTAAATCAAGATATTACTGTGAAGTGCATTAGCTTTTTTAGTGTTCTTTCAGTTTCTTTACTTTTAATAGTGTGAAATTAAGTAAAGCAGTTTATGAAAAATAGCCTTTTGTATAATATACTACTTTTTGTTGGTGATCGTATGTTCTTTTATATTCTATATGTCCACCTACTAACAACCACAAATAATACATGTTGTCTCAAGATGGATAGCCATATGAGTTTGCATCCCAAGTATGCTTTGGATAATTCTCTAAATCAAGGACTGCTCTGACTTACTGTGAACTGTTTAAGTGATTCCAGGGAACTGGATTCAAATAGTAAAGAGACCAGACAGAATAAAATGTATATGTGGTTAAATAAAATACCATTTTCTGACCACAGAAATCTAACCAACATTTTTTTCCTTATGTTAGATTTTGAATGTTAAGCAGTGATTTTTCAGTTACATGCCATTTGTTTCCTGGTTTCTTGTAGTTGGTGCTGTTGCAATAGTTACTGCCTGTCTGTACAGATTTTCCACCCGGCGGACATAGAGGGTACATTAAAGCATTTTTCTTTAACTTATTGGTCTTTCTCACTCTTAACATAATTTTATGCAGTTTTGTTTATACTCTGTTTTATATGCCAACTTAAAAAAACATAAGTGCCTGCATGTGTATGCTGTTTGGGTTGCATTTCTTTACTAAAAATATTTTTAGCTGCTTTTAATATCAGTTCAAGAAGATAATCCATGCTGGTCACTTTAGCTATTACGATGTAGGAAAATTTTCTGTGGGACTAGAGGTTTAAGTGCTGTAGCAAGTCATGGACGGTCATGGGCCCTTCCGGCCCCTAGATATACCCCACTGCCCAGATTGGACTAGTATCCAAGATTAAATTTGAAACAGTTCACTGTGGACTTAAAAACTCTAGTCCCTGTTATTTTTATGGTAAAAGTTTCATTTGCCTGTGTAATTTAGGTAGTTGTAAGAAGGTACATAGCTATCAAATTAAAATATCTTTATTTTATTTTTTTCATTTAGAGTTGTAATTTATACAAGTTAAACTAGGGAATTAAAAGCAACACTATTTGATTCCCCTCTTATGTTCTTTTAATTTGCTGGGTTGTAGTAAAGCTGATGGGGTTAAACTAAGTTGCTGAGTGGGATAAGATTTACACGTCACCTCATTAATATTATCTCTCTGTTTATCTATATAAGTGAACAAGAAGGAAGGGAACTTAGATTTTTTTTACAGTACAAATGCATATATTCTAAGCAGAATAGGGTTTTTAAATCAAGCTTAGATTATAATGAAGTAGTTTACAACTCAATGAAAGACCTAGCATAAATCATGAAGCATAGACTAAGATTATGATTTATTATTTTTAATGATTTCTTTCCCCCTTTAACGCTTTGGAAATAGTTTTGAAATCAAACTAATACTTTTAAGACTTTTGAAATTCATGGTTTACTTGTGATTTTAATATATAATTTTTATATTAATGGGTTTACTTGTGGTTTTAATATTATAAAATTTTTATATTGATGACTGAGCTTGGACTAAGTATAAAAATATCTTCACTCATACAGAGCTCAGATTTTTTCAGTGTTGTTTGGTTATCTTTTTAAAATACCCACAGTGCCTTGATTTGGATCTTAAACCTTCTATTTATAGAATACATGATGGGCATATTTGATTTCTCTGTCCGTGTATATTTTTAAAAATACACAAGCACAGCGGTCTTGATGGAAAATTCTATGGGTGACTTTTTTCCTTTTCTTGACTGTGCTCTGCCCTCTTGCGGCCCGGGGGCTCTTCACTGCCCCGTGTGGGCTTTCTCTTGTTACTTGCAGGCTTCTCCTATCGCAGAGCATGGGCTCTAGAGCGTTCAGGCCCAGTAGCTGTGGCCTACAGGATTAGTTGCCCTGAGGCCTGTGGGATCTTAGTTCTCTAACTGGAGATCGAACCTTCATCCCCTGCAGTGGAAGTTGGATCCTCAATCACTGGGCCACCAGGGAAGTCCTAGATGAAATATTTTTAAAGGTCCAAAAGACCTGTGTAGAAATAACCTCTAAAGAAACAAAATAAAATAGCTTTGTGCTCCTCACTCTCCGTCTTTTCATAAAAACATCACTGCACCAAAATACTTAACAGTTCTCAAACAAGTATTAACCAAGCTCTCTCTAGCTGTAACGAGTCTTTTAAAGCCAAAAAATTATCTGGGCAACGTACCCCAGGACAAAGTACCAGTAGCATTAGAGTTCTGAGACCCCAATTCTAATGAGTCCCCCAGTGAGGCTGCTGCTGGGCCTGGGTGATACTGAGAGAAACCAGGGTGCACACTGTGAATGATGTGCCCACGCTCTTTAGCTTTGAAAAATCACCAAGCTTATTGGGAAATGGCTCACCTGTTCAAGATAACTGGATTTTTGAAATCAGTTACGTGTGTGCTTTCCAAAAGAATTTGGGGGTAATAACCTAGATTTAGTTTGCTTTCCTTTTAAAAAGGTGAATATTTTTGTTATTTGCACTGTTGAATGCCCACTTTCTCTCCAAAATTGCATTTGTTGTCCATTTGAATTATGATGAAAAATGGCCACAAGGTTCAAGCATTCTGATGTAGCTTTCTGTTTCTTACCTCTTACCTAAGAATGGAATAGGATCCCAGTTTGTCTGATGGGCTCCGTCTATACACTTTTCCCCTCCCGGGCTGCTTTCTTAACTAACTCTTCTAACACACTTTCCAGACTTGTGAATCACAACCTTTGCCATCTCTTTGCCCCTGCCGGAGTCCTATCTTGCAAGTCCGGACTGTGTGGTTCCAAAAACAAGATGCCCTTTGTTTATATAATGTTTTCACTTATTTGTAGTGATTTTTCTTTCATAAATGAATGATTTCACTTACTCCAATTAAGTCACCACAGCATAAATAAGAGTTTGCTGAGTTCATTAGAATTATTCCGTAACTTATGTATTTTATAAACTAGGACACATTTTGTTTTCCATTAAGGAGATTTATTATTTGTTATAAATTAATTTATTTTATTGAAGTGTAGCTGGTTTACAGTGTTGTATTAGTTTCTGCTGCCCAGAAAAGTGATTCAGTTATACATATAAATACACCCTTTTCATATTCTTTTCTGCTATGGTTTATTACAGGATATTGAATTCAGTTCCCTGTGCTATGCAGTAGGATCTTATTTATTCATCCTATACATAATAGTTTGTATCTGCTAACACCAAACTCACAAACTATCCCACCTCTATCCCCTTGCCCTTGGCAACTACAAGTTTGTTCTCAATGTCTTCCAATACACTGATTCTTTGCTTTGTTTTCAGTCCCTTATTGTATGTTTCAGATCAGTCATTATATTCTTTAGCTCTGTGGCTTCTGTCTTTACTTTCTTGTATTTTCCATCTCCTCCTTGATGGTCTCCCTAGGTTCATCCATCCTTCTCACCAGTGGTGAGCATTTTTATGACCATTACTTTAAATTCTTTATTAGGTAAATCTGAGTGAATGAGTGAAGTTGCTCAGTCGTGTCCGACTCTTTGCAACCCCATGGACTGTAGAACACCAGGCTTCTCTGTCCATGGGATTCTCCAGGCAAGAGTACTGGAGTGGGTTGCCATTTCCTTCTCCAGGAGATCTTCGCAACCCAGGGATCGAACCCAGGTCTCCCACATTGCAGGCAGATGCTTTAACCTCTGAGCTACCAGGGAAGCCCTATTAGGTAAATAACTTACCACAATTTCATTAAGGTATTTCCTGAGGCTTTTTCTCATTCATTCATTTGAGGACATCCCTCAATTTCTTCACTTTTTTAGACTGTTTGTCTTTCAGTTCAGTCACTCAGTCGTGTCTGACTCTTTGTGACCCCATGGACTACAGCATGCGAGGCTTCCCTGTCCATCATCAACTCCCGGAGCTTGCTCAAACTCATGTCTATCAAGCCGGTGATGCCATCCAATCATCTCATCCTCTGTCATCCCCTTCTCCTCCCGCCTTCAATCTTTGCCAGCATCGCGGTCTTTTCCAATGAGTCAGTTCTTCGCATCAGGTGGCCAAAGTATTGGAGTTTCAGCTTCAGTGTCAGTCCTTGCAGTGAATATTTAGGACTGGTTGCCTTTAGGATGGACTGGTTGGATCTCCTTGCAGTCCAAGGGACTCTCAAGAGTCTTCTCCAACACCACAGTTCAAAAGCATCAACTCTTAGGCACTCAGCTTTCTTTATAGTCCAACTCTCACATCCATACATGACTACTGGAAAAACCATAGCTTTGACTAGATGGACCTTTGTTGGCAAAGTAATGTCTCTGCTTTTTAATATGCTGTCTACTTTGGTCATGACTTTTGTGTATTTCATGGCAGTAGTCACCATCTGCAGTGATTTTGGAGCCCCCCAAAATAAAGTCTCTCACTGTTTCCACTGTTTTCCCACCTATTTGCCTTGAAGTGATGAGACCAGATGTCACGATTTTAGTTTTCTGAATGTTGAGTTTAAGCCAACTTTTTTACTCTCCTCTTTCACTTTCATCAAGAGGCTCTTTAGTTCTTCTTTGCTTTCTGCCATAATGGTGGTGTCATCTACATATCTGAGGTTATTGATATTTCTCCTGGCAATCTTGATTCCAGCTTGTGCTTCATCCAGTCCAGCATTTCTCATGATGTACTCTCTATATGTTAAATAAGCAGAGTGACAACAAACAGCCTAAATGTACTCCTTTTCCAATTTAGAGCCAGTCTATTGTTCCATGTCCAGTTCTAACTTTTGCTTCTTGACCTAGCATACAGATTTCTCAGGAGGCACGTCAGGTGGTCTGGTATTCCCAGCTGTTGAAGAATTTTTCAGTTTGTTGTGATCCACACAGTCAAAGGCTTTGATGTAGTCAGTAAAGCAGAAGTGAATGTTTTTCTGGAACTCTCTTGCTTTTTTGATGATCCAGTGGATGTTGGCAATTTGAACTCTGGAACTCTGGTTCCTCTGCCTTTTCTAAATCCAGCTTGAACATCTGGAAGTTCACGATTCACATATTGCTGAAGCCTGGCTTGCAGAATTTTGAGCATTACTTTGCTAGCGTGTGAGATGAGCGCAATTGTGCAGTAGTTTGAGCATTCTTTGGCATTGCCGTTCTATGGGATTGCAGTGAAACCTGACATTTTTTAGTCCTGTGGCCACTACTGAGTCTTCCAAAAATTCTTTCACAGAATCATTTTTTAGGATTTGAAATAGCTTAACTGGAATTCCACCACCTCCACTAGCTTTGTTTGTAGTGATACTACCTAAAGCCCACTTGACTCTGCATTCCAGGATGTCTGGTCCTAGGTGAGTGATCACATCATCTTGGCTATCTAGGTACAGTTCTTCTGTGTATTCTTGCCACCTCTTCTTAGTTTCTTCTTCCTCTGTTAGATCCCTACCATTTCTATCCTTTATTGTGCCCATCTTTGCATGAAATGTTTCCTTGGTATTTTTAATTTTCTTGAAGAGATCTCTAGTCTTTTCCATTCTGCTGTTTTTCTCTACTTCTTTGCATTGATCACTGAAGGCTTTCTTCTCTCTGCTTGCTATTTTTTGGAACTCTGCATTCAAAAGGGCATATCTTTCCTTTTCTCCTTTGCCTTTTACATCTTTTCTTTTCTCAGCTATTTATAAGGCCTCTGCAGACAACCATTTTGCCTTTTTGCATTTCTTTTTCTTGAAGATGGTCTTGATCACTGCCTCCTGTACAAAGTCATGAACCTCCATCCACAGTTCTTCAGGCACTCTGTCTGTTATATCTGATCCCTTAAATCCATTTA
>SJYV01000824.1:0-16771 GCA_006410875.1 Neotragus pygmaeus
TGGGGGGGGGCTCTGGTCCCAGTCTTGGCTCTGCCACCTCTTTACTAGAAGATGTTGAGTGGATTACTTCAGCTCCCTCATCTATAAAAGAAGGAGGCCACTAGCACCCAGGTCTCAGGCTTATTGAGAGGCTTAAGGAAGAATGCTGCACTTCCTCAGCACCCAGTGGCGCTTAATCAGACACTCCCTGCTGCGTCTAGCTCCAGTCTCGATGATCATCACTCTCCCCGGCAATCCGTCTCCTGATGAGTATTTTGCAAGGAGTAAATAAAGTTCTAAGTGAGGTACCTAGCGCTTAATAGATGCGTGATAAATCGCCGCTATCATTATATCATCAGTGTTACTATCGTTGAAAGATCAGGCCTCAGAGGCCGCCGACTAGGGACAGACACGCACAGATGAGACACTAGATTCCCCAATCCAAAACGCCACAAACACTCTTACTGCAGAAACCAGAAGTGTTTGGGCCCCACGGTCTCAGACATGAATCAAAAGAGACCCAGAAGACTCTTTAAACATCCAGAAGAAATTAAGCCTCGATCTACCCAGGAGCCAAAGAACAAACCTTTGGAAACAGACCGAAGCACTCACAAGAGGTCACAGAGTGAGCCTGCAATGGAACCCGAAAGGATCCAGCCCCCAGAACCCTCCAGATTGCCAAAGCAGACCACCACCCCCATCCATGAAGCCCACAGTCAGACAAGGGAAGATAATGAAGCACCAGCAGGAGGGAACTACTTGGAGAGAAAAATCAGGTCCTCAACTATGCTGACTGCCAGAAAGGCGCGTTTCCGCTTCCCTCTTCAATCACTCAGTGTTCTGTCCCACAGACATCCAGCAGGAGCCAGTCGAAGCAATAGAACCACAGCAGCGCCTTTTCTCGCTGGGGCATTATGCAAACTTGGAGAGAAGTTTCCAGGGTCCTTCACGGGGTCAGGACACTGGATGGATTTGGGTCCTGCTTCTCCGAGGCTGGCTTTTCTCCTCCTGGACCAGAAGAGGGGAGGCTATCGCCCTCTGCACACTCCTCCTCCTTCGTTGCTGAAGTTATTTCCGTCTTAGCAATCGCTGAGCATTGCTCATGCACACGCACACACGTGTGCACACACGCACACACAAGGAGGGAGAAGGCAAGAAGCAGACAGGACAGTGACAAAGGGGGGCTCTGGCCGATGCTCCCCGCCTCTGTCACGGTCAGGTGGGAAGAAGAGAGATGGTTTGGTTTGAAGCCATAGTCCTTTCTCCCTGATCATCTGAACCTGCCCACCTCTTTTCTTTCTTGCCCAGCAACCTCGGGATGAGCTGAGCCCAGCTTTCCTTGGACATCTCCTCTGTCCTTCCATCTTGGTCTTGCGCCCATCATCCAAACTCCATCCCAGAGCCTCCTTCTCTGAGAAGTCCTATTGGACTGTTTCACTACTGATCTCATTTAAAAATTTAAGGAATTTTAAAAAATCATGTTACAGTGCCAGGAGCTCTGTTTAAAGCAGCAAACAACACACATCCCTGCCAATAAGGTGCCTTCTGCAATCTGGGTACCACTGGGTGCAGCCCCTCCCCTCACGGTGCCTTATGGTGTCTGTATCATGGGGTCTTTGCAAGTGAGCAGGAGAGTCAGAGAGATCACTCTGCTTCCTCTGAGCAACTCTGAGCAAGTCACTTAGCTTCCCTGACCCTCTCTTCCTTGCCTGAAAATGGGGGTAATAGTATATACCTGGGCTTCCCTGGTGGCCCAGACGGTAAAGAATCTGCTTGCAACACAGGAGACCCAGGTTTGATCACGGGGTCAGGAAGATCCCCTGGAGGAGGGCATGGCTACCCACTCCAGTATTCTTGCCTGGAGATTCCATGGACAGAGGAGCCTGGTGGGCTGCAGTCCATGGGGTCACGAGAAGTCAGACACAACTCGGCAACCCATGCTTACTTATTGAATATATATGTAAACCTACCAGGTAGGAGGCAAGTCAAGTGCTTAGAGTCCTGCCTGATTCATTGCAAGTGCTCAGCAATAAGTCATACTTGTATTAGTAAATTTCAGTGTATTGTTACATGATTCTTTTCATTCACCTTGTCAACTCCTTATCAGCACTAGTGTTTCTCTGTCTCCCACGCTCCCCGTGAGCAAAGAACAGAGGAGGTCTTTAGTTCCGTGAGGAACTCCGTGTTTGGCGATGGTGGATGAAGTTGTTCCAGTTTAAAAGATTAATCGCTGCAAACATTTTCCTAAGCGTAGCATCCAGCTTTTTTTGATGTGGGTCAGTTTATTGAGTGGCTTTTTTGGATAGGCATCATGTCACCCTGCCCTCCAAGCCGTCCTGGCGTTTGGTCCTGGCTCTCTCCCTTCCTCAACCTTTACTGGCTGGGCCCCTCATGCTTCCGGAGTGTTCACGCCTTGCTTCCCCAAGTCCTTAAGAGGTTAGGACCGCACACTGTGGAGTCAGGCAGACCTGGTCAGAATCCAGGTCTAGTTTATTTATTTACTTAGCTGCCCCAGGTCTTGGTTGTCGCAGGTGCAATCTTTCGTTGCCGCGTGTGAACTCTTAGCTGCAGTCTGTGGGATCTAGATCCCTGATCGGGGATCAAACCCGGGGCCCCCTGCGCTGGGAGAGCAGAGGCTCAGCCACCGGACTACCAGGGAAGTCCCCCAGGCCCAGTTCTTTACTACCTGCGAACAAATCAGATTATCTTTACCGGGCTATCCAAATGCCTTCTCCAAAGGTCACTGAAGACTGAACATCTTAATTCACGGGGGAGGCCTCGTTTGTAGCAGATGCAGCAGCTGCTGCCTGCCTGTCACCGTCACTGCCCGTGTCGGCAGCGGTGGTGGTGCTAAGACTGTGCCTTAGAGAGAATCCGAGTCAGCGCCTTGACATGGCCCCTGATTTGTGTGAACTCGGGAAGTTCTGACATAAGAGGCCAGGCTGCAAACTCTAACGCCTGCAGTGGATAAAGGCAGCTAGAGAGAATTAACTAACTCGCCAGTGGGGGCTTTGAACATGTAACAGTTCCCTCTGATTGGACTAGTGGCAGCCACCTGACCTACAGCCGCAAAACCCATTGGCTGTCCATGAGCCAATCAGATTGGCTCTGTTTTCAAATCCAGGGGCAGAGAGAGATGCTCTTGATGGAACCCAGGTGGGCTTTGGGTTGAGATGGCTAGATTTGGTTCTGGGCTTCCCCACAGTCTGGGGAACTGAGCCCGAGGGCACAGAAGCAGAGGTGGGCAACCACGTGATTCCAGGCAGAGAGGGACCTCCAGTCCAGGGATGGGAACATCCATTCCGTAGGAATGTCCCTCTGGCCCGTTCAATCAGTCCCTCCAAGGTCTTCAAAGCACGCTTCAGGCCCGAGGAGGCGGGAATTAAATAAATCCTTTCAATGGAAAATTATGCAGTGTTTGAAGTAAATGAGGACAATCGACATGAACTGACACGGAAGGATTTAAAAGACATATTAAAAGTGAAAAGCAAGCTATTAATCCATATACATAGTATGATCCCACTTTCAGCTTTGAAAATGTATTTAAGGCAATGCACTACATATGGCACTGAGAATAAATCTTGAAATCTAATGTTGAGTGAAAAAGAAACAGAACAAGGTTTATAAATTAAAAGCACATTCACGCTAGAACCATGCTAAATATTTTACAATCTATACATGCCTCCAAGTACACAAATCACATCCATGATACCCACGCCAGGGATGGGGGTAGCAGTGAGCTTTGCTCGGTAAATGATGGCAGCCTTTGTGGCTGGCAGAATTTCAAGGCAGCCCCAGTGAGTCCTGCCTTTGTGTGATCCCCTCCCCTTGAGTGCCAGCAGGACCTGTAACTTGCTTCCAGCCAACAGAACACGGCAAAGGTGATGGGCGAGTGTCTCCTCTAATTAGAACGCAGTACAGAAAACGGCAACGGCGACTCCCTGATGATGACGTGTTACAGAAGATTCCCGCTCAGCAAACGAGAGTGAAATGCTCCTGCTGGCCTGGAAGACATAAGCTGCCACGCTGTGACTGCCCTGCCGCAGGTCATGAGAGGACCGGGCAAGGAGCCTCAGAGGCCTCTAGGGCCTGACAGTGACCTCATGACACCAAGGAAGTGGGCACCTCAGTCCTGCTACCGCAAGAAACCACATTCTGCCCAACAGCCACATGCATTTGAAAGTGAGTCCCCAGCCCGAGAAAGCCATGCCTCCTGCTGACACTCCAAATCCAGCCTTGTGAGTCACTGAGCAGAGAACCCAGTTAAGCTATGCCAAACTCCTGACCCTACACAAATTGGGCTCATGAAATTACCCTGAGTTAGGGCTTCCCAGGTGGCACTAGTGGTAAAGAAGTCCCCTGCAATGCAGGAGACTCCCCTGGAGGAGGGCATGGCAACCCTCTCCAGTATCCTTGCCTGGAGGATGCCATGGACCGAGGAGCCTGGTGGGCTACAGTCCGTAGGGTCCCAAAGAGTCAGACATGACTGAAGTGACTTAGCACACACACACACAAGCTAAATTTGTGGTCATTTGTTACACAGCAATAAATAATTAATATGACATTCTGTGAAACGGGGAATATGACTACCCCAACTATCTGCCCCTGAGGTAAAAGAGTAAATAAAATTAAATGTATACTGAATGTGAAAGTCGCTCAGTCATGTCCCGCTCTTTGTGACCCCATGGACTGTAACAGTTCAGTTCAGTCGCTCAGTCAATGTCCGACTCTGTGACCCCATGGACTGCAACATGCCAGGCCTCCTTGTCCATCACCAACTCCTAGAGCTTACTCAAACTCATGTCCATTGAGTTGGTGATGCCATCCAACCATCTCATCCTCTGTCGTCCCCTTCTCCTCCTGCCTTCAATCATTCCCAGCATCAGGGTTTTTCAAATGAATCAGTTCTTCTTCGCATCAGGTAGCCAAAGTATTGGAGCTGCAGCTTCAGTATCATTCCTTCCAAAGAAGTCCCAGGGCTGATCTCCTTCAGAATGGACTGGTTGGATCTCCTTGCAGTCCAAGGGACTCTCAAGAGTCTTCTCCAACACCACANTCTTCTTCGCATCAGGTAGCCAAAGTATTGGAGCTGCAGCTTCAGTATCATTCCTTCCAAAGAAGTCCCAGGGCTGATCTCCTTCAGAATGGACTGGTTGGATCTCCTTGCAGTCCAAGGGACTCTCAAGAGTCTTCTCCAACACCACAATTCAAAAGCATCAATTCTTCTGCACTCAGCTTTCTTTATGGTGCAACTCTCACATCCACACATGACTACTGGAAAAACCATAGCTTGGACTGAATGGACCTTTGTCAGCAAAGTAATGTCTCTGCTTTTTAATATGCTGCCTAGGTTGGTCATAACTTTTCTTCCAAGGAGCAAGCATCTTTTAATTTCATGGCTGCAATCACCATCCACAGTGATTTTGGAGCCTAGAAAAATAACAGTCTCTCACTGTTTCCACATCTATTTGCCATGAGGTGATGGGACCGGATGCCATGTTCTTAGTTTTCTGAATGCTGAGTTTTAAGCCAACTTTTTCACTCTCCTCTTTCACTTTCATCAAGAGGCTCTTTAGTTCTTTGCTTTCTGCCATAAGGGTGGTCAGTGTCACCTGCATATCTGAGGTTATTGATATTTCTCTATAGTCCATGGAATTCTCCAGGTCTGAATACTGGAGTAGGTAGCCTATCCCTTCTCCAGTGGATCTTTCCGACCCAGGATTGAACCGTGGTCTCCTGCATTTCAGGCAAACTCTTTACTAACTGAGCCATGAAAAAAATATTCTTAATATTTCATTTTGCTTTTGGCTGTGCTGCACAGCTTGTAAGATTTTAGTTCCCTGACCAGGGATTAAACCTGGACCCTCAGCAGCGAGAATGCAGTCTTAATCACTGGACCGCCAGGAAATTCCCTAAATGTTTTATTTGACAATCATGCCTCAGAGAAGGTGAGGTTTGGTGCCGGGGACTCGTTTCAAACACAGAAAGAAGACAATGATGTTCTAAGAAACATTAGCACCAAGAAATCGTATCACATTCTTTCTTAATGAACATGGTAAGTCACATACCAGCCAACTGTTGACTAAAAATGATGCCTCAGAAAGAAAGCAAAAAATAGGACAAGCCATTGTGTTTTTTCCTTTCAGTTCTTCCTTACTCATCAGTTTAAAAGAAAGAAAGAAAGAAAAAAAAGTAGAGCAGGAGGATGTACACATATCCGGAAGTGAAATAAAAGCCGTTGAGTTAGTTTTGTCCACTCTTCTGCCAAGAATGAAATACCTAGTCCTGCAAACACTGTAAAATACAAATCACGTCATTTCAGAGTTTCCACATATGAGCTAAATGTTTATATTTGCATTCTAAGTAGGCATTGCACGATATAAAGAAGAACCATAAAATTCGTGCTAATTTAAATTTTGCTTTACTTAGAATGGCGTTCAATAGCAAGTACAAAACACGATGACAAGTTGAGAGAGATCACAGGGAGAAAAACAGGAATGAGCTTTATATTTTAGTATCTTTAATGCCAATTTTCCCCCTGCTTTTTGAACCAGGGCCTTACAATTTCTATTTCACACTGAATCCTGCAGATTATGTAGAAAAGCAACAAAGCACTGTGTCAGGTGTAGCCGGCACAGGGAGGCGAACCTGTGCTCTTTAAGCATCTCTGAGATGGACGACCTTCATCCTAGCTCCACTCCTACTGCCTGGGCACCAATCCACGTGGGGCGGGATCTTCTCTACAAGAGGCTCCTCCACCGTTGCCCTTCTCCGGCAAGTCCCTGTAGGCAAAGAGTTCCTTCCTGTGCTCCAGGACTTAGGACACCTTCTGGTCAGCTGCTACCGAGACCGCCCCCTTCTCTAAATTCCCTGAGCCCCCAGCTTTTACCCTGCTCTGATCTCAGACATTCCCTCTGCAAACTGCTCTGTGACAGGGATGGTTTCTGGTGCATTTTTTTAAACTCATAACTGAAAGCTGGATGGTGACATCTGCCAAGTCCATCGAGGAGCCTGGGGAGGGAGCTGGAGGGTCACAAGACCATGGGTGTCACGCTTTCAGCCATCCGCATGTCTAGCTACAGCCCCGTTATCAGCTGTCTTCCTGGCTGGGACATGCTCCAGCAGCTGTCTGTGGCTCGCCTCCCCTGAAGAGACTAAGGCCAAGGAGAGTCCATGCCCAGTCTCGTCCCTGGATGTTATTTTCCCCCCGCCCCCTCTGGTGCAGTCCCTCATCTGTCACCCTGCCCTAAGGAATGCCGTGCTTTGTATTCTTTCTGTCCTCTTCAAACTACGGCTTTGGCCCTTCTAATCTCATCCCCCAGAGCGGCACTGTTTCGCTATGCGCCTGTAGCCAGGCTCCTTTCCCCTTCCCCTGGCATTCTCGTTTGCCCTTTAACTCAGCATCAAGCTCTGGAGTTGGCCAGCATGCTTGACATTGCTACCTTCAGACCTGTCTTCCTGCACACGCCGCCTGAGGACCACATGCCCGCACACACACGCGCACGAGCCTGCACACCCACCAGGTTTTGTGATGGTCACCGCGGCTGTGAGCTGCTGGTTGCTTGGCTCGTCTACACACATCGCCTCGTTTGACCCTGTGAGGGGAGGGGTTATCCTCCAGCCCACTGTCACCAGAGACCCAACTGAGGTACAGAGAGGGGAGGAAGTGATGTTTCCTCATGAGAGACTGACCCTCTTACCCCAAAGTCCACGCTCTTCCCACCTGGTGCGGATCTGCAGGACAGGAGCGAACACGGATGGAGCATCCTCTGTGTGCCAGGACCACGACCTCATTAACAGCAGCTCCTCCACCACGGTGTCTGTTCTGATCTCACTGTTTACATTCAGTAGGGAGGCTTCCCTGATGGCTGAGTCAGTAAAGAATCTGCTTGCAATGCAGGAGACCAGAGTTCGATCCCTGGGTCGGGAAGATTCCCTGGAGAAGGGAATAGCAACCCACTCCAGTATGTTTGCCTGAAGAATCCCATGGACAGAGGAGCCTGGCAGGCTACATGCAGTCCAAGGGGTCACAAGAGTCAAACACGACTTAGCAACTAAACCACAACCGTTTACTAGGTACAGAGTGAAGAATTTCTCTCCCTCTGGTTAGATTTTCCTTCTCATCGTATATTTGAAGTGAATCATCTTCAGCACAGTCCCAGACCTGGAAATACATTGGGATCATTCAGGGAGGTCCTCTCACCCCAGTAGGGGTCCCTGGAGCCCCAGACCCACTAAGTGGAGACCCCTGGTGGTGAGCCCAGCAATCTACATTTTAAAGCATATCCATGACACCGTCCCAGCCAATGCACTTGGGAATCACTGAATTCTTTACTGGCGTTACCTAAACTTCATTGTAAAAGCAGAGACATCACCTTGCCAACAAAGGTCCATCTAGTCAAAGCTATAGTTTTTCCAGCAGTCATGTGTGGATGTGACAGTTGGACCATAAAAAAGACGGAGGAATCCCATCCCCTCCACACTTCCAGGAGAGAGAGAGAAAAGAGAAAAATAGCTAGTTTGGATAGAAAACTGCCTGGAAACACAATGCACAGATATTTCTTTTCCCCAAGTGCCCTTACTATTTGACTTTTAACCAACAATATCTAACCCCTCTAAGAATATATAACCAGCATGCACAAGACTCTGGGTCTACAGCTGAGGACCATCACACAGCAATTCAAGAATCATGCAATCATTATAAAGGAGTTTCCTTCAGCTTTTCACTTTCATTCAAAATACCAAACTGGCCCAGGATGTAAGAAATATTTCACCCCCAAGACACAAACATCTTTCCTCTTCCAGATCACAAAAGAGAGAATATAAAAATCCAAACACCATGCTTCCCTAAATCTGCAATTAATTTCTTGAGAGTCCCTTGGACTGCAAGGAGATCAAACCAGTTAATCCTGAAGGAAATCAACCCTGAATATTCACTGGAAGGCCTGGGGCTGAAGCTGAAGCTCCGATACTTAGGCCACCTGATGTGAAGAGCTGGCTCATTGGAAGAGACTTTGATGCTGGGAAAGAATGAGGGCAGGAGGAGAAGGGGGCGACAGGATGAGATGTGCTGAGATCACTGACTCAACGGACACGAGTCTGAGCAAACTCCAGGGGATAGTGAAGGACAGGGAGGCCTGGTGTGCTGTAGTCCACGTGCCGCAAAGAGTCGGACAGGACTGAGCAGCAGCAACAGGATGATTTGTGCCTCTGACGTCCACTAATGTTACAAATCAAGCTTTTCTTTCCCAGAAAACTGGCTGTTAAACATTTGCGAGTGTACCTGCAGCCCTCAAATACCTGCATGCATCATAATCCCCTGGTGATGGTTTAGTAGATCAGTCATGTCCAACTCTTTTCGATTCCATGGACTATAGCCCCACCAGGCTCCTCTGGCCATGGGGTTCTCCAGGCAAGAATACTGGAGTGGGTTGCCATTTCCTTTTCCAGGAGATCTTCCCAACCCAGGGATGGACCTCGCGTCTCCTGTATTACAGGCAGATTCTTTACTGACTCAGTCACCAGGGAAGCCCCTAGGGGCTTGATTAAAAATGCAGACAGCTGGAGACTCCTTAAGACTTCCAGAACCAATTCTCGGGGTGGGACTTGAAGACTGGGGATTTTTTTCAACTAGAGACCCAGGCAATTTCTTATCCACAAGGAATTTGCCTTAGAATATCAATTAAGTCTTCCTCATTAGCAAAACAAATCAGATGAAGATTCTTTCTCACTGGCATTCTTATCTCATTAAGAAATTATTTTCAGTGCATGTTGAAAAGACTTCGATCTGAGACCCAGGGAGTTGCTGTCTCTTACAGCTTCTGGGCAAAGCACTTCTCCCCCAGACCTCATAGAAAGACCATCAGGAAACTCAATGGAGGCTTCGTCCCCTAAGTGTGCTGGTTTCTGACCCCACAACCAAAAACATCAGCTTCTGATCTTCTTTTTTATAAAGATGATGCGTTGGTCATAAATTTCCATCCTCAAATGTCTCATCAGGGCTAGGTTCAGTTTCAGACCCTTTTGAAATGGTTGGAGAAGGTTAAGAATCGAGAAGCTAAATGATTAGGAGAACATAAAGAAAATCCTGCTTAATGACATAATCTAAAACTTTATTGAAATTTGTGGAGGTTTGCCTGTCCCCGGGGTCAGCATGCATGCCTGCTCAGTCACTAAGTCGTGTCTGACTCTTTGTGACCCCACAGGCTGTAGGCCGTCAGGCTCCTCTGTCCTTGAGATTTGCCAGTTAAGAATACTGGAGTGGGTTGCCATTTCCTACTCCAGGGGGTCTTCCTGACCCAGGGGACAAACCAGCATCTCCTGTATCTCCTGCATTGGCAGGCAAATTCTTTACCACTGAGCCACCTAGGAAGCCCCCTGGGGTTGTGGAACTGGGCAAATATGGTCCTTGTGGGGACTGATTCTACAGCCAGTGTTCTAGTTAACAGCTATTAAGCTTAATATTTCCCTCACATTAGGTAGGAACTTATATTTAGTTCCTCATTTGTTCTTCCAGAAACCCCACAAGTATGTATTTCTGTCACCACGCTACAAACAATGAAACAGTTTGAAATAAGAAACTTTCCCAGGTTGATGACATTCCTTAAATATAAATCTCGAACCATGTGCATTAATTTCTTATCCCTGCAGTGGGGCTTCCCAGGTGGCACAGCAGTAAAGAACCCACCTGCCAATGCAGGAGATGTAAGAGACACAGGTTTGATCCCTGGGTCGGGGAGATCCTCTAGAGAAGAGCATAGCAACTCACTCCAGTATTCTTGCCTCCAGAATCCCATTGTTAGAGGGGCTTTGCGGGCTACAGTAATAGGGTTGCAAAGAGTCAGACATGATTGATGAGACAGCATGCACGCATAACTAATTATCACAAACTCAGTGGCTTAAAACAACCCAAATTTATTATCTCACAGTCTCCATCCGTGTGTCTGGAGCCCAGGAGAGGATTAACTCGGTCCCCTGCTCAGGGTCTCCCCAGGCTGAAATCAAGGTGTGGCTGGAGCTGTAATTCTCATCTGAGTTTCTGCCAAAGCCAAGTATTATGCAAATTAAAATATTTACTCAGGTTGTTTTTTTTTTTTTTTTAAGTAAACTCACTTTATTAAAACGCTGTCCTGAGCAATAAATAATGTCCATACAAGTCCCAGGTTTGATGGTCAAGTTCTCCTTTGTTCCTGATGATATATTTTAAAACAAACTTGTGATTATTTTTAAGTGTTTTAAAGGTTCCAGCTAAAGTCATCTTGTGCAGCTACTGTACCCACATCACACTTCAGAACTCCTCACTATACCACATCTGGACTTCATGACACCATAACCAGCACTAACAGGGTCCTGGGCACCTGACGCCCACTTTCTCTTGCCAACCAGCCACAGTGAAGCTACAAAGCCCAGGCTGCCAGACCCAGCAAGGGCAAGCCTGGGGACAGGTACAGGCTCTTTCATATGAAGCCCCTACAGATTTGATGCACACATTATCAGCACCAGAAATGAATTTCCACAGCACATCCCAGATGTTTTGAGCACCTTAAAAAGTATCTTCCAATACAATGTATCATTTAACCTTCACAAACTGTGAGGTCGTTCAGGCATCCACCCTTTATAGCTGAGGAGACTGAGGCCCAGGGAAGTGACAGGGCAGATTAAAAGGCGAGTGTCGGCCCTCTGATGCATTCAGCAACGTTTTCCACGGCCTCACTGCTCCTTCCCAAACAACCTGCTGGTTCTCCCCCAGGGACCACTGCCCTATCTCTCTTGGTAACAGAGCTCACAAACCCTGTAGCCGAGCACACAGGTCCTAGGAATAAAGACTGTATTTCCCAGTCTCCCTTGCAGATAGGGGCGGCCACGTGACTAAGCACCAGAAAACTGGGATGTGAATGGAAGAGACAAGGGTAACTCCTGGAAGAGTCCTCCACGAAGGGGGGTCTGCCAGCTTTTGTCCTTCCTCCTTCCCGCTGGCCGGAATGCAGCCATCCACCGGCCCTCTTGGACACTGAGACAGCCTTGGGCCATGGACGTCATGCACGGGGGAGCCGCAGCTGGAGGGATGCTCAACCCCCGGGGATGTCTGGCAGCAGAAATGCCCTCCAGGCATCAGTACTTCCCCTCCGGACTGTTGCATAAGAGAGACACCAACCTTTACCTTGGTCAGACCCCTGTTGTTTAGGTCTCAGTTGCTCACAGCTGAGCCTTTTCTGAACTATTAATAATATAAAGTCACAGCAGGGAAGGGAAGGAGCGAGGTCTCGACGCCCCCATTTTACAGATCAAGTCCTTATTTTCTCGGAAACAGAACACCTGGTCCGCAGGAGAGGTAGTGGAGTCCCAGCCCACAGCGGGTCCTTCGTGGACTCATACCATTTGGATGGACCCTGAACCGAGTCTTCAGTACCTGCCACCTACAAGCAATCTGGTGCTGCAAAGCCGTTCCTTCCGACAGCTCCCCTTAGTGATGTGTTTCCTGCAAGCCAGCTCCTCGTCAAGAGTGGAGAAAAAAAAACAAAAAACAAAATAAAAGCAGCCCCCCCACCCCCCAGCTCGCCAGGCACTGCCAAATTGCAGATCAAAGCCAACCAGTCTGGCAAAACTCTGACGCCTTCCTCCCTGAGCTCTTTGGAGCATGTGGGAAACGGCAGATGATGATAATAGAGGGGGATCAGAACTTCATGAGGGGGTGGAGGGAAAATACGCCTAAGCTAAGTGATGCCCACCCAGAAATGGCAGGGCAGGAAGGAGGAGGTCTTGGCAGAAGCGCGCTGACAAGCACAGAGGCACTGTTGGATGGGGAAGGTAAGACCCATCACGTCTTGAAGCTTCTCCAATGTTGACCTAACTCCACTGTGTCCACAGCACTAGTCCAGCCCCTGGAACCCTGCCGCGACGTTCTCTCACTTCTTGAATTGCTTTCTTGCACATCAGTAACCACTGGGGGTGGAATCCTTCCCAATAGCAGCCGCCTCCAGCCCTAACTCTCTGCTGGATTCTCCCCAAGTAGCTTCCAATGGTGCTGCCAATATGCAGTTTCTGGGTTATTGACTTTCACTGCCCCTTATCCTTTAACTCCAGTAGGAGACAAGATGCTGCTGGCCTGGCAGAAGGAAAAACAATTAACTGGATGTCAGGACAGAGAAACAGAGAAAGAACGGTAACTATCACTGCTGTTCATTTATTGCCTACAATGCGTCAGCCATTGTGCTGGGTAATTTAGGTCTTTAGTAATAACTGCTAATATTGATGGAATACTTACTATATGCCAGACACTGTGTTAAACATTTTCACATGTACTAGCTCATTAAATCCTCTCAAAAACTCTAAGAGGTAAATGATGTTCTTATCTCCATGTCACTGATAAGAAAAAAATGAGACATGGCAGCGGGAGAACTTCTCAGAGCCATGCAGCTAAGACGTGGTGAGAGCGAGGGCTGACCCAGCACAGAGCGCTTCCTGCCACTGGGAGGGTGAGAAACGTGAGCGGCACAGCGCGCACCAGGAGCAGAGGCCCTAGGACGCCTGCACATCCCGTCACCATGCACCCCCCCGGCGGGTGTAAGTCGCTCAGTTGTGTCCGACTCTTTGTGACCCCATGGATTGTAGCCATCAGGCTCCGCTGTCCATTGGATTCTCCAGGCAAGAATACTGAAGTGAATAGTCATTCCCCTCTCCAGGTGTCTTCCCGACCCAGGGATCGAACCCAGGTCTCCCGCATTGTAGGCAGATTCTTTCTGTCTGAGCCACCATGGCTCAGNGCTCCGCTGTCCATTGGATTCTCCAGGCAAGAATACTGAAGTGAATAGTCATTCCCCTCTCCAGGTGTCTTCCCGACCCAGGGATCGAACCCAGGTCTCCCGCATTGTAGGCAGATTCTTTCTGTCTGAGCCACCATGGCTCAGGTGGTAAGCGTATCCCCTTACTCAGCATTATCTTTCTCCACAAACTCATCCCTGTATTATGAATTGTTCGTTGTCACATCCTGAATGTCAGTTTCATGAAGGCAGAGATTTTTTTTTCCCCCTGATTTCTTTGCTGCTATATTCCCAGCTGCTAGAACAGTGCTGGGCGCACAGCAAATGCTCAAATAATATTGGAGAAAGGAAGAAAGAAAGGGGGAGTTGGAAGGAAAGAGGAGCGTTTCAGTAGCATGGAGCACTGGTTAGAGAAAGGGCCTCCGTGAGCACCGTATCACGGAGGAAAGGGGGCCTGGGGAGGGGGCTAAAGAGTAAGGCCCCGGACTCAGACTCGGGNTTTGCTGATGGGAACGTAAAATGGTACAGCTGCCATGGAATAGTATGGCGGGTCCTCAAATATTTAAAAATAGAGCCAGCATATGATCCAGCAATCCCACGTCTGGGTTACACCCAAAAGAACCAAAAGTAAGGACTCAGATGCATATTTGTACACCTATATTCACAGCGGCACTCTTCACTGCAGCTAAAGGGTAGAAATGACCCAAATGTCCATCAACAGATAAACAAAATGTGGCATATTCATGCAATGGGACATTGTTCAGCCTTAAAGAGGAAGGAAATTCTGCACAGTCTATTTACCATGTGGATAAACCTAGACGACAGTATGCTAAGTAAACCAAGCCAGACACAAGAGGACTGATAGTGTATGATTCCACTTAGATGAGGCCCCCCTGCTGATGAGTCATACTCAAGGAGACAGGAAGTAGGAGACAGGTCACCAGGGGCTGGGGAAGGGGTAAGGAAGTTTGTTGTTTCTTGGGTACAGAGTTTCAGTTTGGGATGCTGAACAGGTTTTGGAGATGGATGATGGTGATAACTGTGAGTGTGCCTAATGCAGTGTACACTTAGATGGCTATAACGATAAATCTTATGTATATTTAAACATTAAGAAAAACACTTAGGAGCCCCTAGGACACAGTGAATTTCTTAAACTGAAATACCCATGGAGTGTGGACCCTAGGGTCCCAGACCTCAAGGGACACTGACTCTGCCAAGGTCACGGGAGGGCCACTCTCTCACCCAGTGGGTCCCCAAGGCAGGGCCCCCTCGTGGAGCTTTCCAATGCACCCTTTCTTTCCCACCCCATCTCCCCAGGACTGGGCACACGCAGTGCTAATATTTATAGATGCAGCCACTTCTGGGGTGGATCCGTTTACTCCTCACCAGCCCGTGAGGTCGGCACCATTGCCTTCATCTGACAGACGAGGAAACCAAGGCTCCGAAATGTTCAGTCGCTTGCCCGAGGCTTCACCAGTGGTTAGAGACAGAGATAGGATGTACACCCAGGCCAGCTAGCTCTAGAGCCATATTCTTCACCATAACTCCATTGCCATTCTGAGATCAGCCATGCCTCTCCCTCGGGAGTAAAGGGCCTTCTAAGCACAGATGAGCGTGTGCTGTTAATGTTGGGACTGTTCTCATCCGAGAAGCCACCCACGACCGCGGCGCTGAGGCCAAGGGCAGCTCCCTGCGCTGGATGCCTTCCGCGACCCAGGAGCCACCTCTCTCGGTCCTGACGGCTCTGCCAGAGGCGTCGACGCTGCTCCGCTTCACAGATGAGGACGGTGAGGCCTCAGAGTCACCGGCCAGCTTGCCCGAGTTCACACCTGAGCTGGGGTTGAAAGCCAGGTGTGGCTGACTTAGAATGCCTACCCTGAAACCCAGCAACTCTCAGCTGTTGCAGAGTCTGTTTCGCCCCTCAGGGGACACTTGGCAATATCTGGAGACATTTTGGGTTGTCTGGACTTGGGAGGTGGTGCTACTGGCGTCTGGTGGGTAGAGGTTAGAGATGCTGCTAAACACCCCACAGTGCCCAGGACAGGCCCCGCAGCAAAGAGCTCTGGCTCCGAATGTCAGCACAGCAGATGAGAGCGGTACGAGGATCTCCGTTTCAGGATGTTAAAAATTTCCCCAAAGTCTTAAAATATACACCTCGGCACGTCGACCACGGCTATCTCTGTGAGATAGTGGTGGTGAGAATGCCCGTGAGTTTTATTTTCTTCTTTTGGCAAACTGCATTTTCTAAATTATCCGTGATGAATATGCATTAGTCTTGTAATCAAATGAATTCCAGCTTCTTAAAGAAGCCGGAGGGCTCCAAGTTGGAGAACCCTTCCGAGTTGCCTTTTTGTTATCTGATGCTGAGTTTCGGGAAGCTGAGTCATTGGCTCTGCCCCTCTCAGAGGCTCACCCTAAGACTCTGCCTCTCTGCATCTCTGTTTCCTTGTCGGTGATGTGCAGGCGATAAACACTTGGGTCAGTGCCAGAGTGGCCCGGTCAGGTATCTGGCCAGGTGCTGGGCGCCGTTGCTGCTGTTTAGTCCCTAAGTTGTGTCCAATTCTTCTGCGATCCTGCAGCCTGTAGCCCGCCAGGCTCCTCTGTCCATGGGATTTCCCAGGCAAGATTACTGGAGTGGGGTGCCATTTGCTTCTCCAGGGGATCTTCCTGACCCAGGAGTCAAACTCATGTCTCCTGCACTAGCAGGTGGATTCTCTACCACTGAGCCACCTGGGAAGCCCACCCGGTGCTGTCTAAGCATTTCACATGCATTCTCTCAGTTCAACTCCCCACAAGCTCGGGAGATTGGATATTTAATCTCAGGAAGAAGTACCTGCCTAAGATCGTGCCTATGTCGGTGGTAAGACTGAGGCTCAAACCAAGATATGATGGACTCCCAGAGCCTGTTCTTGACTCCACTCTGTACAGCCCCACTGCCTGGCTCCACACCAACCAGCAAGTTAACGGCTCAAGCAATGGCAGCTTCTGCTATTCCTGCTCCTGGAGCTACTTGGCCAAGACTGTCCTTGTGA
>SJYV01000825.1:0-11283 GCA_006410875.1 Neotragus pygmaeus
GTTATTTTAAAAAATTGACAAGAGAAAAGCTAAGTTTCCCTTGTTGACTGAATTGAAGAAAACTATCAGGTGATTTGTAAGTCTATGAAATTCTATAAGAGATCAATAGGACATTTTATTAATATGAACCTCTATAACTTTAAAAACCTCATTTCCTCTATTATAATACTTCACTTAAATTTGTTTGTTTATTATTTTAATTTTTGCTGTGTGGAGTCTTTGTTGTGATGCATGGGATTTCTCTACTTGCAGTCAGCAGGGGCTACTCTTCATTGTGGTGGATGGGCTTCTCACTGCAGAGACTTTTGCAGTCTTTTGTTGTGGAGCACAGGCTTCTGGATGCACAGTCTGCAGGAGTTGTGGCTTGTGGGCTCAGTAGTTTCAGAGCATGGGCTCTAGAGTGCAGGCTCCACTGCATGTGTTATCTTCCCAGAGCAGGGATAGAAACCATGTCCCCTGAATTGGCAGATGCATTCTTAACCACTGGACCACCAGGGGAGTTCCAACACTTCATCTTTTGGATGCATAACCTTCATCAATGTCTCAAATGCATTTCATAGATTTTTCTTTCTGGAGGAGGTAGGTGAGGGAGGTACAGAGATTTCTCATATACTCCCTGTCCCCATACCCCATAGCTTCCCCATTATCAACATCCCCTGCCAGACTGAAAGATTTGCTACATCTGATGAATCTATGAGCTTCCCTGGTGGTTCAGATGGTAAAGCATCTGCCTGCAATGCAGGAGACCCAGGTTCGATCCCTGGGTTGGGAAGATCCCTTGATCTATATAGACACATCAGTCACCCCAAATCCACAACACAAACAGTGTTAGGGTTCACTGTTTGTGTTGTGCATTCTATGAGTTTAGACAAATGCATAATAGCAATTCCATAATTATGATATATTGTAGAGTATTTTCATTGCCCTAAACATCCTAAAGGAAATCAATACTGAATATTCATTGGAGGGACTGATGCTGAAGCTGAAACTCCAATACTCTGGCAACCTGGTGTGAAGAACTGACTCATTTGAAAAGACCCTGATGCTGGGAAAGATTGAAGCTCAGAGGAGAAGGGGACAACAGAGGTTGAGATGGTTGGATGGTATCACTGACTCAATGGACATGAGTTTGAGTAAACTCTGGGAGTTGGTGATGGACAGGGAAGCCTGATGTGCTGCAGTCCATGGGGTTGCAAAGAGTCAGACATGACTGAGCTACTGAACTGAACTGAAGTGAACTGAAACATCCTGTGTTTTATCTGCTCATCTCTCATCCCATCTCTACCCACTGGCAACAGTGATCTTTTACTGTCTCCATAGTTTTGCCTTTTGTCATATAGTTAGAATCATATAATATGTAGCCTTTTTAGACTGACTACTTTCACTTAGTAATGAGCATTTAAGTTGCCTCTGTGTTGTACCAGTTTGTCCATTCACCTATTGAAGAACATCTTGACTGATTCCAAATTTTGGCTGTTATGAATAAGGCTGCCCCAGATATTTCATATTTTTTCAGTGGTTTCTCTTCTTTAAAAATTAAATATATAATGAAACAGCTTACTTCAAATATGCATTCAAACCAGACTGAAGAGGCAACTTCTTTCTTCTACTTCATGCTCTCTCTATATTTACATTAATTGCATTGTTGTTAATATTAGCATATCAATTCTTTCCATCTTCTATTTATTTGTTTTAAACAATGCAGGACAATGTAATTAAACACTCAAATGGATCTACAAAGAAGTGTCATTACAGTACAGAGATGGTTGTTTTATGGAAACCGAACAAGTTGACTGCTAGACAGAAGTGGATAGCAATGCTTGATAGTTGCTGGGTGAAAATCTAAATCTGAAATAGGAAAAGTGGTTTGAGGGNATCTACAAAGAAGTGTCATTACAGTACAGAGATGGTTGTTTTATGGAAACCGAACAAGTTGACTGCTAGACAGAAGTGGATAGCAATGCTTGATAGTTGCTGGGTGAAAATCTAAATCTGAAATAGGAAAAGTGGTTTGAGGGCAGTAGAATAAAGGTTGTGATCCTGTTGGACATCTAGATGTGTGCTAGAAATAGTCTCCCTGGCTATTTTGATTAATGAACAGAAACTTAAGTCTCTTGGCTGTTGCAAAATGATAAATGACATACACATAAAGGTATCAAAGCTTTTAGTCCAAAATTTGGTCTCAGTTTAGACAGAGTGACATCTCTCGGAGGATACAAGCAAACTGCTGCATAATTTGATTCTGAACTTTGTGTGGCTACATGACACGGAGCTAAATGTATCCTTACGACTAACTCATTTGAAGAGGTGGCACCTCAGGCTTTCTGACCAAAGCTACCAGCTTTGGACCAAAGGCCAGTTTCTCCTTCCCAGCAGCTTCTTTTCCAAAGCTATCACCTTATCATGGATCATCCATCTGGTAGGTTGTTGTCAATAGTAAAATAATGTCACCACACAGAATCCAGAGAAACCCACTGCAGGCAGTAGAAAAACAAGCAAACAAAATGAAACAAAACAGAAACTACCACTTCAATCTTGATTCCTCTGTGTGGTAGACTCTGGTCAATAGTAAAATACCATCACTAGGCAAAATCCAGCAAAACCTACTACAAAGTGAAAAAGGATAATATCTTTAGTTACCAAAGCTCAGTCATAGTCAAATATTAAGAATCCAGAAAAGAACCTATAGTTGAATCAGNATTATTTTCAAGAGGGAACATCCCACTTAAGCACTCAACATCCAATTATCATTACATCTGATCCATCCCTTCAGACCATATGCGTTGTTAATGTTGTTTTTGGTTTTCTTTCTTTTTTTTCCTTTGAGACCTCAAATGGATTCTGATGGTAAATTGTATTCGTTAATATTCTCTGACATTTTATAGCCCTTGCATGTATTTTACTGCCAGATTTGCGGGCAGCTTCAGGGGGGAAGAAAGGTACATGTGTGACCCTTAGAGACATACTATGAGCTAGATGTTGTTTCAAACTTATAGATTGGCAAAAAGTTTAAAAGATTTGTATGTTCAATTATCAGGGGAGTGTGAGAAAAAAGTCCCATCCTATATTGCAGTTGGGAGTATCATTGCTACTTCCTGAAGATAACTTGGTATCTTCAAATTTTAAATTGTATGTTCATTCCCTTCTAGCTGGCAATTCCTTTCTAGAAATTCTCCTTAAATAAACAATGTGGAAAAGTATGTATGAGATTGTTGAGCAAAGCTTTATTAGTGGCAGACAAAAGAAAATGTGAATGTGCATTTATAGAAGATTACAATACATGGATATACACTGTATATGTATTCTGACTCCTTTATCATTAATGATCTCATATACATACAAAACAAAACCAGTAAAAACCTGTGTGTGGATGTACACATAAAAGCTGGTAAATATATGGCTGAGTATGAAAGGATACCATCAAACTGTTCATAAAAATTACCTCAAGGTAATGAAAAGGAATGAAAGGAAGTTGGGAAGGCGATAAGGAAATTTTTTAAGAAGGCCTTATTAATTTTTTGCCTTTACATACATCTGTATCAATTTAATATTTTAATGAGCTTTATTATTTTAAGAGTACTTATGAAAACCAGGAATTTTAGATTCAGTTTTCAACTCATTGACAAAATTATTCCTAAATTAAGCTATAAATTTCCTAAGAAAAAATATAATTGAGATACTTTTGGAAGCTAGACATTGATTCTAAATTCATAAGAGACGCTAATACTATAAGAATAGCCAAGAAAAATCTGGGGGAAATTAACAAGGCAGCCATTGTTGTTGTTTAGCCACTTAGTCTGTCCAACTCATGGAAACCCCATGGACTGCAGCATACCAGGCTTCCCTGTCCTTCACTATCTCCGGCAGTTTCCTCAAACTCATATCCCTTGGGTCGATGATGCCATCCAACCACTGTCTCCCCCTTCTTTTCTGTCTCCCCTGCTGTCCCCCCTTCTCCTGCCCTCAATCTTTCCCAGCATCAGGGATTTTTCCAATGAGTCAACTCTGAATCAGGTGGCCAAAGGATTGGAGCTTCAGCATCAATCCTTCCAATAAATAGTCAGTGTTGGTTTCATTTAGGATTGACCAATTTGATCTCTTTGCTATCCAAGGGACTTTTAGAAGTCTTCTCCAGCACCACAGTTCAAAAGCATTAATTCTTTGGCACTCGGCCTTTATGGTCTAACTTTCACATCTGTACATGACTACTGGAAAAACCATAGTTTTGACTATATGGACCGTGGTCAGCAAAGTGATGTCTCTGCTTTTTAATAAGCTATCTAGGTTTGTCATAACTTTTCTTCCAAGGAGCAAGTATCTTTTAATTTTGTGGCTGCAGTCACTGTCCACAGTGATTTTGGATCCCCCAAAATAAGATATGCCACTGTTTCCAGTTTTTCCCCTCTATTTGCCATGAAGTGATGGGACTTGATGTCATGATCTTAGTTTTTTGAATGTTGAGCTTTAAGCCAGCTTTCTCACTCTCCCATTTCACCGTCATCAAGGGGTTTTTCAGTTCCTGTTTGCTTTCTGCCATTAGAGTGGTGTATCATCAGCATATCTGAGGTTGTTGGTATTTCTCCCAGCAATCTTGATTCCAGCTTGTGATTCATCCAGTCCAGCATTTCATTTGATATAGTTTACATATAAGTTAAATAAACAGGGTGACAATATACAGCCTTGACATACTCCTTTCCCAATTTTGAACCAGTTGGTTGTTCCATGTCTGGTTCTAACAGTTGCTTCTTGACCTGCATACAGGTTTCTCAGGGGACAGGTAAGGTGGTCTGGTATTCCCACAGTTACAAGTGTATTTCATAATTCTTTATTGTGTATTTTTTTTTTAAAAAAAGATGGGAGATAGAGATTCTGGGAAGATGGGAGAGTAGAAAGCACCAAGAATCTGTCTTTCCACCCAATAACTACACTGGCAGAATCTGTTTGGTGTAACTATTTTGGAACTCTGAAGTCTATTGAAGTTTTGTGACTTTGAGGGGAAGGCTTGGATGGCAAATTGCAGTTGATTTTGGCCAAGTCAGCTCTTCGTTCAGTAGGAGCTACTGATCTGCCTCTCAGTAGTATGGCAGGCCCCTGTGCACAGGTTCCTGCAGATACCTGCACCAGCTTATAGAGCCAGGATGGGCAAAAAAGGACCCCATCCTTCAAATGTTAGGGTTCACTGATTGCTGCTTTTGATCTTAGAGGTACAGATGAAAAGGTAGACGTCTATTATCCACCTTATCCACTATTGTTTCAAACTCCCCTAGTCATCACCACCCGAAGTGACTTCTGGGGATTTTCAAGCAAAAACTGACAGAATTGAAGTGAGGAATAGAGAATTCTATAATAATAGTTGGAGGTTTCAATATTGCATTCTCAATAATGGTTAGAACAACCAGACAGAAGAAAAGAAAGGAAATAGAGGACTTAACACAATTAACCAACTAGACCTAAGAGACATATATAAAACACTCTATCAAGTAAAAACTGTATACATATACTTTTTAAGTGCACCTCATACATTTTCCAGGATAGACCACACCTTAGGCCACAGATTAAGTCTAAACAGATTTTAAAAGATATTGTACAAGTTAAAAAGCAGTAACAGAAGTGAAAGTGGAAAATTCAAAAGTTGTATAAGTTAAACAATAGGCCCTTAAAACACCAACAGATCAAATTACAAGTTACAGACGAAATCAGAGAATACTTAGAGATTATTGAAAATGAAAACACAGCAGACCAAAATTTATGGGACACAGCAAAGCAGTGCTAAGAGGGAAATTTAGAGCTATAAATGCTTACATTAAAAAATAAGAAAGATCTCAAATCAACAAAACTAACTTTAAAATTTAAATACTAGGGAAAAACTAAATTAGACTCAAAGCTGCAGAAGGAAAAAAGATAGTAAAAGTCAAAGCAGATATAGGTAAAATAGAGAATAGAGAAACAATAAAGTTAATGAAACTGAAAGTTGGTTTTTGAAAAGATAAACAAAATCGACCATCCATCAGATAGATGGACTAAGAAAAAAACAGAAGATGCAAATTACTAAAATCAGAAATGAAAATGAGGACTACCAGTTCTATAGAAATAAAAATAATTATGAGAATATTCTGAACAAGTATGTCAACACACAAAGATTAGTTACATTTCTGTATACCAACAGTGAACAATCTCAAAAGGAAATTATGAAAATTCCACTTACAGTGGCATCTGAAAGAATAAAATACTTTGGGATTAACCAAAAGTGAATGACTTTTACAAAGAAAATTATAAAATATTACTGAAAGAAATTGAAGAATTCATGGACATACATTCCATGTTCATGGATTGGAAGACTTAATTTAATTTTATTAGGATGTCAATGCTATCCAAAGCAATCTATAGATTCAATGCAATCACTATGAAGAATCTCAATGGTGTTTTGCCAAAATAGAAAACCCATCCCAAAATTTATATGAAATCTTTCCCAAACAGACAAAATTATCTTAAAAAAGAACAAAGCTACAGGACTTACATTGCTTGATTTCAAAATTTACTAAAAAGCCACAGTAATCAAAACTGTGGTCCTGGCATAAACATATAGACCAGTGAGATGAAACAGGGAGCCCAGAAAGAAACCTTTGCATGTACCTGGTCCTTTGCATATACAATCAGTTTTGAAAAGGGTGCCAAGATCATTCAATGGGAAAAGCACAGTCTGTTCAACAATTGATGCTGGGAAAACTGGATATCCTCAAGCAAAATAATGAAACTGGACCCTTATATAACATCTCATACAAAAATTAACTCAAAATGGATCAAATACTTGAATATGAGATCTAAAACTATAAAATTCTTAGAAGAAAACATAGGACAAAAGCTTTGTAACAATTGGCAATAATTTCTTGGCTATGACACCAAAGGCAGAAATAGCAAAAGAAAAAATAGACAAATTGGACTTGAAAATTTTAAAGACAAAATCAACTGAGTGAAAAGTCAACCCGTAGGATGGGAGAAAATATTTGCAAATCATATATCTGATAAAAGATTAATATCTAAAATATAGAGAGAGCTAAAACTCAATCAAAAAGCCAAAAGACATAACTCTATAGTGGGCAAAGAAAAGTCCTCCAAGGATGATATACAAACTGCCAATAAACACATGAAAAGATGCTCAAAACCTCTGATTGTTAGGAAAATGCAAAGCAAAACTTTGAGATACCACTTCACACCCATTAGGATGACTATTGTCAATAAAATTAAACATAACAAGTGTTGGCAAGAATATGAAGAAATTGGAACACTTGTGCACTGTTGGTAGTAATATAATATGGTACAGCTGCTATGGAAAAAACAGTACAGTGGTTCCTCAAAAAATTAAAAATGGAATTACCATATGATCCAGCAAGTCCACATCTGGATATATACTAAAATGATCGAAGTGGTGTCTCAGAGATTTGTACACCGAACAATAGCACCATTGTTCATAATGGCTAAAACATGATTAACCCAAGTGTCTATCAATGGATGAATGGCTAAGTAAAACGTGGTTATATTCACATTGAAATATCATTCAGTCTTTTTTTTTCAGCCTTTAAAAGGAAGGTAATGCTGACATATGTTACAACATAGATGAACCTCGAAAACATTACGCTAAGTGAAATAAGCCAGTCACAAGAAGACAAATACTGTATAATTCCACCTATATGAGGTGCTTGCTGCTGCTGCTGCTGCTGCTGCTACTACTAAGTCATTTCAGTCGTGTCCGACTCTGTGTGAACCCATAGATGGCAGCCCACCAGGCTCCCTCGTCCCTAGGATTCTCCAGGCAAGAACACTGGAGTGGGTTGCCATTTCCTTCTCCGATGCATGAAAGTGAAAATAGAAAGTGAAGTCGCTTAGTCGTGTCCAACCCTCAGCGACCCCATGGACTACAGCCTTCTAGGCTCCTCTGTCCATGGGATTTTCCAGGGAAAGTACTGGAGTGGGGTGCCATTGTCTTCTCTGATATGAAGTACTTAGAGTNTAGAAAGTGAAGTCGCTTAGTCGTGTCCAACCCTCAGCGACCCCATGGACTACAGCCTTCTAGGCTCCTCTGTCCATGGGATTTTCCAGGGAAAGTACTGGAGTGGGGTGCCATTGTCTTCTCTGATATGAAGTACTTAGAGTAGTCAAATTCATCTGAGACGGAAGACAGAATGGTGATTGCTGAGCTTGGGTGAGGTGAGAATGGAGTTGTTATTTAATAGGTACAGAGTGTCAGTTTTACAAGATGAAAAGGGCTATGGAGATGGATGGTGGGGACGGTTGCACATTATGAATGTATTTAATGCCACTGAACCTGTACACTTAAAAACAGTTTAAATGATAAATTTTTATATAATGTGTATTTTCAGTTCAGTTCAGTTCAGTCGCTCAGTCGTGTCTGACTCTTTGCTGACCCCATGAATCCCAGTACAACAGGCCTCCCTGTCCATCACCAACTCCCGGAGTTCACTCAAACTCATGTCCATCGAGTCAGTGATGNACCTGCATACAGATTTCTCAAGAGGCAGGTCAGGTGGTCTGGTATTTTCATCTCTTTCAGAATTTTCCACAGTTTATTGTGATCCACACAGTCAAAGGCTTTGACATAGTCAATAAAGCAGAAATAGATGTTTTTTTGGAACTCTTTCACTTTTTCGATGATGCAGTGGATGTTGGCAATTTGATCTCTGGTTCCTCTGCCTTTCCTAAAACCAGCTTGAACATCTGGAAGTTCATAGTTCATGTATTGCTGAAGCCTGGCTTGGAGAATTTTGAGCATTACTTTCCTAGTGTGTGATAGGAGTGCAATTGTGCGCTAGTTTGAGCATTCTTTGGCATTGCCTTTCTTTGGGATCGGAATGAAAACTGACGTTTTCCAGTCCTGTGGCCACTGCTGAGTTTTCCAAATTTGCTGGCACATTGAGTGCAGCCCTTTCACAGCGTCATCTTTCAGGATTTGAAACAGGTCAATTGGAATTCCATCACCTCCACTAGCTTGTTCGTAGTGATGTTTTCTAAGGCCCACTTGACCTCACATTCTGAATATATGCACTGAAAAAAGGGTAGAATTCATTTATTCATGTTAAAATTCACACCCATAAAAGTACATTTGCCTGTACTGAATCTGCTTTTTTATACATACTATGTTTTACAAGTCACTGAAAAATAACCTATTTTTCCCCTGTGGAAAGGTCAATGAAGCCATCTGAATTTGTTTTATTAATGCCATTGGTTTACTCTTATAGATTATGTTATTTCACATTTTATACATGAAAATGTGAAATATACCTTTAGGAAATACATATAAGATAATTTTTAGGTTTATTTCAATAGTTATGTTGCTTAATTTGTAAACTGAATCATCAGTGCCTGGTTAATTCTCGTCTTTTAAATCTAAGATTATCTTAAATTAAGCATTTGACTCATAACTTTCTCTGCTCCAAGTTTTGCCATCTCCTTGGCTAACATTCGAGTCCATGTGGATGACCCATCTGGCTCTTGCTCAGGTCCTTGATTTCCACATCTTCAGTGACCTTTAGTTCCACAGCATGGCAGCCAACCATTCCCTCAACCACATCCAGGACCTTTTCAATCACTCAATTTCTTCCCGTTTAAAATGCTAACATCAAATAACCAGGTCTCAACCTCATGTATTTATAGCTCACTCGTTCTCAGCCCAGACTATATTTTAGAGAAACCTGAAAGATCCTGATGTCCAGGTGAGGCCACATCCCAGATTAATTCAACCAGAATTTCTGGATTTTCTGAAGGTGTAATAGAAAAAGCAGTAGATCTTAAAGCTCCTCAAGTTACTAATATACCTCCAAGACTGAGAACCACAGTTTTAACTTCTAATTTTAATTTTGTTGCTCACTATACCTGTTTGTGAAACATTGGTCCCTCAGCTGTTGCCAATCCACATTTCTCTCCTTTTTGCTCCTCTGCCTTTGTTTCATTCCCCAGCAGGCTGTCAATCCTGGACCAACCTGATAGTCTCCTGCCTGGACATGTAGGTGGACAGCTGAGCACTGGTGGAGAAGAATCAAGTCATGTCACAAGACAGGGTCTTTCTTTTCAGTTGCCCCTAGGATCTCAGTCAGAGAAGGCAATGGCAACCGACTCCAGTATTCTTGCCTGGCAAATTCCATGGATGGAGGAGCCTGGTAGGTTGCAGTCCATGGGGTTGCTAGGAATTGGACACGACTGAGCGACTTCACTTTCACTTTTCACTTTCATGCATTGGAGAAGGAAATGGCAACCCACTCCAATATTCTTGCCTGGAGAATCCCAGGGATGGTGGAGCCTGGTGGGCTGCTATCTCTAGGGTCGCACAGAGTCAGACATGACTGAAGCGACTTAGCAGCAGCAGCAGCAGCAGTAGCAGCAGCATTAGCAGCAGCAGCAGGATCTCAGTGATGCCAGATGAGCCTCATTTTGCCAGTTATTTTATGCTCCCTTTCTCCACAATACATAAAATATGCCTCACTTTTCTTAAACTACAAACTATATGGAATTATGAATTCAAACTAACTTCATTTCTCCTAAAATATCAAACGTTCTCATTTTTCCCCTTCATCTAAACTTTCTTGTTCATTGTTTTGTATCTCACAAATAGTATTTTCATTTAATTGGCAGAAATACAAACATCTCCCAGGAATCCTTCTTGTTTCTCTCCCTCCTTATATCAAAATCCCCCAATCATGTGGCCTACATATTTTAAAATTTGTTCTGTTTCTCGGTATTGCTACTGTTATAACCTTAGACTGAATAAGCATGTATGCTTTTCTTGGTTCCTGAAACAGACTCAAATCCAGTCTCTTTCCAAGCAATTGTCTAGTGTGAGATGCCTAAATGCCTACCAGTTCTTTGGTCTTAACCGTTAGAATATAGTCCACATTTCAGAACTTAAAGGCCCTCCCAAATCTGTCCTTCATCTTTCTCTGCTGCCTTATGTCATACATTTTACAAAATCCTATTGCTTATAAAACTTCAGCATTTATCCAGTTTTCAGTGCTGTTCCCTCTGCTTGGAACGTTGTTTCTTCTCTTTCACTGGCTCAGCTTGACATTATTTACCCTGGGAAGCTTTTCTCTCACTCTCTCTGGGAATAGTGGCCTCTCTACTTTGTTTCATTCTTCCTTATTCTTTTACCTCTATCATTGCTCTTATGCATTGCTTTGGAAGTATTTTTTCCCTTTATGTTCATTTCCCAAGAAACTGTAAGGACAGGGACCATAATTGATTTTAATATAATGTAACATAAAATAATATAAT